>VDFB02105785.1:441072240-441326471 GCA_007258455.2 Sequoia sempervirens | reverse complement strand
GAGCACATTTTGAAGAAGTAGAGATATGACCGTTTTAGGAAGAAATAATGTGCTCGCGTTATAACTCGAGCACGTTTTGTGTTGCACTAAAAATGGTAAAAAAACTGAGTATACTTGTGATCTCAAGGCCCACATTCTGCATATTCTCTTGGTTTTGCGCATGCTCTAAAAAAAAGTAGCTTTTTGATGATGTTGTGAAGTGTGCATGCATGTTTTTCACATTCCACCACCTTTTTCATGATCTTTCTACCACCTTTGCATGAAATAGCAGAGTTTTCACATTGAAAGAAATATAATATCAATTCAAGTTTTAATTCCATTGAAAAATGATATACAATTGAAGTTTGGATAGGAACAAGCTTTTGAAAAAGTCAAATTGTTGAGGAGTTTTAAGAAAGAAGAAGCTAAGGCTACGTAATTGGGTTGAATTCCTCCATTTGAAACTCCGGTTTGTTTAGGTATGTGAAGTATTTACACATTTTATTTCATTCTATTATTGCTTGCTTTCATTTTTTTTATTTTGCATATTCCATGTTGATCATTGTTTGTTTGTCATTATAACCTTAGGTTGTCAATGCACATTTTAAATTACACAATTCTATACACTTGCCAATTACATTTTTAAACCACATCTCTTTGAGGCATTTTGTTATTTAACAATTGACTTACCTTACAGTGTATGCTTCCACATTTTGTATACACATATATATGACATACATTTTAAGGAAGTAAAATAAAAGATCATTTCTCAATCCTTTATTATGGAAGTGCATACCACTCTCTGAAGCTTTCATTGAGGTATTTTGTCAAAGAATTATATTCCATGTTGATCATTGTTTGTTTGTCATTATAACCTTAGGTTTTTATCAAAATGGAAGCATGGACAAAGCATTTGAATTGTGATGCAACTAGGGGAGGTCCTGCAACACAACTGAACACAAAAAATCAACCAACAACAATAATTCACAAGTCATAATTCTCAAAACTCTTCACTTTTCACCAAATCAACACTCTTCCTTGTACCATTGCCAACTCATTCAATCAAGTATTTCTTCTCGATAAGATTATTTTATACCAAGAATTGAACCATTTCAAGGACCCTTCAGGGTACACAATCACATGCCAACAAACCACTATTGGTTACTTTGTAACAACTTTCTCAAATCATGCTTTCTATGCCAACTAGGCCTCAAATTAGGACACTTTAGTAAAGAAACTTATCTTGAAACTTGAAAAAAACCTCCAAAAACATGTGGGCAGCAATTTATATGTATTCAAACCAAAGAATTTGTAATTACTTCTCAAAAATTCATCCATCAAGATGCCAAAACCAAAAACCCTCTTTTTAAGGCAAATAACTTAGGGCTTATTGGAAAAAACACTTCCCAAAGTTATAAAAACATTCCACCACCTCAAAAAGGTCTAAAATGGCTTGAAAAAACTCAATTCAACAAGAAAAAATGCTTCCCTAACACAATACTCACTTTAGCATGTGAAAACCTCTCAAATTCACATGGAAAACACCAAATTTCACTCTAGGGTTTCATTCCCAACTCAACTCTTGACCTCCCTTGTACACACTCAAAATTCACACACCCTTTTAGTGATGTTTCAGACCCATTCCTCAAGATCGAGTGGCCACAGTGAGAGGAATGGGTCAATACACCATTTTAAATGACTTTCAAACCTTAAAACTGTGTGTTTAGGCCGGTCTCATAAATGGTTGACATGGTAGGGGCAATGTATGCCTGATAGAAATGGGGTATCATGGTGATTACACACCCCATTTCAATGAGGCATACGCTGCCCCTAGCTTCTCAACCATACCACATTGGCAAGCTAGTGAGTGAGCTAGCTTGCCAATGCTCCACTAGCTTGCCAATAGGGTAGGGTTGAGAAGGTAGGGGCAGCATGGTAGCAACCTAAGTGGTGAAGATCCCAACCAACTCAAAATGATCAGACTAAAACTACAAACCAACCCCTTAAACACTATACACTCAACTTATCCCAAACACACACCTAAAGGCTTGTAGCCCACCAACACTACTTTTTCTAAATATCTTTTAGAGAAGGCCATACAAATACCTAACAAAAATCATCTGAGACACACTTCAACTCCTAACACAACATACCAAAATGTTTCAAGAGGTTTCTTTGAAACAATATTGAAAACCAATAGGCTGCCCTGCCTTGTAGGCCACCAAATAACCCTCTTTTACAAAGGAGGTACCTCCAAAACTCTTTGTTTTCACCAAATCTCAACTAGCAATCACTAATTGCATTAAAAAACAACAAATTCAACCATTATTTCTCAGAGCCTCGACCTCTAAAATGCTATACCACTAAACCCTCAATTTTCATGCAAATAACCTAGGGTTTATTGAAAGTCTTGACAACCGGGCTTACCAGACCTCACCAACACCAACAACACTTCAAAAATTCCTTACAAAAACTCAAACAACCATTACATGGAAGGTTCCTTCAAAATTTCATCAAAACCCTTCTTTAACACCCCATTTACACAAGGAAAACAATGTAATTATGCCTATCTTGTAATCATGGCATGCCCCTACACCACCTTTGTCTATGCTAGAAATAGTCTTGTACAAGATGATTGTAAGTATTTTTTATGAAGCCTTGAATGGCATATATTTCATTTATTTGAATGGAAAAATACTTTAGGAAATAATATTCATCTCATTACCATGCTATAGGTAAAATTATCTGCCATGCCGAAGAAACAAAGAAGGAATAAACTAATAGACGAAGAGTACGAAACCTTCAAAGCAAAGGAGAGAGCATGAGTGGCAGCATATCATGAAAAGAACTTGGGTACTATTGATGAAAACAAGCCAACTGAAGAGGAACCTCAACCATCAAAAAGAGAATAGGATTTGGTAGCACAAAGGGCATGAATGTGAAAGCATCATGCTAAGATAGATTTAGATACCGTAGCTGGAGACACACCCTCTACAAAAAGTGAATACGAAGGGACACCATTAAGCATAAGCGAATATGGAGGGAGACCAGCTACCGCAAGTGAATATGGAGGGACACCATCTATTACAAGTGAATATGTTTGGACACCATCCAATGCATCTCAAGTTGAGAGTACATCATCACTTGGATTTGATGAAGAAGGTACGCCATCATCCCCACAAGAACCTCAAGGTATGTCTTCTACTCCACCCTTGATCGAAGGTACGCAATCTAGCCCACCTCAATTAAATATTGATGAAATTCCTAATGTTGAGATGTATGTATCTAGAAGAATACCACCTAGAATTTTGCATAGAAAGCCAAAGTATTTGATTCATATTGATGAGGATATTTTGCAGTACATGGAAGGTAAGATTCCAGCACACACTTGTAGAAGATATGCTGATAAGTTTTGGAAATTCTACTTTGAAAGGCTAAATGAGACCACAAGATGTCAACTATTTGTTGAAATGATACAGGGTATAAAGTATAGAGACATCATGAAGACTTTTGGGTTGAGAACATCGAATGCATCGAGTGAAAACACTATTGTGAAGAATCTAATGGATGCATATGAGAGTGTGGGTAAGACCTCATGCTCAAAGGATAGTAATGTCATATGACGTGTCATTACATCGACTTTGGTAAGTAGTCAAACAAAGAGATCTCGTCTCATTAGAAAGATGAGTGAACAAATGAGAATTAGTAGAAAAACTTTATCTTGAAAGCCGTTTAAGAGCGACAAAGAATTGAGGGCACCGATTCAAATGAATTATGGGAATTCTTGGGGAGACTGCCACAAAAAGATAAAAAAAATTTGTATCATTGAGAACACTAATTGAAGAGTATTGGAAGAATAACACAAGGCCATCTCCAAATCAAAGGGATGTGGTAAGAAGGAGAATCAGTAGTCGGAATTGTGAGCCACATCCAAAGCATTTTTTGGATATGACTCAAACCCAATTTTTTCGTAAATTTCAAATGGATTATCCTCAAATTAGTATTTGTCAAAGATTTTTTGAAATTATTAAACCTTTTTATGTCAAGATAAGTCACACACGCACTACTTGTTGTTGTAGACTACATATTGAATTCTCTAACCATTATGATGTTTATTGTTCTATATGTTGTGATTTGCATACTAACAATGTTTTGCAGGATTGTGTCATAGAAGCCCCACCAAAATCTTCAAGAGAGTTCTTATCAAAAAAATTATGTGAAATAGAGGATGGCCAAATATTCTACTGGACAACATGCTTGGATGGTTTATGTGAGCGTTATAGTGGCTTGCAGCGTATGCTAGTATGTCAACATATGGAAAGCATAGATGAGGTGGGACACAAACTAGTAGAATCTGGGAAGTATAAAATGGTGGCATACACTACAAAAGATGGGTCTCAAGAAAAAAGGTGTGATTTGGTTATTTAGAAGATTCTAGTGTATCAATTTATGTCCATGTTTCTTAACAATATAGTGTATGAGTATGCAAGGCATACCCATAGAGCCTGATGGCTAGACACACAATTCAAGCTATGCAAGGACACCTTTCCATTTGGCTGCATAGTATTAGTGGTTGACATTGTAGAGAACTACACTCTACAGCCACAACATGAGGTGTAGTCACAATATTACAATTCCACACAAGTTTTGATATTTGTGCAAATAACATTCATTCATGCACTTGATAGTACAAAGGACCGAAGGAAGGTATTGAGGGAGTATCATTTTTATATTAGTGATGATCACACACATTCTCCAGAGTTCGTGCAAGGTTGCTTCTAGATGTTCTACAATGATTTGGCTCAGAGGGGCATAACATACGGTCAACATATAATGTGGTTGGATAACTGTGCAACACAGTTCAAGAACTCGCACATGTTCTATTGGTTGAGTAGGATGAATTTCATTATAGGTGTACAACATATGTGGAACTTTTGTGAGGCCAAGCATGGAAAGGGGGAGTATGATGGTGTAGGAGCATGCATGAAAAAGAGCATTAGCACAAGAAGAGTTAAAGTATAAAGACAGTGCAAAGTTGATAGATGCAAGATCAATTGTTGAGTGGTGTAATGCTTCGATGGGTCCAGGTAATGAAGGTACATCTTTAGTTCATAGGTATTTTTGGTTGATGGATGATACTAACATTGTGCCATATAAGGATTGTTGTACACTAACAAGATCGAGTGAGCTACACTCTTTCCTTAGCTCAAATGCAAGTTCATGGAGTATTGATACATGAAAGATGGCATGCTTTTTTTCTTCATGTACAATGCACACCTAGAATGATTGTGAGTCGGGGGAGTGGATTGACAAATGGTTGAAAAGTTATCTCAGCCCACTTCACACGTATCACCCTCCGACAACATTGGAACTAACACAAATGGAATCATCGGTTGACTTTGACCATGTATTAGATCTAGTTAAACTTGATAATATATCTACTTGCATAGTTTTTGAAATTCCATATTGTTATATTACTTTGTAGTGTATTTGTAATGTTGACTAATTTCAAGAGATTTGTTGTACATATCAATGCAGGGAAAGTTTTTATAGTTATTGCAGATGAAGACAACGAAGAGGGAACATACTATTACTTGTGTTGATGTGTTGAGGCCAAAAAGAAATTGGAGGCCCTAGTTATAGATTGAGAAAACATCAAATACGCTACAAGACTAGTTGTTGTTACTGGAATGTGGCTTAGAAGGTACCCACATAAGGGTGTTAAACATTGATTGTTTCAGGACTTTCACACGCATCGTAAGATTCTTCATTACTTGAACCTTGTTGTGACATCCAATGTTCATTTGACCAAATATTGGGGTAAACCTTTGAACAAGGTCTTGTTGAAGGTCCGTGAGTCTAACCACGAAGCAATACTTGACAAAATAAAGAGTAGAGCAGACCCAGATGGTTCGTTGGATTAATTTGTAAGTATGCACATTGGTTCTTATTAATTTATACTTGTATGCACATTAATTTGTTTGACGGCAATGATAGATCATCTTCTTTTACTTTTTCTTTTTGTAAGTATCCTACTACAAATTGATTGGTGTCCCCTTGCAAAAAATGCAGTTTTATGAGCCATCCAAGAGAATGTCAGCCAGAAAAGAAATGCAACATCCTTATTTTGATGATCTTGACAAATCTCAATCATGATTTAAAGCCATTACAAAAGTGTGTGCAAAGCTTGGTGATGGAATTTAAAGTTATTTATTTGAAGTTAACCTTATCATGAGTAGCTATGATGTAGACATTATGAGCATCTCAAATTTCAACTTACTCTATTTATGAGAGGTGTTGTGTGCAATAGGTAGTTTGGAACTCCCAGTGAAGATGTATGACCAGGAGTGACTAAGTTGTGAGACTGGCATGCCTATCTGTAAATACCTTCCATATATTTTCATTTCATTTCCATTTTGGATGCTCTTTCTTTTTCTCTTTTACTTTGTGTATTTGTACGTAAACTACTAAAAATTGATTGGTCTCTCGTTGCAGAAAATGCTGATTTATGAGCCATCAAAAAGAATTTCAGCCAAAAAAGTAATGCAACATCCTTATATTTTGATGATCTTGGAAAATCTCAATTTTTATTTGAAGCCATTATAAAAGAGTGTGTGATGCTTAGCGATGGAATTTCAAGTTACTCAATTGAAGTTAACCTCATAATGAGCACCTATGGTGTAGACATTTAAAGAGAATCTCAAATATATAGTGACATTGTAAAAGATCTATGAGAACAAAGTACCTAAGGCATTGTAATGATATTTACTTGTAATACTCAAATACCTTAATTTTGGATTTCATGTTTGGTGTAGTAGCACCTTGTTCTCTAAATGCCTTCAATAGGCAAATTTGGAAAATTTGAATTTTGAAATGTAAACAATGTGAAAAAGGTCATGTGAAGGTCATATGTAATGTATTCAAAGTCTCAAAGAGGTCATTAGGTGATTAGAGAAGTGATATAAAGCATGTAAGGTCGAGTAAAACAAAGATCTTTTGTATTCTTGAAGATTTACAATCAATAAAGTCCCTATTTTAGTGATTTTCTGAGTTTTTCCAGTTATTCATTAACTTGTACAACCTGTACTGTAGTTTAAGGCCTTGAATCTTGTTGTTTAAGGTAGAATAGTGAAATATCTTTCATTTGAATCTATTTAGGAGGGTATCCATTGAGTTTATCATTAGTTTGAACTAATTTTTCTCAACTCAATTTATAAACCTTGAAGATTGAGGTTTTGAGAGTCTAGATAACCAATAATGAGTACACCGAATTTGATAGTTTAGATTAGTGGAGTAGGTTAGTATTAGGATTTTTTAGGTGTGTGTGTGTTTATTTGTGCAGGGGAATTCAAGAAACAAAGGTGGAGTTGCTACTATAGGGTTTTATGATGAATTTCCAAGTGAAAAGTGTGGCTCCAAGTGGTGTTTTGAGGAAAAAATTTCAAATGACTTCACAAATAGATGAATGATCTAGATAGATATTATTGAGTTACAACACATACTTCAAAATCAATAGTGACTATCGTGGAACATGTATATCAAAAATGACCTTCTTTGTTGTCCTCATTAGGCTAACTAGGCCTAATTTACAAAGGAACATACCTTTAAACATTCAACAACCACCTAAACTTGTTGGGGCAGAAATTCTTATGTATCCAAACCCTCAGATCCACAATTTTTCTCAAGAGAAACTCACTCCACCATGCCAAACCATAAAACCCTTATTTTATGCTAGTATGAGGAGGGTTTATTTTATGCGAAAACATGCAACCACCTCATACCTTCTTAAAATCACCTACAAAAATTCAAAAGACAATCACCCAACCTCTACATGCAATATTTTATCAAACCCTAGGGTGAAACCTCATTTTTCATGCCCTTTTCCATCAAAATATATAGGGGTAGCAACACAAACCCCATAAAACTTATTCCCTTTCACCAAATAAGCACCCTAACATAAAAATGGTATCCTAAATATGTATTGGGTTTGTGGAAACACAGACAGATTGAAAAAGAGAACACAATCACCCTATACGAAACTGTATAGTTCAAGGAAACAACAAATTTCTGGTAAAAATATAGAAAAATGAAAGGAAACAATGAATTTTATTGATCTTCTTCTAAGTACATGGTACATTTATGCTAGGCATGGTCCTTTTCTATACCCAAACATGCGGAATCACTCCGAGCTATGTTCAACTGACTCGATCCTATAAGGGTCCAAAGTGCAAAAGGGAAGCAATCTTTCACGGGGTATTACTCAAAAAATATGGTGATTAAAAAATCTCCATCTGAGCCTATGAGATCACGTTGGGTCCCTCTATAAAAACCTCTCTCAATTTTTGCTATCTCAGAGTGGTTTTCCCGTGGTGTCCAGTTTTCACTTGATGGAAAAAGAGTCAAATGCAAGTAGTGCAAAGTTGCAAAGTGGTGCAAATTTCATTTTGTAACTCATGTGACCAAATGGAATATTCCAATGCATCCAAATAAGTATGTTTATGCTAGGCATGGTCCTCTTTCACACCCAAACACGCGAAATCACTCTAAGGTATGTTCAACCGGATCAATCCCTTAAGAGTCCAAAGTGCTAAATGGCTGCAAAATTCAACATGTTGTTACTCAAATATTGTGATTCTTAGAAACTTCTCATTTGATCCTAAAAGATTATGTTGGGCCCCTCTACAAAAACCTCTGTTGGTTTTGGCTATCTCAGAGTGGTTTTCGGATGGCGACGAATTTTCACTTGATGGAAAAAGTGTCAAATGTAAGCAGTGCAAAGTTGAAAAGTGGTGCAACTTTTATTCTGCAACTCATGTGGCCAAGAAGACTATTCCAATGCATCTGAATAGGTATTTTTATGCTAGGAATGGTCCTCTTTCGCACCCAAACATGTGGAATCGCTCCGAGCTACATTCAACCGGATCGATCCCTTAAGGGTCCAAAGTGCAAAATGGCTGCAAACTTCAGGATGTTGTTACTCGGATACCGTGAGGCTTAAAAAATTATCATCTAATCCTATAGGATCTCATTGGGCCCCTCTACAAAAACCTCTCTCGGTTTTGGCTATCTAGGAGTGGTTTTCCTGTGGCGGTAGATTTTCACTTGATGGAAAAAGAGTCGAATGCAAGCAGTGCAAAGTTGCAAAGTGGTGCAACTTTCGTTCAACAACTCATGTGACCAAGTGGACTATTCCAACACGTCCGAATAGGTATGCTTACACTATACATGGTCCTCTTTTTCACCCAAGCATGCAGAATCGCTCCAAGCTATGTTCCACCAGATCAATCCCTTAAGAGGCCAAAGTGCAAAATGGCTGCAAACTTTAGTATGTTGTTACTCGAATACCATGATGCTTAGTTTTGGTATGTAGTGACTGATCATGCTATATTGTACACCCCAGCATGTATCCTACTTTTTTGCATCATTACCGAAAAAGGAAAAAAATTAACAAAAAAAGAAAAATATGACTTTGTAGAACCCAAAATCTAGAAGCTTCTAAGCTTGTTAAAAAAGGGTTCGGATGGGTGTTACAGTATAATGAAAAACATAATTATTCACAAGATAGTAATAGGCTTTTGCATTGGATAATAAAATCATTGCATGGTTACAGTTTGGTGGATGTAGCCCAGATTGGGTGAACCACGTTAAATTATCTGTGTTATAATTTGTTATGTGTTTTGGTTTCTCTGTTTATTACTTAAATCTGCATTTAATTGTTAGATATCTTCCTTTTCTAACCCTAACAAGTGGTATCAGAGTGCGTTGTCTTTTGATTATTGTCTGTAGGAAGGTCTCATGGTTGAGTGGGAGTAATGAAAAATGAGGGTGAGAAGGTTGAGAATTTTAATGGGCAGAACTATTAGTTATGGAAGATGCAGATGGAGGACTATCTCAATCAGAAGTATTTATGGCAGCCATTGGAAGGGAAAACCAAGAAACCCCAAGCAATTTCTAATGAGGACTGGAGATTTTGGATAGAAAGGCTCTTGGTAGTATTCGTTTATGCCTGGCACAATCAATGGCATTCAATATTACAAAAGCAAAGACAACTCAAGAGTTGATGGAAACCCTGGGGAAGTTATATGAAAAGCCTTCCACTTCGAATAAGGTATTTCTTATGAAACATTTATTTAATATAAAAATGGTAGAAGGTGGGTCAGTTACTGATCATTTAAATGAGTTTAATACGGTCACTAGTCAATTAACTTTTGTAAAAGTAAACTTTGATGAATAAGTTAGGGCTCTTTTGATTCTGTGTTCTTTTCCTGAAAGCTGGAATAGCTTGGTAATGGCTGTTAGCAATTCTATTTCTGATTCAAATACATTAAAATTTGATGATGTTGTTGGTGTTATTTTGAGTGAGGAAATTCATAGGAAAAGCTCAGGTGGAACATCCACATCAAGCAATGTTTTGAATGCAGAAAGGGGGGGAAAAATAAAGGAGAGACAAAACAATTCCATAAATCATGGGAAGTCACGAGGAAAATCAAAGGACAGAGGGTCCCAATCTAGAGACAAGAGGGATTACTAGTACTATGGTAAGCTAGGTCATTTAAAGAAAGATTGTTGGTCTCAAAAAAATAAAGGAGAAAAAAAGGAAGTAAAGAGGAAAATGTGGTAAGTAATAAATATGATGAGGATGCTTTGATTCTTTCCCTTGATAATGCTGATGATTCTTGGGTGTTAGATTCAAGGGCTTCATTTCATGCTACCCCCCATAGAAGTTATTTTCTTGATTATGTCCAAGGGGATTTTGGGCTGGTTTATTTAGGAGATAACAAACCCTGTTAGATTGTTGGAAAGGGAAGAATCAAGATTAAGTTGCATAATGGGAATCATTGGCTACTACATGAGGTAAGACACATTCCAAAGTTAAGCAGAAATTTAATTTTAGCAGGGTAACTAGATGATGACTTGGTTGTGTTGTTACATTTAGTGATAAAAATTGGAAGGTCACAAAGGGTGCCTTAGTGGTAGCAAAAGGTGTGAAAGTAGGAACCTTATATCTTTGTACAGGTCATACTGTACCTTCTACTTTAATTGCTATGGAAAAAGATCAATGTTTAGGAACAGTTGCTGCAGTTCAGCAGGTAGAAGATCATACAGTTGTCATGGACTCTGAATCAACACTGTGGCATAATAGACTTGGGGCATATGATTGCAAAAGGTATGAAAGTACTTCATTCAAATAATGTTTTACCAAGTCTAAAATGTGTTAATATGGATTTATGTAAAAGTTGTGTGTATGGAAAACAAAGAAGAGTAAGTTTTTTCAAGTGTGGGAAGCAAAAGAAAGATGAGAAATTGGAGCTTGTGCATACAGATGTATGGGGACCAACTCAGGTATCTTCTCTCGGTGGATCTTTGTATTATGTTACATTTATTGATGATGTAACTAGGAAGGTATGGATTTATTTCCCTAGGCATAAATCTGATGTATTTGATTTTTTTTTAAAATGGAGAATCTTGGTTGAGAATGAGACAAGTAGAAAGCTAAAATGTCTTAGATCTGATAATGGTGGTGAGTATTGTAGCAAAAAGTTTGAAGATTATTGTTCCTCTAATGGTATTTGTAGGTATAAATGGTTCCAAGGACTCCAGAGGAAAATGAAGTGGCAGAGCGCATGAATAGAACAATAATAGAGCGTGCACGGACTATGAGATTGCATGTTGGGCTACCTTTAAAAATGTGGGCAGAGACTATAAACACTATTGTTTATTTAATTAATAGAGGTCCCTCTAATCCTTTGGGTTGTGGTATTCCAGAGGAAGCATGGAAAGGTAAGAAGGTGAGTTATTCTTTTCTCAAAACCTTCGGTTGTGAAGCATTTGCACATGTAGATTCTGAAAATAGAACCAAACTTAATGCAAAATCAAAGAAATGTATATTTGTTGGATATGGCATTGATGAATTTGGTTATAGGCTTTGGGATTTTGAAAATCAAAAAATTGTGAGAAGTAGGGATTTCATATTCAATGAGAAAGTTTTGTACAAAGATCTGTTGCTACAGCATAAGAAGAAATAAAATGATTATGCAGTGTTGGATGATATTCCAAAAATGATGTTTCAGTGGTTCCTCATGTTGGGCAACAACAATAACAAATACCACAAACTCCTGTTAAACGATCTTCAAGGATAAGTAGACCTCCAGAAAGATTCTCTCCCTCTTTGTATACTATTTTGTTAATTGATGTTGGTGAACCAGAATATTATGATGAAGCTATGCAGGTGGATACCAAGGTTCAGTGGGAGCATGGAATGGAAGAAGAAATGGACTCCTTGCTGAAAAATTAGACATGGGAATTATGCAAGTTGCCTACAAGTAAAAAGGCTTTACCAAACAAATTGTTTTATAGGCTGAAAGAGGAGGATGGAGGTAAGGAGAGATTTAAAACAAGATTAGTTGTAAAAAGATTTGCACAGAAAAAAGGTATTGATTTTGATAAGATTTTTTCTCCAATTGTTAAAATGACTTCTATTCGTATTGTTTTAAGTATTGTGGTTGCTAAAGATTTGCATTTAGAACAGCTTGATGTTAAAACAACCTTTCTCCATGGTGATTTGGAAGAGGAAATATATATGGAACAACCACAAGGATTTGAGGTCAAAGGTAAGGAGAAACTAGTGTGCAAATTGAAGAAAAAGTTTATATGGCTTGAAGCAAGCACCTCGGCAATGGTACTTGAAATTTGATAGTTTTATGGCTAAGCAATGCTACAACAGGTGTAATTATGACCATTGTGTTTATTTTAAGAGGTTGGATAATGAACAGCTACATTAATCTATGTTTATATGTTGATGACATGCTTGTAGTAGGGTCTAACATGGATCACATAAGTGAGTTAAAACAACAGTTAGCAAAATATTTTGCTATGAAGGATTTGGGGGCAACAAAACAAATCCTTGGTATGAAAATTTGGAGAGATAGGAAAAACATAAAATTATTTTTATCTCAAGCTAATTATATTGAAGACGTGTTGCAGAGATTTCATATAGAGAATGCAAAAGCTGTCAGCACACCTTTGCCTAGTCATGTTAAATTGACTAAGGATATGTGTCCAAAGACACAAGAGGAGGAAGAAAAAATGTCCAAGATACCATATGCTTCAACTGTAGGAAGTTTAATGTACGCCATGGTATGCACGAGACTGGATATTGCACATGTCGTGGAGTTGTTAGCAAGTATTTGAGTCATCCTGTAGTTGAGCATTAGAATGCAGTAAAATGGATTTTCAGGTACTTGAGAGGTACATCCAATAAATGTTTATGTTTTGGGGGCTCTAATACTGATTTAAAAGGCTATGCTGACTTAGATTTGGCAAGGGATATAGATACCAGGAGCAGTACCACAGGTTATGTATTTACAGTTGGTGGGACAATAGTGAGTTGGATTTCTCGATTGCAAAAGGTGGTTGCTTTATCCACCACAGAGGTAAAGTATGTTGCTGCAACAGAGGTGGCAAAAGAGATGATATAGCTGCAACTTTTCATGGATGACTTGGGAAAACAACAGACTGGAAATTACTTGTTTACAAACAGCCAGAGTGCTATACATCTTGCAAAGAATTATGCCTTGCATTCTAAAACAAAACACATATAGTTGAGATATCATTTCATTCGGTCGGTGTTAGAGAATGGACAGGTCAAGTTGGACAAGATATATATAGATGTCAATCCAGTAGATATGTTTACAAAGGTGGTGACAAGGGAGAAGCTGAGCTCCTCTTTAGCTTCAGTTGGCCTTCAAGGTTGAATTTCAAGTATAATAGAGCAGCAGGGTCCAAGGTGCTTATTTCTAGTGGGAGCTGTACGTGAAGCAATGTCATCCAGTATTAGTCTCGGAGTGGGAGATTGTGTTATTGTGGAGCCTAATCAATCTCCAAGTGGGAGATTGTTGGTATGTGGCGACTGATCATGTTATATTGTACACCCAAAACAATCAACAAAAAAAGAAAAATACGACTTTGTAGAACCCAAAATCTAGAAGCTTCTAAGCTTGTTAAAAAGGGGTTCAAATGGGTGTTACAGTATAATGAAAAACATGATTATTCACAAGATTGTAATAGGATTTTGCATTGGATAATAAAATTATTGGATGACTACGGTTTGGTGGATGTAGCCCGGATTAGGTGAACCAAGTTAAATTCTCTGTGCTATAATTTATTCTATGTGTTTTTGGTTTCTCTGTTTATTACTTAAATTTGCATTTAATTGTTAGATATCTGCCTTTTCTAACCCTAACACTTAAAAACTTCTTGTTTGATCCTATAGGATCACATTGGGCCCCTCTACAAAAAAATCTCTTGGTTTTGGCTATCTCGGAGTGGTTTTCCCATGGTAGCAAATTTTTACTTGATGGAAAAAGTATCAAATGCAAGTAGTACAAAGTTGCAAAGTGGTGCAACTTTCATTCTGCAACTTGTGTGACCAAAAAAATTGTTCCAATGCATTCAAATAGGTATGTTTACACTAGGCATGGTCCTATTTTGCACCTAAACACGCGAAATTGCTCCGAGCTACATTCAATTGGATTGATTCCTTAAGAGTCCAATGTGCAAAATGGCTGCAAACTTTAGCATGTTGTTACTCAGATATCGTAATGCTTAGAAAAATCTCATCCAATCCTACAACATCATGTTGGGCCCCTCTACAAAAATCTCTCTCGGTTTTAGCTATCTCAAAGTGGTTTTCCCATGGTGGAGGATTTTCACTTGATGGAAAAAGTCTCAAATGTAAGTAGTGCAAAGTTGCAAACTGGTGTAACTTTCGTTCTACAACTCATGTGACCAAAAAAAATGTTCCAACGCATCTGAATAGACATGTTTATGCTAGGCATGGTCCTCTTTCACACCCAAACACACAAAATCGCTCCAAGCTATGTTCAACTAGATTGATCCCTTTAGAGTCTAAAGTGCAAAATGATTGCAAATTTCAACACATTATTACTCAGATACTGTGACACTTAGAAACTTCTTGTTTGATCCTATAGGATTGCATTGGGCCCCTCTACAAAAAATCTCTCAGTTTTTGCTATCTCAGAATGGTTTTCCTGTGGCGGCAGATTTTCACTTGATGGAAAAGTGTCAAATGCAAGTAGTGCAAAGTTGCAAAATGGTGCAACTTTCTTTTTACAACTCGTGTGACCAAATGGACTATTCCAACATGTTTGAATAAGTATGTTTACACTAGGCATGTTCCTTTTTCACACCCAAATGCGTGGAATCGCTTCGAGCTACATTAAACTGGATTGATCCCTTAAGAGTCCAAAGTGCAAAATTGTTGCAAACTTCAGCATGTTGTTACTAAGATAACGTGACACTTAGAAACTTCTTGTTTGATTGTACAGGATTGCATTGGGCCCCTCTACAAAAACATCTATCGGTTTTGGCTATCTCATAGTGGTTTTCCTGTGGTGGTGAATTTTTACTTGATGGAAAAAGTGTCAAATGCAAACAGTGCAAAGTTGCAAAGTGGTGCAACTTTCGTTCTGTAACTCGTGTGACCAAAAAAATTGTTTCAACATGTTTGAATATGTATCTTTATGCTAAGAATGGTCCTCTTTCGCACCTAAACACGTGGAATCGCTCCAAGCTACGTTCAATTGGATTGATCCCTTAAGGGTCCAAAGTGTAAAAGGGAAGCAAACTTTGACGGGCTATTACTTAGAAATCATGATGCTTACAAACTCTCTATTTGAGCCTACGAGATTGTGTTGGGCCCCTCTACAATAACCTCTCTCAGTTTTTGTTATCTCAGAGTCGTTTTCCCGTGGTGTCCAGTTTTCACTTAACAGAAAAAGTGTCAAATGGAAGCAATCTAAATTTGCAAAGTGGTGCAACTTTTGTTTTGCAATTCGTGTGACCAAACTAATTGCTCCAACACATCCCAATAGGTAGGTTTATGCTAGGAATTGTCCTCATTCACACCCAAACACGCAAAATTGATCCAAACTGCGTTCAATCAGCTTGATCCCTTATGCTAGCATGCAAAATAATGGAAAAGAGAAACATACACACAATGGTTGAGAAGTTTGAGTATTCCATAAAAAAAACATATAATCATTGATGCAGAGCACCTTGTTCCTCCATTTGATGATGAAGGTCTAGTTCAATGGTTTTAGTCATTATAATGTCAAATAGGGCCATGATAGGCCATTTTGTAATCTTTCTTTTAGTTTTGAGTTAGTGTGGGGTCATTTGAGTCAATTATATGTAAGTACAAATAAGAAAATAGCATTGGTAAAGGCATTGGAAGAGATTTCTAATGTTGCCCCTGTTCAAAATTTAGAATTTAGGCCTTAAAAGTAAGGCTAGACAAGGTAAAAAGAAGAAATTGCTTGAGAATAAGTTAGAATAGGTTGGAAATAGGGTGAGGTTGTGGAGTTTGATGTGTTCAAAGGGTCTACAAGGAAAAGGGAGGTCAAAATTATGTTATGGAATGATGCCCTAATTGGGAATAGAGGGGTTTTGAATGAAAAAGAGAGGTTTGAGGGAGTAAAAGTGTGTAAAGTCAAGGGGTAGCATAATTTGGTAGTCAATTAAGTTTGTGCAGGTAGAATTAAGAGTGTTGGAAGAGGTTTTGAGGTTGTATTATGTCTGGATATGGAGTTTTCAATATACCCTAGTGAAATTTGAGAAAAGTGAGGGTTTAGAGGATAGTGGGGTTAGAGGGCCAATCACACCCTAAAAATTGTGGATTTTGTGGATTTACAGACTGGTAAATGATTCCCAATGGTGTTTTGCAATTGGAAGAGTGATTGAGAGTGTGTTGCTTTGTTAAATAGACCTATTCGGGGGTCTAGGACAATGTTGAGTCCAAGCATCCATAGTTAGTCGTGTAGGTGCACCTTTGCAAGCACATGCCTCCATGAGGAATATTTAGGAGTTTGCATTGGTTAAGGTGTTTTGATGATGTAATAAGGCTTAAATAGCCATTTTGGAGGTTGTCATATGTAGTCTTAGTTAATTTAGGCATAAAGTGCAAAATTGCAAAATATTGACAAAGTTGTCAATTTCAAATGTTGTAAAAATGCAAAAAAGGTGTAAAGGCATGGAATGCCAAGGATCAAAGTAGTTGTAGAGGTTATTGAGTCATTGTAGGAAGTTGGAAAGGTTGGGAAATGTTTAAAAATGATACGATCCATCGATGTAAGTTGTTGTTGGAGAGATTGAAGGAGAAAACTAATAAAATATCACTGATCCAAAGGAGTTGGTATTGAGTTTTTGATATGTGAAAGTAGGCCACGATGGGTGCCTAATTTGGGGATTTGTTGACAAGGTTGTTTGAGAAAATTGAAAATTTTGATAGGAAAAGTGGGTTGGATGACCTAGTAGGAAGACTAGGTAGAAGTTTGAAAACAAAGAAAGAATTGAGTTTTTGAGTTGCAAAGTGGATTAAATCCTTTTAAATGATGAATTTAAGTTATTTGACTGCCTTATGTTGCATCAGTTTGTTGGAAAGCACCTTTTTTAAGCTTTTAGCCATAGCAGTGAAGAAATGAATTGTTTGATAAAATGCTTTGGTAGACATGTATAGAAAATGTGGTAGCATAGAAAAGGTGGTGAGCTGTTTGAAAAAAATCCTCAAAGAAATTGGGTCTCATGGTGATGGGCATCACCATGAGACCGCATATCTTTGAGGAATTTTTTCAAAAAACTCATTGCCTTGTCTATGTTATTGCTTACTATTATTCTTTCATATATTCCTTCCAAGCATCCATAACATAGACAAGGCAGTGAATTGTTTGTAAAGATGTCGAGCAGTAAAAAGTGGTTTCATGGAATGTCATGACAAGAAAATGCAATTGGAAGCTGCTCCTAGACTTATTACTTATGATATGTGAAGTAATTACATCACTGCTTATGTTGACTTTCTAAACAACTATATTGTAGTTGAAAATTTTTCATATATCAACATCTAGTTATTAGTTATGGAATGTGAAGTAATGCTTTGAGTTTGAATGATGTGCAATGCAATGTAATCAATGATATGAATATAAACTACGCAAATCTATTAAGTACAATTCATTAGTTAAACTCTTTATTCTATTACCTGCGCGTAGGTTTGAGTAAATCCACTAGCACTGGGAGGTGTTCCCTCAAAACCTCTAATATTAGCCTGTTCAACATCCAAAATCACATATTAAAATACCATTCGTAAAAAAATGCTATTAACATGTAATAAATTTATAATTGTTTACTAGTTACATACCCCACCGATAGGTGTACTACATAAATAAGTAGGTGTAGGGATGGTGTATCTAGTCTCAACACTGTGACCTTGCAATTTTATTAAAATCATAAAACTAAATTAGTTAATCTTGCATTTCAAAATCAAAATTTAATAAATTAAATTCAATGAACACGCTAACTTTTACCTGACTATCAATGCCATATGCCTTATGCAAAATATTAGTTTCCCTCTCCATCTCCATAGCTGCAGACAGATCCTATGTAGCAACCTCTTGAGTGTTGGTGGGGTCATATGAACAAGTTGCCTCGCAAGATTGACACACATGGGTTTGAAGGCCACCACTCAAAGACTCCCCTGGATGGCACTATAGAATAGGGCTAGTATGATGGATGACACTATGGGTCAAAGTGTTGATCACCTGCAATGTCTCTACGTCGACACTCTCCTTCGTGACGAAAGTCATAACAATGTTGCACGAGGTGGCCTAGCGAGAGCTTGTCTCCCTTGCCACGTAGGATTCAATTGTGCACTGGGTCTATCCTGAGCTGACCCCCCACCTCTCCCCTAGAAGTCCCTCATATCAAAATAATTTGAAATTTTGTACAATATGAACTCACTATATGGTTTCCTAAGGTAATACTGCTAGACTTCACAATTGTTGCATGGTGGGTAATCAAAGACCATGCACCACCTATCATAAAAATAGTTCATAATTTGTTAGTGGTGGTACCAATGAATAGGAAACCTCTTCACATTGAGGGTAAGATTTTGATTTGTGCGTGGGTCAATGAATAATGAGCACAAATCACCTTTTGTAATCTTTAAATCCTTTACATCTTTATATATGATAGTTTATCTGCATAATAAGCCCTAGCCACCTGCCTCCTATCTTGCCATCTAGTTATTTGTTTGCTAATTGAATCTACATTTTTTAACATATCTTTCAATGAACTTGCTAGGGTCATTCTTTCTACGGTTGAATCATTTGGATCACTCAACCTATTGATTAAATCCTCACTTTGCTTTTTGTTGTTCTCAATTTCACTCATTAAATTTTGTTGAGTGATAGGAGGGTGTTGAGTGATTGGTGGAGGAGATTGTTGTTGTGGTTGATTTTGTTCTTGAGGATTTGGTTGCTCTTCTTGTTGAGGATTTTGAGGGTTTGTAGGTTGATTTGCATCTCCTACAAATTCAAAAATATATATATCAAATACAACCTAACTAAAAAATTCAAAACAAAAAGCAAACAATCCTTACCTCTCATACCTCCTCCTCATGATGCCATCCTTGCGAAGAAATAGCAACCGTTGGTGAAGATTTTTGCATAATGCCTCCTAGAATGCGAGCATGAAAAATGGGGGTTTTGGCTATGGGAACAACAAAAAATATAGTTGAAATGAAGAATGAATGAGTTTCACTTTTTTTTTTGCTTTTAACATGTCATAACACGAGCATGTTATAACACGCTCACATTATGGGCTTGTTGTGGCCGAGTCTTAAGCTCGACCCACCAAACCATTATGCGAGCGCGTTGTAACACGCTTGCATTATGACTTTTCAAAAAAAAAAAATGAAAGTGGCCACAAATTGGCCACCCATCTCCATGCGCCCGCCTGTATATATTTAATATCTTCATATTTAATATTATGGAGTAGATTGGAACATATCCAAATATTCTTGAAATAATTAAATATACCATAATATTCTTGAAAGTATAACATATTATTAAGATATTCAAAATTATTAAACTGTCAAAGTTTTTTAAATTGTCAATATATTTTTTTAATTTAATAAATTGTTTTCACCTCTTTTTCTAAAGGGGAAAATATGAAGACCACATTTATAATAATCATTTAGTTTAAAATAAAAAATATTATAAATAAGTATGTAAAAATTAGAAAATTTTAAAACGTATTTAAAATAAAATCATGCATGTGATTTTATTTTTCTATTACTTCTATCTTTTTGTGATTTGGATATGTAAGTGATTGTCAAATTTAAGATAAAAAGAAAGAATTTTGATTAATATCCACACATCATTACACTTCATAGCTGTTAATTTAAAAAAATATCTCTCAAACTATTTAAATAAATCTTTTAAAACAAAGATATGTTAGTATATATTTAATATCTTCACATATCATATCTAATATTATGAAGCATATCTAATAGTATGCAACACATGATAATATTTTTGAAAGAATATAATATATCATAATATTTTTGAAATTATAGAATATTATTAAGATATTCAAAATTATTAAACTATAAAAAAAAAATTAAATTATCAAAAAATCATTTTTATAAAATTGAGTAAATTTTTTCATCTCTTTTTCTAAAAGGACAAAAATGAAGATCAAATTTATAATCTCAAAGTTTGAATGTAAATATATTATTATTTTTTAAGTAGGTCAAAATCATTAAATTTAAAATTGTATTTAAAATGAAATTCATGCTTGTGACTTTATTTTCTATTACTAGATCTTTTAAAACAAAGATATGTTAGTATATATTTAATATCTTCATATCTAATATTATGGAGTAGATTGGAACGACTCTAGGAAAATTCACTGCCAACAATTTAAGACCAACAAATTCATCTCCAACAATTCATCCCCAACAATTCATGACCATGAAAAATTCATGTTGTGGAAAATTCACCACTACCAATTCATATCATATCAAAGTTTTTTAAATTGTCAATTTATTTTTTTAATTTAATAAATACATTTCACATCTTTTTCTTAAGGGACAGAAATGAAGACCACATTTATAACAGTCATTTAGTTTGAAATAAAAAAATATTATTTAAGTAAGTAAAAATTAGAAAGTTTAAAAATGTATTTAAAATAAATTCATGCATGTGATTTTATTTTTCTATTATTTCTATCTTTCTGTGATTAAGACATGTTCCTAAGTGATTGTCAAATTTAAAATAAAAAATAAGAATTTTTTTAATATCCTCACATCATTACACTTAACCTATTATTACCATTGTAAAATACCTCTTGACATTAATAAGATAATTTTAAAATAACTCTTAAATATATAAAATAAAATAATTTAAAATAATTGTTAAAAAAATTATTTTTTAATCCTAGTTATTCATTCATTCAAACAGTGACATTGGACATTGGGCTTTGGGAAACCAGTGTCATAAAAGACAACCACTTTGGCGCATCGCCCCAGGTTTGTATTTTTAAAATTAAATACACGGGCACTTGCTACCTCCGCCTGGTAAGTTGTCATTTAGCAGCTGTACCCGTCGATGCGTCACGCTAAGTCTTAACCTTCCCTGAGTTTGTTTATTCAGAAGCTGAATTGGAAGTGGAATATCTTGTCTCAATAGGTAGGCCTAGAAGAATACTCAGAACCTTAGCGATTCACCTGCCTCCACCGCTTCTGGATCGCGCTAAAAGTCTATTCAAGATGCGTGGAGGATCGAATCGTTGGTTTGAATGGTGGACAGTATATAGCTTCCTCTTGGGTGGTGAGGCAAGGGATGTTCCCGATCTTCAATCACAATCTCTTCACGCATGCGCCCTGTAACTCCACAAACTGGCAAACCAGGACATGGAGAGCTTTTTCGTCTCTACAACAAGTCCAACAAACCCTAACCCTAAAAAGGGCAGCGTTACAAAGAGGGTTGCCAAGAATAAAGCAGCAAAATTTGAAAGATTTCCTGAGGCGAAATCATTGCCGGGCGTTGCACCTGGCTTTGGCTTTCCATCTGCAGGCGGTGCTGCTCGGCAACACCCCGAGTCGCCGCTGGCTTCCATGCGTAAGAAGAATCAGGAATGTATACAATTTCTTGAAAATTTCCATGTCATATTAGCTTCAAAACAAGTGGGTAACATTGCGACTGTGACTGCAGGTAAAGGGCAATAAGGTTAACCGTTTGTTGGTGACTATAGATGTATTGGGCAGTGCTGGTCACTTGAGGTTGTTGGCGAATTATGATTATCAAGTGCAGAGAGTAATGGAAATTGCCCTTAAATCATATGCTCGCGAAGGCCGTTTGCCTGTTCTTGGACAAAACATCAAGCTGTTCGAACTACACTGTGCTAACAGTGGCTATGGTCAAGGTACTGTAATCTGTCTTCGAATCTTTTTTTGTTTTGTACACAAAACCAGTCTGAAATACTCTGATTTGTTCTAACTATAGAACAAAAAGGTACGATAGGAAGAAAAAGATATATTCTTTATCAAATTTGTGTTAGCTAGAGCTTTGAACAACAAAAATGTACATAGGAAGAACATAGTTGAGAACCAACCCTGACCTGCAGGGGATAGAATACAGTAGAGAAGAAGATTAGAAGGTAAAAGAGGTAATGAGGACTGAATCAAGAACAACTGATGGACTGTTTTGAATTTTGTGAAGAAATCATGTGTTGGATGTTTCTGTAAATAAGAGGACAGGGACATTGATTTCAATTTGTGGTCTGCATTGTAACAACATACCAGTACAGATTTAAATGAGAAGAATGGGACATTGATTTGAAAGTGACGCCTGCAAATTAATAACAGAAGTTTGCAGTGTCCATTCATTAATGAATCTTAGGTGTTTGATATAAACATAGCAACTTTTTAGAAAAAATTGAAAAAGCTTGGGTATCACATTAACTAAAAATTATGTCTGAGAAACAATTTATATATTGAATTTAGAAAAAATGTTAAACACCGTGTTATCGATTTTGTTTTCTAAAAGTATTTTCTTGATTCATCCATGATAATTTATGTAGTTTGCTTAACATAATTCTTTATTTACCTTTTAAATGTTAAAACCTTTAAACACTTATTTTATTAATACCTTTTGGTTAAGTTAAAGCAGACAGAACAATATGAGGGCTTTGTAGACAAATAGATTAGAAATATAAATTCATGTTAAATTTATAAGGGATATCTAGAATCAGGAAAGTGATAATTTTATCTAAATTTTAATGTTGAGATTTCTAATATGTATCATTTGTAATCAACAGCTTTGAATCCATCTCAAATTATTGGAACTTTGAAAACAAGGAATTTTTTGTTATGCAAGAAAAATGGGTGTAAAGTTCAACAAGAAGAGGAGAAAGTTACCAGTACACCTCCTCCTCCTCATCTTCAAAAGACTAACTCGTGGAAGAATTGGTTTAACTCCATGAGCTCAGGTTTTGGAATTTCTTGCATGTGAAGAACATCCATTAATGAGTGTTTATTATTTGAGACTTGTTATCTATTCCTAATTATTCATCTTATATTTGGAGAGACAAGGTGGAAGACAATCCAATGTCTTACTCTATGCTTTTCATCCTTTCATTTTAGATCTTGAGAAGAGCCCAATCATTTTGAAAAATCTATGTTTATATGTGTTGTTACATGTTGCCAATTTTAGTATTTGAGAGTGTATTCACAATCCATGTGTCTATTTTCCTGGTAAGGTGGGGGTGGAATTATTGATTCCACATGGTCAAGTTATAAACTTGTTCGCCATTGGTTTATAACAATGAAGGCATAAAGATGTTACTTCAATCTTGAAGAATTCTTACCTTACTTTTAAATTAATAATTTGTTGCATTCTATGTATATGATCAAATTGTAAAATTAGGAGTAATTGTCCCTTTGAGTTATTGAAAGTGCTCTAAATATATCAATCCACATCCTCTATGGATGCATCTAACTATTTATAAACTTAGTTGTGTTATATGTTGCATATGGAAACAAACATTGAACCAAGTGAACTCATTAGAATAGAAAATATGGTTTTATGAGCAAAATGAAAAGTATTGCTTTCAAAGTTTCTATAATAAATGTGTTTTGGAAGGTTAGTAAATTTCATAGATCTTTGTTGTATTTTTAGAATTTAAGTATCAAAATTTATATGATAAATTGTTATTTTAAGCCTTATTCTTGATGAAATCATAACACCACTTGTCATGCATGTTTTAAAGTCTATTATAATAAATTATCTTTATGAATATGTGTAGAAATGATAGCCTTATGTAGGCGTGTTGTAGGAAACAATATTCTTTAATGTATTAGATGGAATTTTGTAATTTTTTGTCGATTTCTAAACTTGTTATTTCATGACAAGCTCATTTACTAATTCCACCATAAAACATTGATGAATTTTTTATAGGTGAATGGTAGTCCATCAAGGAAAAATACATGGTTTTTCATAGTGAATGGATTATTCACCATGGTTAACTTGATTGTGGTAAGGGGTATAAGATTATATGTAATAATCAATGGAAATAGAATGTTAAAATATTATATTTTAAGAAAGCATAAAATATCTTATCTATAAATTAGGATGCTTATAATATAGTGCTGATTTTTTTTTCAATTTATTGTATCATATTTTTATTCTATGACATTCGATGAATATAACAATGCATGTACTAGTAAGCTAAAGGGATTACTCAATATTTATTTTATTGGAGTATTAAGTTATGTTAAAGAATGATAGATATTGATCTTATTTATTTATATTTATTCTTCTATAATTTGAAATTTATTAATATTGTTACTTAATCCACGTAAATCCTATTTATGCTTGAAATAAGCAAATGGTAAACGAATCATCTTCTTTATGTTATTTTAGTTTCCTAATTTATATGAGGTGATGGGTACGAGTACTTATTCCCTTGATGTAGGGCGAGACCATATCTCCCCTATTTTGTGTCATTGAGTTTAGTTGGAATTGTGTCACTATTATTACATGTACCCTCATGATGAGTCATTTCACTTAAGTAAAGTCTTCAACTATTGTTCATGTGTGTGGGAAGGAGCTACATTGGTATATGTGCTAAATACCTAGATTGATGTGATGATGAATCCCTACAGTTTGTGTGTGTCTACTCATATTTTATGAATGAATAAAGGTGTTTGTGTGTGGTGTTCTCATGTGTGATGACCATATTGGTGTGTGAGCGTGCATTGTTATGCTAATGTGTTGTAACTATTAACATGAAAGTTTTGCTCAATTTATTTTCTTCCATGTTGTCCTTAAAAAATTAGGGCATAAGATATATCCATGCTTTTGATCCCTACTTTGAGATCTATATTTTTTTGAATCCTAGGTCAATCCTATTATGCTTAGGATTGATTCCCAAATTTATTTATTTATAACTTAAAATATAAGTTGTATGATGTTACAATATTCATTAAAAGAGAAAACTTGGTACATGTTTGCATGACATATTGTCATTTATTGGTATTTAAAGACATTCAATTATGCAATATCTCTTACTCCCACAAAAAAGAAATTGAACTTTGTGTGTGTAAAATCCCTATGCATGGGACTTATGGATCTAGAGGGGCACACACGGATTCCCCATCAACTTTTTCTATTATTTAGACTCCCAAATTGTCATCCAATGGACCCCCTTCAAGTCACATGGTGGGGGGGGGGAGGGGGGGGGGCGCGGGAGGGGGGGCGATGTGGAAGGAATCTCTAAATTTTCATGATTCTCATAAAGTTCCTACCCATGCCTTCTATTTCCTTGAATTAGGCATTGAAAGGTGTCTTAAGGTACTTGATAGCTACATTGACTATTCAACCTCCAAGATGTGTAATTTGCTTCTCGATAATTTTTTTAATTTGTGCCACAATATAGATATGGTTTATTATTGGTTTGCAACTAAGTGGAAGGTCAAAGGTTTCCTTGAGGTAAGTTCATTACTTAAAGACCTTTTTATTTTTCAATTTTTGTTAAATAAGGATATGTTGAGGGACCTTAGTTTGTTAGAAAAATGAGTCTTTATTTAAGAAAATTGAGGCTATGTTTTGATCCTTTAGTTGACCTTTGTATGGTTGCTCCTACTTGGGTCTGTTTTCCCAATTTACTCCTCAAGTTTTAGGATGCTCATATGTCATAAAAGGAATTTCTAATATCTTTTAAAATGGATAAAGTTACTATGACACACTCTCAATTTATTTTGCTAGGTTATGTTTTGATTTTGAAATCAATAAAGTTCTCCCCTCCTCCATTACTCAAAATCTTAACTAGTTAAATGTACTTAGTCCCATATTTATGAGAACCCCTTGTACTATGAAGCCTACTCAAACCTTGGAAACCTTATTAAAATCAATGCCCCATGAATTCAAAGGGTGATCTAGAGAGGGCTACTAATGATACTAGTGCTCCATTAAATACCCAAACCCAAAATTCCTTAGCTCACCACAAGTGAAGTAATGAATTGAATAAGGTGTTGATCCCTTAAAATCTAGATTGGATGCTCCTCCTTTTCAAGCCTATAGGACCCCCACATCTCTAATTCCCATATTGGTTCTCCCCTTAGAAGGATCTCACTCCTTTGAATAATATGGAGGCTCCATATTCAATTGGGCTCTTAAACCCTAAATATTTGTAGTCTTTGGTATTAGTTGCCACTATTGAACTATGATCCCCTCTCCTCTTTATTCCTTTATTTTATTTGATGTCCCCCTCAAGATTCTCTAGTTTTTATAGATTAGGTAAAACCTATTCCCACCTCTTATCCCTTGGATCCCTCTCAACTATTTCTTGATCTAGCCTACCACTCTCTTGCCAGTCTAAATCTCCCAAAAGTGAATTGGCAATTGGTTACTAAGAAAAAGAAATAAATTTAATAATCCTTAGAATTATTTGTTAGTGTAAATAGAGTCATTATCATACCTAATTAGCTAATCACCTTTCTAGAATTGACCTATTCACACCTAGCTTAATTTAGTTTTTTTTCTTTTGTCTAACTTCAAATGGTTGAGACATGTGTACTCGTGACTTGAGACACCTATTGACACTTTCCCACACACTTATCAAGTGACCTCACAAGTATCCCATATTTGGAGGGGTAGTCAAAGTTTCACTTCTACCTTCTCACCTCCTCATCCTTATATATGCAAGGCTTGATCATTATATTTACAGGCTCTTCATTTTATATTTGATAGGCATACTATTGTGAATATTTTATTCATTTGTGGAAGTTGTTTCATACTCTTTGATCTTGGCATTCTTCAACATGGTATTAGAGCCATGAGAGCATGCTCCTTCTCACATTGGGGTGACTCCTACACATGGATCTATCCAAAAGAATGTCATAGAGAAAAAAAATAGTACTATCACATCCAAAAGGTTTGTGAAACAAAAAATACCTTTGTTTCGCTAATTTTGGTAATTTTCAATTTTTGCAATTTTTTGCTAGAGTGCCTATTTTTGAAAAGTCGTAAAACAACGATTTTTTTTTAGAAGTGGGCCAATCTACCCTTTTCCCATCTACTTTTTAGGATAGATTTTGTTTGAAATTGTGTTTACAAGCAATTTGTGGCCTCTTGGCTTGCTTGCAAGTTTCATGGAATTTTTTTGTCACTATTTTGCAAGATATATTATGGTTTTCAAGACTACCTAATTTGGTCTTGCTACACACTTACTAAGATCTTTGAAGATTCAATTGGCTGATCATTTACATGCATGTGTATGGGCAACCAAATGTGTCGCACCCCTTGAAGGCTCCACATAGCCCTTGAATTGGCCTTCTTTCCACAACAAAGACGTCTCCAACTTATCTACATTGCACCAGATTGCACGACTCCTCATCAAGCATAAGAAAATTCCAACATGAGTTCCTCATTCTATTCCTAGGTGCACAAATAAAGTCCATTCTATAATAATTATAGAAACCTAAACCACCATAAATCCTCTCCCTTATTACGAGTCATTAGAAGGAAGTGTGATAACATGAAAACTGCATTTTAATGCAAAATGATTAAAAATATTTAAGTTGTAGTCATCTTAATTTTAAAAATAAAAATAAAAATAAATAAAAATCATATGATCCTATAGCAGTAATTTTCTCACTTGAATTTTTATGTGTAATTTAATAGATTGAAAATGGTCCATCTACTATGAAATTTATTAATTCATTGAAATTCAAAATCTTATTATATTATGAATTTCACTTAATAAAAATTCATAAATATGATCAAATGTGCATTCAAACCAGGCCTGGAATTTGACGGCCACCCCTACCTGTCATATGAAAATTTTGTGATGGTTTGTTCATTTAAATGCCTGTCACTTTACGTTTTATGAAAAAAATTAACTGTGAAAATATATTTAATTTATATTAAAATATTATTGATTTTATTAATCATACATATTAAATATGATTTTTTATTTATAAATTTCTATTTTTAATAACACAAGTAATTTGAATTTTTTAAATATTATGTATCATATAAATTAATTAAGTATTTTTTATAGGAATCATACTTCTTAAAAGTACCAAATAAACAATAAAAAGTATAATAATTTGATACAAACCTTCATTATATGATTTGCATATATTTAAACACAAAAAACAACTTTTGGAAAGAAAGGAACTATTTTCTTTTATTATTTTTAAATTAAGATGCAAAAATTAATGATGCATTACATAGAAAATAAACAAAAATAAATGTTATCAAAGGTCAAGATCTCTTCTTCACTTTGTATTCTTCCATATTTGAGATACTTTATCCCAATTTACATCATTTTCTTGAGGTCCATTTAAAGACACTCTCATTAATGCATCCCATAACTTCATCATATGAGGATAGCTTCTATGCCAATATTATGTGTTACGAAAGAATCTCCATGCATTGAAACCCTCACAACTCAAATGCAATGAATCAACAAAAGAGTTTAACTCCCTTTTACAACCAGTAACATCAAATATGGATACAAATTCATTTACATTATTTGAAGTAGTATGTCGCAAATGTTGGAGAAGCTTATCAAGCTAATGCTCTCAGATATTATCTCGAGTTTGACGATCTAATGGATAATAAGAAGGACTGAAGAGTTTTGTAGCCAATCCTTATTCAACTCATTATCTAAAATTCCAACATGCTCACAAATAAAACACAACTACTGTATTATCTTGAAAAAAATCAAATCCCTGTAAAAAATATGCTTTAAGGAATCAAAGCCAATGAATTGCCTATAAAAAAAATATGCTTAATCCTTAAATGTTGTATTATGTTGAAAAAAATCAAAGCTGAGAATAATTATTTGTAAAAGGAAAATAAAATTTCAACATGCTCATTGCTCACCAATAAGTTTGATGTTGTATTATCTTGAAAAAAATCAAAGTTAGGAATCACTGTAAACAAAATGTCGTTGAAAAAACAAGTTAAAATGCTATAAAATAAATACTTTCAACAGTGAAATTTTGTGTTATGTGATTATTCATAGGGATATCCTATATATATTTTAAAAAATGTAAAATTAGAAAATATTGATAATTAGAAATAAATCTAAAAATCTTAAATTTAATGTTAAAGTTTCTAAATTATGTAGAAAATAAATCTTGTTAAAATATTCAAAAAGTTAAAAATCAATTATATTCTATTTCGAAAAGATTTTGAATTAATATAATTTTTATAATAAATATTATAAATCATATATATTAATAAAAAGCAATGATAACTATTAGTAAAAATGTCAAAATCTTTAAAAAATTAGAAAAAACTATATTTAATCTTGAAAATATTCTATTTTCAACAGATTTTGAATTAATATATATTTATAATATTATATATATTAATATGTGAAATTACAAAAACTTATTCCAAATCTAAACTAACTTATATTTTTATCATAAAAATTATTTTATATATATATATATATATATATTATAATAATAAAATAATTTTTATGATAAAAATATAAATTAGTTTAGATTTGGAATAATTTTTCTAATTTCACTTTATATTAATATATATAATTTATTATAAATATATATATTAATTCAAAATCTCTTGAAAATAGAATATTTTCAAGATTAAATATAGTTTTTTCTAATTTTTTAAAGATTTTGACATTTTTACTAATAGTTATCATTGCTTTTTATTAATATATATGATTTATAATATTTATTATAAAAATTATATTAATTCAAAATCTTTTCGAAATAGAATATAATTGATTTTTAACTTTTTGAATATTTTAACAAGATTTATTTTCTACATAATTTAGAAACTTTAACATTAAATTTAAGATTTTTAGATTTATTTCTAATTATCAATATTTTCTAATTTTACATTTTTTTAAATATATATAGGATATCCCTATGAATGATCACATAACACAAAATTTCACTGTTGAAAGTATTTATTTTATAGCATTTTAACTTGTTTTTTCAACGACATTTTGTTTGCAGTGATTCCTAACTTTGATTTTTTTCAAGATAATACAACATCAAACTTATTGGTGAGCAATGAGCATGTTGAAATTTTATTTTCATTTTACAAATAATTATTCTCAGCTTTGATTTTTTTCAACATAATACAACATTCAAGGATTAAGCATATTTTTTTTACAGGCGATTCATTGGCTTTGATTCCTTAAAGCATTTTTTTTACAGGGATTTGATTTTTTTCAAGATAATACAGTAGTTGTGTTTTATTTGTGAGCATGTTGGAATTTTAGATAATGAGTTGAATAAGGATTGGCTACAAAACTCTTCAGTCCTTCTTATTATCCATTAGATCGTCAAACTCGAGATAATATCTGAGAGCATTGGCTTGATAAGCTTCTCCAACATTTGCGACATACTACTTCAAATAATGTAAATGAATTTGTATCCATATTTGATGTTACTGGTTGTAAAAGGGAGTTAAACTCTTTTGTTGATTCATTGCATTTGAGTTGTGAGGGTTTCAATGCATGGAGATTCTTTCGTAACACAGAATATTGGCATCGAAGCTATCCTCATATGATGAAGTTATGGGATGCATTAATGAGAGTGTCTTTAAATGGACCTCAAGAAAATGATGTAAATTGGAATAAAGTATCTCAAATATGGAAGAATACAAAGTGAAGAAGAGATCTTGACCTTTGATAACATTTATTTTTGTTTATTTTCTATGTAATGCATCATTAATTTTTGCATCTTAATTTAAAAATAATAAAAGAAAATAGTTCTTTCTTTCCAAAATTTGTTTTTTGTGTTTAAATATATGCAAATCATATAATGAAGGTTTGTATCAAATTATTATACTTTTTATTGTTTATTTGGTACTTTTAAGAAGTATGATTCCTATAAAAAATACTTAATTAATTTATATGATACATAATATTTAAAAAATTCAAATTACTTGTGTTATTAAAAATAGAAATTTATAAAAAAAAAATCATATTCAATATGTATGATTAATAAAATCAATAATATTTTAATATAAATTAAATATATTTTCACAGTTAAATTTTTTCATAAAACGTAAAGTGACAGGCATTTAAATGAACAAACCGTCACAAAATTTTCATATGACAGGTAGGGGTGGCCGACAAATTCCAGGCCTGTGGGGGTGTGTTCAAATGCTTTGCAGAATTGGCACGGTTCATGATGACTAAACCTCTGCTCTAAAGTCAGCATGTTGATCAAACCTTGAATTTATTGGAGGGGAATGTATGTAAAATGGGTAGTCAGTGTAACCCACGACCTGGTCATGAGTGTAGAAAGTAGAACGGTCATAGTCGGTGAGCTTGGCTTGGAGGGCGAATCTGAGGGGCAGATCGGGATTCGAAATGAACAGCCTGCCGAAGCATATCATGTCTGCACTGCCACTGGACACGCCTTCCATGGCAGTTTCTCTGGTGTATCCGCCGCTCTTCATAAGCCTTCCTCTGTACTCGTCCTTCACGATCTTCCACATTGCCGCAGTCGGGCTCTCGCCCTTTACCGCCTCGTCTTGGATGCCTTCTTTAGTGAATCACGGCTCCGTTACGTGGAGATACGCGAGGGGATAAGAATTGAGTAGCCCAATTAAGTGTGAGGTGAGGGAGAGAGGATCAGAATCGGTAGTCCCCATGTGGTCTATGATGGTTGACACTCTTATGGCGGTGCGCTCGGTGCCTATCTCCCTCACCACTGCCTCCACAACCTCCATGGCAAACTGGCATCTCTTCTGGAGGGACCCTCTGTACTCGTCTCTCCTATCGTTGACGCCGTCCTTGAGAAACTGGTCGATCAATTAACCGTGCGCCGCATGTATTTCCACGCCATCAAATCCCGCGCGCATGGCGTTCCTTGCTGCCTTACCAAACTCTTCAACAACACCAGCGATTTCAGATGTGGAAAGAGCGCGCGGGGTGGAGAAAGTAGCCTTGGAGCCGCCTGGCATCAAGATGCTCCATTCTTCTGATATTGCCTTCACTGTGGATGACACGGGAGCTTCTCCGTTGGGCTGATAAACTGCATCAAATATCGACACACCAAAATTAGACCAAATGCAGAGTGCGCACAGGAAAATAAAAACAGCAAAGTTAATTCATAAAATATGGGACCTATGTGGGATGCCCTCCCGACGTGCCAGAGCTGGCAGAAAATGATGCCGCCCTTGGCATGAACGGCGTCCACCACCTCTTTCCACGCCTTCACTTGCTCCTCACTGAAAACACCCGGCGAATGTGGAAACCTGCAAGGCAAGATCTCATCAATAATTCTACTTCTATTAAGACACAGTCATTAACATTTTAATTTTAGTTTCACATACCCAATAGCTCGAGGTGAGATTGCGGTTGCTTCTGAAATTAAAAGGCCTCCTTTGGTTGTCCTCTGAGAATAGTATTTCACGTGAGAAGGTTGAGGAATGTAGTGTATTGCGCGGCACCGAGTCATAGGAGCCAACACAACTCTACAGATTATAAATATAATCATGTCAGAGACTACAGTAGCCTTCAAGAGATTAAAAAAAGGTTACAGAAATTGGTAAACGTGAAAACATAATTTACCTGTGGGAAAGGTTGAAGAGCGGGCCCATCTGAAAAGGTGACAGAAGGTGAGAAGTGGCATGTGCTGGCATTTCACCAGAACCAATCTGGGTTTGGTGAGAAATACCTTCTCTCCCCATTTTGGAGAATTAAGTATAGACCGACTGTAATAAAATCCTGTTGCTTCTTTCTTCCAAAATTTTACAAATCACAGAATGTGGACTGAGCTTGGCTTGTTTGCTAATTGTAGCGTCTCATTGGATGGTATTTATAGGCTTTCTAGGAGATATTTTCTTTTGTTCAACAATCGAAAGTCAATTTTGGTTAGTAAATCAGGATATACTAATTTAACTAAGACTTACTTTTCATCTGGATTTAATTTGACTGACTTAGTAAATCAATGTGCATTTCTTGTCAAATACTCTTTCCCTCAATCTGATACGAACATTTTTACACGTTAAGTACCGAAGTAAAAGCCAGCCATGTATTGGCCTACCAATGGAACTTCCATCAACGACTGCTGCCAAATTCCAAAACATTCGGGAGTAAATCTGAGCCTTCAGAGGGTGGGTGCTGGGTCAGCACCATACTTTCCTCCTAATATCAATTACGTTCCTTTTCAAAGTTTTTTTTTTGTTTTAGAATATGAGAAGTCATTGAGGAAAATGTTTTTAATTTGAAAATTGCACCTCGTTGAATATTGGATGAGTTTTTGAAGTTAAATTAAGAGTCGTCTTCAATTTCTATAAGAGAATATACGTAGTTTGTACATTAGTGTTACAAAAATGCGACTAAGTTCGTACAGTTGTCAAGTTAAACATAAAAATGTGATTAAGTTCATAAAGTTGTGAAGTCAAATACAACAACCGACAAAAGATCAACATTTATCTTATATTATATTATTTACATCATGAAACTGTAGATACCCTAAATTATCCTGATTGACGAACAACACTATTTAACTAACTTTCACCCTTCTTTCCTAAATGATTAAATAATACATTATTATTTAATTATTATCAAATTTTATATTCATCTATTAATTAAATGATTTAACATTATTTAATTAATTCGTCTTCAATCATCATTTATGACTAATTAAATAAATCTCATTTATTTTATGAGTGTCTTAATTTAACCCTATTTTCCTCTATTAATTAAATAATCTCAATTTGTTTAATTAATTTACTATCTCATCACCTAATTTAACCTTATCTATAATATCCCGATTAATTAAATAAACATCAATTATTTAATTATGTCACTAATATACCATATTCATCTAAATCAATTAAATCTTTATCATTAATAATGTAATTAAAGCACTTTTTGCTCTCTAAACTTGAATAATTAAATCAATTATTTGAAATCATTAAACATAGTCAACAAACAAATACATCTTTATTTGTTTAAGTCAAACATGACTTGCACGTTCATCTTCAAAATATATATTAATTATTCAATTAAATAATCATCATCGCCCCTTTTGTGATTGAGTAAATCATTACCACTGATTTATCACTCTAATTGGTTAACTAACTATGTACAATGATTTTGGGTTGCCCACACTTGCTTTGCTCCTCCAAGGGTTTTTCACCTAAAAGGAGAGAGAAATGGGGTCTAAAATGCAATTGTCTAGACTCAAAGTTAATGTGAATGAGATGTATTATATCTAATTATGATGTACTAATGCATTGATCTAAAAATTAAATGTTCTAATGATGCAAAACCTAAGAAATGTGAAGTGCTGGAAAACACAGTGTGATATGCAAAAAGATAAAACAAATGCAATAAATGACAAAATAAAGATGCAAGACAAAAACTATGCGCCTGGAAACTGATGAGGAGCTGATTGGGGATTGCAGAGACCTCTGAAATTCTAAAAATTTTGATTTTTCAGTCAACTGGGACACTTACGCCAAGCTAGGCGACTTAGTCCTAGATTGGGGAAACTCCCCAGAAAATTGTTTCTGCCAAATGGGTGTCTGAAAATGTAATTTTTTTTGAAAAAATAGTGCAGTGGGACTAAGTCACCACTTTGGATTTTCTACAAATCCGAAAGTGGAAACAAAAGCCCACAACCTGCACTCTATTTTTTGACGGAAATCCCTAGTGGGTATTTAAACTTTGTGAAGGACAAAATTTGCATAAAACCCTAGCTTTAAGTGTGTCTAAGACTAAGAAAAGCTGAAATAAGGCAAGATCCTATTCTAATGTGTTAGAATAAAATAAATAAAATGGCACTTGAATGATGCAAGACTTCAATGTAAGAAACCCTACAAAATTTCAAATGAATGTGAATGACATGTAAAATGTAATGCAAACCTTAAGTTTGAAGATAGGAAGAAAATGGAAGATCAAATCACTTTGAAAATAAGTTATTAGGTGTGATTTGATGGCTAGTTGCATCTCCTCAACCTAGATTTCTCCATGATTCACCATAGGAATCCATGATAAAACCTTTGCAATGTGAGATCTTGGACAAAAAATGAGCTTGGAGACCTGCAAAACCCCTAGTTTGTTGCCCTTAAGCATCAACTTTGCTGTAGAAGTGCTATTGAATCTTCTAGTGAAAGATACTTTTCTCTTGACTCTTGATTTTTTTGCTTCTTAAAATGATTAAAAGATGTGAAAAATGACCTAAAATGTGTATTTATAGGCATCAACACCTAATTTTCCCATTATTTAGACCTAAGAGGCTGACATCCACTAAAAAATTAAATTGAATTGGTGAAATTCCTACTCAAAAGTGGAAAATACCCCAAAAGGGACTAAGTTGCCACCTTGGGCGACTTAGTCCCACCAAAGATTTTTTTTGGTGGGTTTCACGAAATTTGAGTGGTTTGAGTGGTATTTGTTAGGATTTAAGTGGTTTGTGAGTGAAATAGGCCTTAAAGTCCAAAATCATGAGCGTTAGGGGCCTATAATTTGCAAGGTGTCTAAAATAGGACCTAATTAGGTCACATATTATACTTTCTATAAAGGTGTACAATTTCTGTGTCCACACTAACCCATCTATTCTTTAATTCCACTAACCACTCAATCTATTCCTCAATCCCACTAACCACTCAACTTGATTTCTTCAATCCCCTAATCATTCCAATCTAATTCCACTAATCATTCCAATTTGTTTCCTCTTAACGGTTCTTAACCATTGATCAAGAACTTTCCCTATTGAATCTCGATTGCTCATCTCAAAACATAAGATCTATAAAACAACCCTCTTCATTCTCAAAATCAATTGAAGAATCTATAGAGTTTATGCAATGAAGTCATGCTAAATTGACATTTGAATTCTTGAGAGCTTTTACACACATCTTCGATCACCATTAACACATGATTTGAAGCTTTTGCAACAACAAATGGAGGCTTTTTATTGATTCAAACACAATCCAACATCAATACGAATATAAATTTGACATGGTATGGTGACTTGTTTTTGTTTTGGATTGATTTAAGTTTCTTAGTTGCTTATTTGTTTGGATACATGGATTTACATTTTGCATTTCATGAGTATGGGTTTGGAATTTGATCTTGTTTGAATTAGTTTTTTTAATTTATTGTTGTTTTCCTATGTTATATTTCCCCCTTACATAAACAAAAAGAGAAAAATAAACACGGTTATATTGTCAGGGAGGGATTGCTTTTGTTCTTCAAGACATTCACGAACATAAATCCATCATCCACTCCATACCATCCATAGCCTCTAAGCCTAGAAATTTATTTAGAAAATTAGCCCCCTTGGTGACCTTTCAGTGTCTATGTATCACTAAGGCTAGATAGGAGGAAGAAAAGAATGAGAACCAATCCTCTATATCCCCACATTCCAAGTGTCTATGGAAATCAAAGGGTAAATGGACACATGTGCCATAATGCACCACTTCCAACACTGCATTAAGGCTTCCTAGGAAGTGCTTCTTAATTAGTTCTGAAGCCATGCTCTTCATCATTTCCTTAAGTTCCCCTAGGACTAGAAGAGATCCCACAAATGGAGATAATATATCATTGATAACACTATATTTGTGCTTCAAACACAAGAATTCATTAACCAAGACCCATTGAATTGAAAATAGGATAAGGTCACACTGGGTCTTGAAGACACCCTACAAATATTTCTCTACAACTAGTCCCAAAAATCCATATGACATTGAGAGCATATCAAATGGATGAGGGTATCCATGGAGCCAAGCCAAAAAGGAGAACCAAGGCCAAAAAAGAATAAATATTCATATGAATTGTCACCCCATATGAATTATGCAATGTGTCAATTGATTTGCACAAGTAGAGGATGCGAGGAGTAAATTTCATTAATGTTGCATTATGAACTTCCACACAAATTGACACATACACTAGTGATAGGCTTACCACTAGGATTGATTAATTATTAATTTTTATATCATTTCTTACATCTTTAGATTTCCCCATGTATGCTTCAAGATTGTTGATGATTCCATAACTAGTTCCACATGTCTCTATAAATAGTTTTGTTGGAAAGAATTTTCACATCAGTGTTTTTCTTCCCTATACACAAGGTTAATGAGATGGACTTCCAATTTTGGGAGAAGGGAAACCATAGAGTTAAGGAAAGAAAAAAGTTTTCATCCATGTATTTTTCAATCTACTTGCATTGGTTGCAATAGTTGAGTCACCTTCAATCTCCACTTTGGACAAGATGAAATTAATACACAAATGCATTCCTAAAAGGAGAGCCTAGAACTCTACCTCATTATTCGTTCCATGTTTGAGACACTTGGAGGCCATACACACCATCTCACCTTCCTAAATAAGTTACAAAATGTTGTTCATGCTATTTGCATTTATTATGTATGAGTTTTTGAGACACAAATTTAGGGTATATGATTACTAAAACTTCTTCCTTATAATTACTAACAAAAAAAAGTAATTTTCTCTATACTATTTTGTAGAAACTTTCTCTTTTTATTTTATTTCACTTGAATATATAGATATATTTTTTTAAAGAGTATTTTAGAATTAATTAGTTTATATTTATGTGTTAAGTTCTTACTTAGCCTTATGGTATAAAAGGCCTTCAATTATGTGTATAGGTTTATGTATTTAAAAGCATCAACCTACTAGATTTTAACCATTGAATATCAAGTGAGCATCTTAGAAAAAAAAGGTGCCACACTTACATATCAATCATTGACACTTGTAGGTTCAACTATCTAGAAGGCTATCTATGTCAACATCAAAACTCTTTATTTTATTCTATTTTGGTATGTGTTATCAATTCAAGGACTTAACTAATTCCACTCTACCATACTAAGTCTCAATGGTGCTTCTTAGTACCACCCAATTTTTCATTTGTATATATATTAAAAATGAGGATCATCGACAACTTCTAAAGCATTGTTTCTACTCATGACTCAACCATACCATTAGAATAGAACCACACAAAGTATAACAAGTTTACAAATTCAACCTTGTCCTCTATAAAATTATCAAGCTAAACCAATTCATAGTTTATTATTCTACTTTTAACGCATAAATCTTAACTAACTTTGAAATACCATCGAAATTTATGACCAATATAGTGAACAAACTACTAACCATCAATATTAGATAAAATATCTCCCTTTTAATTTCTATACATGTTTGTGACTTTGTTAGATAATCTATCACAACACTTTATCTAGGTTATTCTAAATTAAGTAAAAAGGGTGTTATAGGGACTCCCATCAAATATACAACATACTTGTCTATTAGAGAAGGGTTGTATAAGGGATAAGAACCACATTATCTCAAAAATAAAATAAATAAATTATAGCACAAAAAATAAAGAACTAATTAATTATCACCTTGCATAATATTGATCCTCAAGAAAACTAATGAAGATAACATCCATTTTTATTCCATCTACATGTTTTTGTTTTATAAGGTGTGGAAGGCTACATTTTTTCTTGATCTTACCAAATTCTAAGGGGAAAAAAATTGTATTATTTGTAGAGATTCTCATTACCTATTTTGATGAAATATATAATGGAAGAGAGGGAAGTAACAATATTGTCTTAGTTGTCCCCTATAATCTAACTTATAATTTTTTTCTTTTAGATCCCCTTATAAAGCTTGGATCTCAAAGACCATTATGTGTAGTAGGTGACAAGAAACACACATCTTAGTGTTGACACCTTCTCCCAAGCAATCAAAGGATGAGCTAAAAGGATTTTTTTCTAGGATTTGAATGAGGATGGGGAGTATCTTTCCTTCTTCAACCTATTCGTCAAAGAATCATGCATATCAAGGTGACCAACTATTTGACCCAAAAAAGATACCAATCTAGAGGAATGACCATTAAGAATATCCTAGGTGGGGGTATCGAGAGCTTCAAATTGGGGGGTCTCCCATTGTATAAGAATCACACTATTATTATTATTATTTATTTGGGGCTTCAAGGTCATTATTAAGAGAATTGTTTGAGTAATCTTCCATAAAATATGTATGGTTTGAAGATATTTCATTGGAGTGGGAGGAATATTTGGAACACAAGATAGAGGAAGGGGGCTTGATTTACTAGCAAAGCAAGGGGAGCAATGAGGAAGAACTAGAGATTTTGTTGGTTAGCATGGATTTTATTTTTATTTTTAAAAGAAAAAATGGAAACAAGAGATTTATTTTGAGTAGAAGTTCCCTTCACCTTAACAAGATTAGCAATAGAGGGATTTGGATCCTCACCTATATTTAGGCTATTGTACACATTCTTGGGACAAGATTATGGGTGGCTATAGTAGAGATAAAAATTTAGGTTGTCATGAATGGGAATTTTGGCCTTGTTAAGGATAACATCCACCAATGACTATTTAAGGGAGATAAGAATGAAATGAGGGAAGCTAACAAGAAGAACATGCCTTAAATTATTTGAAAGAGGGAAATGGTAGGAGAAAATGCAACCATAATTTCTCTCAAGGGTGAAGTATTTGATGAGATAAATTCCCACTTCATCCTATGGTTTAGGAAAGCCAATATTTTTATAGCCATTTTGAAACCTGACCACCTTCTCTTCAATTAGACAAAATTATTCATTATAGTTTTATCTTTTTAACTCCTCACCCATTTTAATTTAATCCACTCCATCCTTAGGTTAGTAGCTAGGGAAATAAATTATTTAGTGATAGTAAAATCTACACCACCAATAGTAACTTACCACTATTTCTAGTATTTGGAAAATTGCACCTAAAGGGAAGGGTCACATATCCCAATATTCTTCGAGTAATGGTCTAACCCACTATTGAAAAAATATTCCATAGCTCCCTATTAATTTTAAGAATTTTACATGACACAAGATTCACTTGGACCCATTGACCCCCATACTATTCACTAGGGGCCACAAGGAAAACCATAATAAAAAATATTTTGTATAGTAGATTAGAGCTAAAAATTCCAATTTGGGCCTATAAGTTCATCGAGGAAAATATAGAGATGAAAATGCACATCTACATTCCAAAATGAGAACCTTCTCCATGTGACAACAAACAATTATTTTAATACATCCTTTTGAGTTGGATGATCATATCTACACACAATGACCAATATACAATCCTTTGAGGAGGAACAAACAAAAAAATAATAATAATCATATAAGAAAATGATGACACGGCACAGACCAAACACCTAAGAAAATCCCACAATCATAACACTAGCTATAAAAAGTCCACTATGGTGGTTTTGGGTTTTATTATAATTTATTGTTTTTATGCATCTGTTAGCTCTAAAATATATTTATATTAAGGCACATGTTCTATTGATACATTTTTGTATTAATACATATGTTTTTTTCCCTTAAGTATCCTTATTTTATACTTTTTTTCTAAGCTTGTCATCTTTTATTGATAACTAAAATTTCACATGTCATTCTTAACAAATCATGAGGTATTTCATCGTGAAGCATAATTAGGACATCACTCACGATGACATCCCTAATAGTATTCTTCTTATTTTTTGTTTCCTCTCCTTGCTCCTATGTTTTCTTTCTATGAAGCATATCTATCAAAAAACCCCACAAATTTGAATTAACAATGTTTACAAATGCACATGTAGAACTTGGTAGTTTTTCTTACATGGATATGAAGTTAGATCAAAGATTAACTATTTGATTTTTTTTGGTGTTTGAAGCTGTAGGTTGCCAATTCCATAGATTTTAGGCTATTTCTAAGTTCCATAAGTTTGAAACTCAAAAGACATAGCTTACAACTTATGATCAAGTAGGAACACTTAAGGACTGATTGATAAACATGGGTAGTTATTTCCTCTACTTTAGGATCTATTGGGTAAAGGAGGGATTTCCCTAAGGTGCTACCTTTAATATAATAAGAGAAACATGACATAATAATAGACCCTAAAATAAATCATACACATTGCGTAGAAAACTCCCATTCAACTATCATTAAGAATATATATGTTGGTTTGTTAATACACGAGGTACACATCCTCATTAAGTATATACACAACCATGTATAAAATCTAAAGATACCCAATTACTAACCATTAATAATGTTTACTTTAAATTATACACTCATGCATATATGTAAATAGAATAGCAAAGAACACATGTGAGTATGAGATCGTGATGGGCCAAACAATATATTTAAGTGGAATTGAAAGTGCTAAAATAGACTTAATTAATTTAGTGTCAAAATTTTAATGAGTTATCTACACAATATAAAAATAATATAAAAACCAAACTGTTGTAAATAAAATAAATCTTATAGGCTAGTACTTTATTTATTTTGTTAACAACTATTGCCAATGAATTTAAAAAGCAACGAACACTTCTCGGCTCCCCGCACAGCCTCTGCCCGCCAAATACCTCCTGCACAGTCCACAAAACCTCATTTGCATTCTTCTAAGGCTCATGCCCTGCGATTGAAAGTGGCGTCGGGGGTCTCTGCCGACGATGGCGACCAAGATTTGAGGTGCACAAGCGCAATAAATAATGCCCGCGGCGATGGCGTAGGTGTAATGAAGTGCTTTGCTTCTGCATCTCCTAAATCCACCTCCCTTCCCGATGGCTTCTCCCGTGGCGTGTGCACAGTTTCCAGTGACTGCGGTGAAGACGGTGCCAGTGCTTCCTGACACAAGGGCTCGAGAATACACCCTAGATGAAGGAGCTTTGTGCAGGCTCTGAAAGGCGTCGATAGGGACATAGATTTGCAGAATGGGCATGTGAGTAACCCTAGCCCGCAATGCCATTCCACGAATCAATGGGGATCTAACAATAAGGGGTTTTGGCATGGCATGATCAATAGGATCTGCCACGAGGGCTCCCATTCTTACCCTCACTCGGTCTCTCATCTTGTTGTCTCCTCCGAGAAACATGATCAAGGTTGCAGGGGCAGAAAGTCCCCCAACTCTCCCCCACCAATCACTTCCAATACAACAGAAACAACTAATAATGTGTGCCCTCTCCCTGTGCATCACTCTGCACATGTTTGTGGTAAATTTGGAGAACTTCGTCAGTGAAAGAGAGGAGTATTTATAGGAACACGCAATCATCTGCAAAATGACCAAATCATGGCCCAGTTTGAGTGATTTGGACTCGTAGATTACACAGTATTGGAAGGAGTATATGGACGAGGAAATCTGTATTTATCCCTGCACCTGAGGGTTTTTTATTCTGGAATTTGATTCAATAGAAGACATGGATTTGGTGTTGAAAGCTGGCCTTTGGATGTTTCAAGGTGAATACATATGCATGAAGCCCTAGTTTGCTTCGTTTGATCCTCGTATTGAGACCTTCACATCTATTTATCTTTGGGTGAGACTACCTATTTTCCCCTTCAATTTTGGGAAGTGGATTTTTTTGCGTGCTATTGGCAATAGTTTTGGTAAGTATCAATGCATTTCCAATGATACAGTCAATTATAAGAGCTCCACCTGTGCTCGTTTATGTGTAGAAATGGATTTATCTATTGGGCTCCCTATGGAGCTATCTCTAAAAGTGGGTAATGGGTAATAGATGTTGGAGACAACTAGTATATTATGAAAAAATCACCTTCAAGTGTTAGAAATGTTTCTCAACCGATCACTCTACCCATCAATGTCATAAGGTGTAAATTCATGAGTGTGACAATCAAGCAACAAGCAAAAGACCATTGGGTAATAGATGCTCCAAACAACTAGTATATTATGAAAAAATCACCTTCAAGTGTTAGAAATGTTTCTCAACCGATCACTCTACCCATTAATGTCATAAGGTGTAAATTCATGAATGTGGCAATCAAGCAACAAGCAAAATACCATCGTGGTGGATTGGGGTAGATTCCCATCATTATGTTGTTTCTCTTGAATTGCAAAATGATTCTTTGTCACAATTTCCTCAAGAGGACACTTCAAAAGTAGCTCTTGCTTCTCCAAAGGGTAACATGACTTCCTCTCCTCCTGGGGCTCAACCTCTAGTCTTGCTTGGTATCCGCTTAGAGAACTTAGTGGATGCAATAACTACAGATGGTAGGCAATTCTCCATGGGAAGTGAAGCATTTATAATTTCATTACTTTGCAACATCTCCAGACTTGCTAAAGCTTGCTATACTTAATTCTAAGGGTGCAGTTCAGATCAACCGAATAAAATTAGGAGTTTTGGAGGGGAAGGACCCCTTAGCAGAAGTAGACCAAAATACTCTAGCTTCTTCTCATTATGAGAATGAACGGATAGAGGTTAAGAGGAGGAAATATTCCTTGGACAAACACCGTATGTTGCTCAGATCAGCTACAAAAAGAGGAAATGTCTCAAAAAAAGTTCTCTGGAAACACAACAATTTAACTTGGTTGTTTCGTGTGTGAAATGTTGACAGCCTTTTTATGTTGTCTTTGTGTAACACCCCTTGTGGCAAGGGTATGCAATGATGTACTTGATTTCTTATTCAAAATAAACTTATCCTTACAAAGAAAAAAAATTATTGCCAATGAAGTCTAGAATATAACATGCGATTTAGATTTGAAAAAAGATAAATAGTTTGAAATTAATGAATGGTATTGACTAATTATATCCACCAAGAATCTAGACATAATATATACAAAAAAATAGTAATGGTTACTTATTAAAAGTATAGCAAGACATATTATTATTTTTGAATCCTAAAATTTTCCTCTATAAAGCCTATTTATTTTATTAAATTATATTACAAAAATGTCTATCAACGTCAAGGATGAAGTTATAGAAATTTTTGGGATAACACTAAATGAATGTTTCTTTAGGTTTCTTTGGCATGTTTTAGGATTCCCAATTGTCTAAATCCATTAAACAAAGTATTAAAAAAACTAGATTTTGTTTGTAACATGACAATTAAATAATACATCATATGTAATGGACATACTTAATCCACCTTAGAACTACAATAATATATATGCAACATAGGAAATACTTTAGAATAAATGTATTCAATGCATTAGAAGTTGTCACCCTTCATCTAACCCCTATTATAATCATACCAAAAAATATAATGAGATAAAATTCATAGTTGTGACTATAAATATTTTTAAATCATTACAAAATTCTATGGAGACATATCATTAAATGGAGATGTACTTTTACAAACCCTTCATACTCTTCATAGTTGTATTTATTTATTTTCATCTTAGACTGGCAACAATTGATGCCCTAGAATTAGTTGTAAGCTTTCCCAAATAAAAAAATGGTTTTGTGGCCAACCCCTTGAATAAATGGAAAAATCATATTTTATATCATTAATTATTTTATTCCCTAGATCCACATAGGAATTCAACTCATATTTATATATCATTAATGTTATGTTTGAATAAATAGTGATCCCATAAAATCTACCAAAATGGTACTAAAGCTCGCGTAAAAATCATTCACATCATAAGCACAACCATCTCATTAAAAGTGGAATGATGTTATTCCATCACTGAAAGTACATGTGAATTCATGCATTTGAAATGAAAAATTATTTTCTAGGTGGGAAAAACCATTCTAGAGTATTTGTAACATCAAATCAGATCAATAATGACATCCTACGTTATGCAAAGACTATAGGTGGGAGTGAATAATAAAATATAATAGTTTTAGAGTTTCAATAATTGGGGATTATGGATACCTCATAACTCACACCACTATCAAGGAGTAGGGATAAAGAGTTTACAAGCTATGCTTCATGCTTAAATAAAATAAAAAAGGGTTTCTCTACTTGTCCAACTCTAAAAGGACATATCAAGAAAGTTATCAAGATTCAAGGATCAAAGGTGCCAAGGAATTCATCCCTTAAGGTATGCAAATTTTGGTAAATTGGAACCCATGATCATGAAAAGATAGTTTAGTGGAAAGTGCCGAGAATTGGGTTTTGTGGATACCACATGCCATATACCACATTAGAAGTATTCCAACATCGTTGAATTTAAAAAATATATAGAATAAAATGTTGGAAGTTAGGGATCAGAGATAACAATGAAGATGTGAACTCAAGTAAAGAGGTGGTTGAAACTACAAATTTCAAAGGTAACTTAGTGCAAAAATTTAGGGATTTAAGAATTGAAGGGAAAGAATAAAGGTAGGAAAAATACCAATACTTTGAAAAAGGAGAGGGAAAATAAAAGGGGTCAAGAAAAAGGAATATTAGGAAGGAGAATTCAAAAATTATAAGAAAGGAAAAAGGATGAAGGTGAGGTATGGATGAAATTTATGCCTAGATGGAAAAATCCCATACTTTATAGGAATAAAGGAAATGAAAAATTTGGGAGGAAAGGCATACCGGGAAGGGAAACTCCAAAACTTTGGCATAAACATAGTCCCTTATAAATTTGAACATTAAAAACTCCACACTTAGAAATTTTGAGACCTTTGCAACTTTCAACACATGATAGGCACATCAAGAACAAGGGGCAACACTTAAGAAAATTTGATAAATGGAAACCCATATAAATATTTCTTAAACCAATTATAAGTAATGGGTCAAAATGGGCATATAAGTACACAAAAGAGTTGGGACTCAAGAAAAAAATTAGCACTACAAGTTTAAGTCACAATAAATGAATTGATTGATTCATGACTTGTGTGGCTTAGATTATTTTTATTCTACTCTTATTAATGTTATTACATCTTTTCTTTCTATGTCTAGGTGACTTCATCAAAGAGATACTGTTTCTCCTTATATATTCATCTTGATGGAAAAAGGTTTAGGTAGGTTACTAAAGCACCAAATAATCACTAGTTGTATCCAACATTGGTCTTAGACTCAAACTCTACATTCAAAATTACACACTTTTAGCTTGTGGATGATATGTCTTTAATGGAGGTTGCTATAATTTGTGAGGCAATCAATTTTATGAAAGCTTTGAACATTTATTTGGTATTTTCAAGATAATATATTAATGAAGATAAATCCAACATGTTTTTTTACTAATACTCATGCTCATTCAATAAATAATTATTGAATAAGAAATACAACCAAATAAATGATGACCTCCAACTCCACTTACATTATTCTAATTTCAAATCCATTTTTGTCACTTTCTTACAATTTGAGCTCTAAGGCAGTTAATCTAGTGGTTGATCTAAGTATTCTGCCTACATTTGTGAGTGATGGGGTTCCTTCTTGTGATGTTGGGATTTCTCTGGAGTGTGCATCATTATCTGGAGACTTGGTGTCTACGGGTGTGTGTTCTACAAGTAAGATTATTCTTGGTGATGTTGGCCATCCTAAGGGGGGTTTCAGATCTTTTGCCACTCTAGACCCATGTGTCCCCTATGTGGCAAGGTTTTGGTGGGCTTTTTTATCCTTGAAAAATATTTGTCCTAGATTTTCTATGGGATTTCTTCTTTGCTGCATGGTTTTGAGGCTTCGCGTCCTCCTCATGATTTTGGGAAATCTACAATGTTGCTTGCTCCAAAACCCTATTTTGGTTATGTGGAAAGAAGTTTAAAGTAATGAGGTGTTTTTTCTCAAAAGGGTTGATACATAGGTTTGATATATTGTGGCTCCATCTTTATGATTTAAACAAATTGAATCTCCAAGAATTCATGACCCATTATGGATGGTAAGATGGAGATTTAACCTTTGTGTAAAGGGTTTATTCATGGTTTCTTTCAATTCTATTTTTGATCGAGACACAATTCTTTGCTCTCATTTCTAGTTTTGGAGACAACAAGCCCTGCTTCTCAAGAGTTGGGTGAACTCTTTTAATCCTCTCACTAAGTCTTTCAACTAGCTTCTAGTTTGGATTTTCCTCTTGAATCTCTCACTTTATTTTTGGTATAATTCTTATTACACGGGCATTGGTAATTATTTGAGGTGTTTAATTATGATGGATAACTCTACTACCATGTTTTCTCATACTACCTATGCTCGAATTTTGGTGGAATTGGACTTATCTTCTCCTCTCCCAATGGAGGTGGTTTTCTAGGTTGGTGATTATTCATGGTGTTAATATTAGGAATATGAAGACCGTAATACATTATGATGTCAGTGATACTTTTCAACTAGTCAATTGGCCTCAATCTACCCCTGCTTGAAGGTTTCTCATTGCTCCACCTAGTGGAAGAATGTTAATCTTGATCTTCTCATAGTTTTGAATTTTGAGGTTGACATTGATTTTGAGGTTCCTATTCCTCCCGTGGCTATGAAGAAGTTGGTTCCTGTTCCTCCCATTCCACCAAATATTAATAATCCCCCATTGCTTCTTAGAGTTGTTGTGGGGGAGCCTCTTGTGGCTTACCCAATTTCTCCTTGATGACTTGTTGCTTTGATTCAACTCTCCTCTTGTGGTTTGTGTCTCTCTAGCTCCTTGGAAATGGGTTCTTCCCACTCTCCCTTATCTAGTGATGACGGTGATGGGTTTTCTTGTTACTATTCTGTTCTACGAAAACAAGTCTCCTAAAGAAACTCGTCAAAAACAAATTTTTACGTATACTGGCTACCAAAATTTGTTCAGCCACTAATCATAGTAATTTAGAAAATTAATTCAAACAAATTTTGTAGAATTGAATCTGCGTCGTTGGACCTTCGAGCACCGTGACGGCATATATGAATAAAGAGGGGTACAAATAGAACACGAAAGTTAAGCATACATACATGTGGAAAATGAAAACGAAGCCAGTTTTCTTAATTTGATAATAGGTAATCTATACTTCGGGGAAGTATCGCATAGTTGTCATGATTCGCAAAACGCCCCAAGTAGGTAGTGTAAGTGAATCGGGGTGCGTTCATATGTTTTGCCGGTTTGCAGAATTGACACGGCTCATCATGATTCAACCTCTGCTGTAGATTCAACATGTTGATCAAACAATGAATTTGGTGGGGGGGGAAATGGGTATAAAAGGAGTAACCAGTGTAACCCACGACCTGGTCATGACTGTAGAAAGTAAAACTTTTGCAAATCTTATTCAAGCATGCGTTGCGTCTAGAGCCCTGGAAGAGGGGATGGAGAGTCATGAACAAGTAATTCAAAGTAGATTAAATTTGATAAATTTGAGTATTTTATAGATGGGTTCAGCAATTTATCATTAATAATTTATCGTCAGTAGTTCATCAATGTGACACATTCATCGCTTATACAATTCAACATCAACAATTTTTTCCCTTTGGTATATTCATCACATATACCTTTTCTATGCATTCAACAAAATCTCTGTATTTTTTCTTTTTTGGATGTTTTTGACCACTTAAATATTGAAAAATGTATACATGATGAATATACCACAACAATGAATTGTATATGCAATGAATATGTCACAACGATGAATTGCTAACAATTAATTGCTAGCGGTGAATTGTTAGTGGTGAATAGTGAATTTTTCACGATGATGAATTGCTGATAGTTAATTGCTATGTTGGAAGTAAATTAATTATGAGGCAAGACTATCGGCACAGACCAACCAAAGTCTCTCCAGAACTGTCTAGAATCGTCCACAGCCAACTACATGTTGAATACTGTCCCTTCCCATCTAGAACCTTCAAAACATGTTCTATTTCATCTAACCATCATAAATTCTAAAACTAACACAATGCTACAGTGCACTCAACATTTATTATGCATTTTGCTATAAATCTAATGGAGGAGCCTATGATCAGCAGCTGCGCTCAGGTTTTACTGAGTTCTCTTGGTTCTTATTGTCTTTGTTCTGTATATGTGTATGTGTCTTCTCCCAGTTTATCAAAGTGGTATCAGAGCCAATGGTGACATGAAGAGCCTAGAGAGAGGCAGATGAATCTAAAGAGTGTTTTGCGACTATGATGATTCAAAATCTCATTGTTGTGTAAGAGAAGATCGCTGTAAGAGTCAACAACTAGAAGAAAGGAGGAGATCACAGGTTTTTGAGCCCGAAGGCTTTGTTTGATTCATTAGCCGCCAAAGGAAGATAAAGGAGACATCATCAGTGCTGTAGGAGAAATTCTGTGGTGCAGATTGCAGCTGTAAGCAAGACTTCCACCGCCCGAAGGAGAATAGAGGTGACATCGAGAAGTTTAGAAGTTGTTGACTGTCGCTATCAAGGGAAAGTGCTGAAGGAAAAAAAGACATGCTGTAGAAATCAAAGATGTAGTGTTTGCTGATTGGAGAATAGTGGAGCTCGTTTTGTTTGATCACTTGCATTTTGAGGATGGTCGCCCAAGGGTTGCAGAATCGTTATTTTGTGTATGTAGCCGCCTAAGGAAAAAGTCAATTTGAAAGAGGAGTGGTTTCAGATATGCATTGTATTTCTGAATGTTGCTCAAATGCCAAGTAGCCTTGAGGATAGCCATTGAAAGACAGACGGCTCACGGGTATGGTGTTATCTCACAAAAGAGAATCTGAACTTTCATCACTTATGATTGAGATGTATTTATGTTGTGAGTTCTATGATGTCAATTATAGGCTATAAATGTGATGGGATATGTGATCTGTGAGGTTGTACATGCTAGAGTTGATGAAGTGTTTTTTTAATGAGTGTTAATTGTTTAAAGATTTCTTTATGAAAAGATGTTATTTGAGTACAAGGACATGAGTGGTTAAAATTTGCACTAAGTCAAAAAGTCATAGCTATTAAAAGTGTGTGTTCTAGAAGAGGAAGATAACAAAAATCAATGAGATTGCATTGTGAGAAGGAAATTTGAAGGTGGACAAATCAAGTATTGAAAGATTGCGGAATCAAAGAAGGTTAATCGAGTATATAAGGTAAGTTGAAATTGTTTGTTCTAATGGGAAAAGCTGATAGAGTAAAGAAAGATAAGACAAATAATTTAGAGGAAGAATTAATAAAGGTGAAGAAAGAAAATACAAGTTTAAAATGTGAAAAGGATCTTTTAGAGAAAGAATTACAAAAAAAATAGGAGCAGAAAAATGTAAACTTTTAAATGAAATTAGTGTTTATAAAGAGGCAATTGAAGAGCTAGAGGATAGGTTAAAGTTTGTCGAAGAAGTACGTAATTGGAAAATGAAGTAATCGTGCGAACTGAAAGAGAAGAATAAAGAGTTAGAGGAAAAGTTAAAACTGGTTGATGAGATTAAGATAAAGCATGAAGAATTGGAACAAAGAGTGAAATTGGTTGATGACTTAGAAGAAAAGACGAAGAAATTAGAAGAAGAGAATAGTTTATACAAGAAGGAAATCACAAAATTAAATGAAGAAAATGAAAGTTTGAAGTCAAATAAATTGGTATGTGATGTTTCATGTAGTACAGAGGATTTGAAATGGTAGTAATAATGAGTTTGATTTTGCAAAAGCTACTAGTTGTTTTGATAACAATGGTGGTTTGAAAATTATGCAAAAAATGGAATATAAAGGAAAAGGTTTAGAAAAACATGAACAAGGAATAAGAAATCCAATTGAGCCAACAATGAGGCAAAAATATGAAGGTCTCGAGTATGTCACAAGTAAGGGGAATGATGCTACAAGTTCAAGTAAATTCGTTCAAGAAACAAAGAGTGTTGAGTGTACACATTGCCATAGGAAAGGTCATACCAAGGCATCTATAGCTAGCAAGTTTTCAGGAAGTTGCAGATCAAAGGTTTGAGAGACTGCCACAACACTTGGACAAAGAAAAAGGCATCGTCGGGCATGAAATCATCAAGATGACAAAGAAGGGATTTGAGAAGTCTAAAGACTTGGTTGCAACCACAAGAAAAAGAAGAGAAAGAATGACCGCAGTCAATGGAAAATGAACAACAATGGAATTGGAGAATGTCGCAACATTCGTAATAAGATAAGAGAATGACATTAGAATTGAGAGTTGTTTGAAGCTATGGAAGAAAATAATTTGAGGAAGTCTGTAGACTTTGTTAGAGACAAAGGAAAAGAATTTGCAAAGAATAATGTTCATTGACACAATTAGTGATTGTAAATGGGTACCTAACAAGGCTTTAGGCCAGGACCCATCCTTTTAGATTATGGGGGGAATGTTTGAAATAATTAGCATAATTAATTTATGGGGGGATGTTGGAAGTAAATTAATTATGAGGCAAGATTGTCGACATATACCAACTAAACAATCTCTCTAGAACCGTCTAGAATTGTCCACAACCGACCACATGCTGAATACTATCCCTTCCCATCTAGAACCTTTAGAACATGTTCCATTTCATCTAACCATCATAAATTCTAAAACTAACACAATGCTACAGAGCACTCAACATTTATTATGTATTTTTCTATAAATCTAATGGAGGAGCCTGTGATTAGTGTTGGAAATATGCCTTAATTTCACAGGCTGAAACCTCTGAGAAAGCTTAGTCGTTGTGACATTTCTATTGTCTGGCCGACTGGAAGTTTACCTTGTGTTTTGCTCATGTCACCAAGACAATGCTTTTGTCTTTCCAAAGAAGCCTATCGCTATGACTTGTGGCCTTCGCTGTAATCTCCTACCCAGTGGAATGTCTCGATGACATAAGGGTTTGTTATCGGGCTTCGGGGAGACTCATGGCGACTTAGAGCCTTTGGGATAACAAATGGATTCGGCAGGAAGTCATGGCGACCAGGAGAAGTCTCACCGATAAGCAGGTTCGGGGTGACTTGAACTCTCAGGAAGATCTCTTGGCGATTGAGGAATGTCTCACTGACGGTATACACTCGGGCTAACTCAAGGGTCTCGGTGAGAAGTATTACCGAAAGTAACATGTCTCGGCGACAGTGTTGGAGCTCTCAAGGAAACTCTTGGGTGATCGGTATGTGGTCTTATTGATATGAATGTCTTGTCGATTGTATGGTCTTCAGGTTCGCTATGACTCTCAGCAAAAGACAGATCGGTGTAACGTATTGTTTCTATATGATGTCTCATCGAATATCGGAAGTCTCGCTGGCAGCATGTGGGGTCATCAATTCGGTGTGACTCTTGGCAAACAGTTGTTTTGGGATAACATGGAAGCCTCGATAAGAAGTATTGCCGAAGGTTGATTCTCTCGCCAATAGTGGAACACATCGATATGACTTAAAGGATTCAGTATGAAGTCTTGGCAAAAGCAGTAAGTCTGGCCGACAAGATTGAATCGGGGTGACTTGGAACCTGCGGGGTGATGTCTTGGCAAAGAGAAATTGTCTTGCCGATGGAATCTTGACTTCGGTGTAACTCTTGGCGACTGTTGTTTGGAGTACGGTATAACATGAAGCTTGGTGTGAGGTCTTGGCAAAAGACGATAGTCTTGCCAATGAGAACATTCACGTCTATGTGACTTGAAGACCTCAATGAAACCTCTTGGCGACAGTTGAATGTCTTGGCGATAGCGTTGGCGGATGAGTTCAACTGGAGGTCGGTGAGAGGTCTCATCGATCATGCCAATAAGGTCTCTTGCCGATAGATGGATGTCGATAGGAATACAATGGGTTTCGGCATGACTTGAAGACTTGATATGATCTCCTAGTGATAGCGTTAGTCTCACTGATGTGCATACTACGGTCGATGTAACTTGTGAACTCGATGGAACCTCTTGTCGATGGAGACGACTCTTGGCAACAACGTGTAAACGTGTCTTGTGGCATTGGGGAGACACTTCTTGTGTCTCACCGACATGCGACACAAGTTGATCACTGTTGACCGAGTAAAGGCTATCTGACGTGGTATGATGTCGACCAATCCGAGAGGGCAGAGTGAACCGTTTTGCTGTGAGACCATTGTGACCGTTTATGTGTGGAAAGGAAAAATATACATGAGGAAGTGGAAACATCTTCGAGTCGATAACAATGTCGAGCTAAAGGTTGCTTTCTGACTGTTGAGAGTGAATGCATATATGTATGCATTGGACGTTCTGGAAAGACACAGAGCAAGAGAGAAGGAAGCTGATAAGCTAGAAAGCTGAAGAGCCGAGAGCCAGAGAGAGATCGATAGAGAAAGGTCAAGTGGTTGGCTGACAGGCCGAATCCATGAGGCCGAGGTAGAGAGTGAGAGAGGCAGAGTTATGCCGCTGGAATCTCTCATGATCGTGAATGCCATGTTTGATCTCTCAAGGATAGTATGTTACCAGTTGTATCCAGAATGAACAAGATGAATCTCTGAAGAGGCTATGAGCCTGAATTTGTATTGTAACCATTCTATTGCTGAATAATACAATGGCTCGATCTTTGGAGTGTGGGGTTTTTTATCTGAAAGGATTTTCCCCACGTAAATCTTTATGTTCTAGTTTTTTGTTTCATCTTTTATGTCTGCTGGTTTGTGTAGTAGAATCTGTTAATGCTTGCTATTGAATTTATATGTGTTTCTCTCAGATGGATCAATGTGGGAAATTAACTGTGTCTGTTCCACATTTGGACATAGTTGTACGTGTCTTTGAGGCAACCTAATCGAAATGAAAGTTACCGAAGGCACTACTGTATGGAGTTTTCACTAGATGCGCTCCTAGATTTCCTTACAAGTGGTATCAAAGCCTTCTTTTGGTTGCTAGTTTTGGGTATTTCTCCTGTGAAGATTTCTTAGTTTGATTGGCTGGAGAAAATCTAGAGGAATGGACTGATTTATTGATCCTTTGATGAGTGGAAGCCTTGTGGTATTTTGAGACAACATGCAGCTTGAAGGATGGTCAAGATGGAAAAGGGAAAAGGGAGTTGATCATGTTGTGATCTGTGTCTCCTGGCTGGTAGAGGTATAACCTTGGAAGTGTGAGGTGGATTTTCTTACTCTGTGGCTATGTAGCAGTAAAGCTTTCATATTGGTGTATGTGTGATAGGCTCCTGGGTGATATGGAGAAGCCGAGATTTTTTCTTAGTCATGGAAGAGAGTGCTTATGCTAGGTGGTGGTTCCTGGTGTTGGAAAGCATTGTTTCCTGTTAACCTCAAATGCTTAAAGGCTATGGAGTTAATCATTAGATGACTTGCAAGCTTCTGAAATAGCCTTTCTCTCTTTGTCGGATGCATGTACATGGTGGTGGTTTAAAGTTGGCCTAAAAGGGGCCTGGATTCTCTTGAACTATTGTTTTCTTTCTAAGGATGATTTGTACTTGCATGGCTCTATGGTTTTGCAGGTTTTACACGGTTAAGCAAAACTTGTGATCATGTGGAGTTGTTGTTAAGCTATTGTCTAGACACTGGCCTTTTGGGGTGTTGCTGGATGAGATAGTTGTAGGTCTGCATACATGCTTGGTGCATGGTTATGAGGAGGTATGACTCTTTCTCTGCATGGGAGTGTTGGTAAGTGTTTTGTCACTCAACATTCTTGTGGTAATACTTGTGGGTTCCTTGATTATGGTGCTCGGTGTGTACATGATTGGCAAATCAAATCTGGCATGATTTGATGTTTGAGTCATGTTGTCTACGTGGTTATTCTCTTTGATATCTCAATGTTGCAGTTTTCAATGTGATAACGAGTTTGCATGTTCGATGTTTGTGATCTACAAGTTATGTGGTTGGTGGATTAGTTACCCATTGGCTCCAGTGAGATAACTTGGATGTGGACTGTCTTTATCCACGAGGTTGATTCATTGGTGGTGCAGATTTGTTAGCTAGCCTTGTATGTGGTCACTTGTGCATTGGTGTGATTGTTTTGAGATAAGAGGATGAATATTATTAAGTACCTGAATAGTCAATTATGGGAACCTGAAATAGTTGGTCATGATGCTTGGAAAGCTTGGGTGTCACATTTCAGTGGGAGCTCTAGCAGTGACTGTGGATCCATTACATGGTGGTGAATGGTCTTCTATAGTGTTGCAGAAGGGTTCTTGCTCTTTTGCATGGACATTATTTGAAGATGTGCAAACATCTTGGAACCATGGAGGACGCTTGGAGTCTTTGGCTAAGGTGTTGGTGGTGCTTGATAGGTGATGTTTTTCTTAAGTCTATTTGCTTTATGTCATGCTATACTCTTGTTTGTGACTGGAGATTTGGCATTGTGCATTGTACTTGAGACAATGGTGGAGTCACTTAAAGCATGGTATCTCCTATGGGGATGTGTAGATCATGGTGTCATGATAAGTTCCTGATTTAGATGATTGGAGCTTTGACAATGGTCTGGTAATTCTTTGAGTATTAGGTGCTTTGATTGTTTGTTTGATACTTCATGATAGTGCAGTAATGCAGATGGAGTTTAGCATGATATGGTTGGTTGCTAGTACTCATGGATACATGAAGAATAAGGTGAGGTTGTTCTTCTCTTATGAGAGATGTGTTGTTGCTTGTTACTCTTGTTAAATTTTATTAGCAGAAAGTCTGAGAAGCCTACACCTAGGTTGAACGTGAGTTCAATAAGAGACCTATGAGGAGATTTCTCTTAGATTAGTCATGATGGCTTATACATCTTGAAGGAGTTTTCTTGTTCCCACTCTTGGTCTACTCGGCAGTTTATCTGAGAGGTATTTGGCTCATTATATCTTTCAGATGTATCTTTTGTTCACTTTCATGATATCATTCTTGAATTAGTTTAACATTTGGTTCTGAAGGATTCATAGTGGAAGTTGTACAGTTTGTTTTATCTCTTTGAGTTTTTGTGTTATGTCATTTACTGATGAGAATTGGTAGGAGATGATGTATGGGCTGATTTCCTGAAATGGGAAATGTTTTAGCTTGATCTTCTTTGAGAAGCTTACATCCATATTGATTACATAATATTAGAAGTTGGTTTGATCTTGGTGATTGAACGGATGGATGTTGTTAAGGATTTCTTTTGGGATATGAAGAAGATCATTCTTGGCATAGATGGCTGTTAGAAGTGTATGTAGGAGGATGTTCTACAGGAAGATGATGGGCAACGTTTCTCTCTGTGGCCGTGAAGGTTTGTGATGAGAGAAATGTTTCTTGTAGCAGTTTGTTGCAGGTTTTGCATGTCATTGTGGATATTTCCTTGGTACTACATGGTTACATTTTTCTATGTGCTGTAATTGGTAAACTTGTGATGTCCTTGGATTACTCAGATAGTGGGAGTTCCTATTGTGTTTCATCTTCTTCGACTGGTTGGCACTTGGAGCTTGCATTCACTGTTGATGGGTTGTTTTTGGAGCAGCATGAGTTTACTAATGCATATACCTTTGAGGTATGTAAGATTGGATGGTATAGCACGAGTTGTGGGTGCTATTTTCAGTCGCATGGGTTTATCAGTTGGATGGGAGCAATCAGTTAGGATTGTTGTTCTAACTAATGTGTTGTTTATCTTGTTTCTGGAGAATGACTTCACTGTTGTGTTCTGTTTGAAGCTTTGAAGTTGATATTACTTCTGTATAGCGTTTGAGCACAATGAAGTGGTAGCAGTATCTTGTTGGTCATATCACTGGGATTTTTTGCTTGTGTTCATTGGAATGGTGCTTATGCACCTTGGTGATGTATCTTTCTTCCACAAGTGGAAGATGACAAGATTGTTGCTTGAATGGTGGACATCTTGGATGTTGGAGCAGAATTCTTGATGGAACATGAGAGCATGTTGAGATCTATGTGGTTTCTTGGAGGGCTGTGATTAGTTGTTTTGTTGGTCAGTGAGTGGCAGTTGGTTGTCTGGTCTTTGTTACAAATTGTCTAATGGACTATTATCTGTGGAATCATGTTGATTGGGTGTCTTGAGTTTTGCAGGTTTTGAACTAGTGGAGCTAGTGTGTTCTTAGTTCCTGGTTTCTTTGGAGGTGCTTGTGTGATCTTCGTCAAGTGGGAGATTGTTGGAAAATATGTCTCAATTTCATAGGTTGAAACCTCTGAGAAAGCTTAGTCGTTGTGACATTTCTATTGTCTGGCTGACTGGCAGTTTACCTTGTGTTTTTCTCATGTCACCAAGACAATGCTTTTGTCTTGCTGAAGAAGCCTATCACTGTGACTTGTGGCCTTTGTTGTAATCTCCTACTGAGTGGAATGTCTCGATGACATAAGGGTTTGTTATTGGGCTTCGGGGAGACTCATGGCGACTTAGAGTCTTTGGATAACAAATGGATTCGATAGGAAGTCATGGCGACCAGGAGAAGTCTCACCGATAAGCAAGTTCGGGGTGACTTGAACTCTCGGGAAGATCTCTTAGCGACGGAGGAATGTCTCACCGATGGTATACACTCGGGCTAACTCAAGGGTCTCGGTGAGAAGTCTTACCGAAAGTAACATGTCTCAATGACAATGTTGGAGCTTTCGGGGAAACTCTTGGGTGATCAGTATGTGGTCTTACCGATATGAATGTCTTGCCGATTGTATGGTCTTCGAGTTTGCTATGACTCTCGGCGAAAGACAGATCGGTGTAACGTATTGTTTCGATATGATGTCTCATCGAATATCGAAAGTCTCGCCGACAGCATGTGGGGTCATCAGTTCAATGTGACTCTTAGCGAACAGTTGTTTCAGGATAACATGGAAGCCTCAGTAAGAAGTCTTGTCGAAGGTTGATTCTCTCGCCAATAGTGGAACACATCGATATGACTTAAAGGATTCGGTATGAAGTCTTGGCGAAAGCAGTAAGTCTGGCCGACAAGATTGAATCGGGGTGACTTGGAACCTGCGGGGTGATGTCTTGGCGAAGAGAAATTGTCTTGCTGATGGAATCCTAACTTCAGTGTGACTCTTGGCGACTGTTGTTCGGAGTTCGGTATAACATGAAGCTCAGTGTGAGGTCTCGGTGAAAGATGATAGTCTTGCCGATGAGAACATTCACGTCTATGTGACTTGAAGACCTTGGTGAAACCTCTTGGCGACAGTTGAATGTCTTGGCGATAGCGTTGGCGGATGAGTTCAACTGGAGGTCGATGAGAGGTCTCGTCGATCATGCCGATAAGGTGACTCTTGCCGATAGATGGATGCCAATAGGAATACAATGGGTTTCGACATGACTTGAAGACTCGATATGATCTCCTGGTGATAGCGTTAGTCTCACCAATGTGCATACTACGGTCGATGTAACTTGTGAACTCGGTGGAACCTCTTGCCGATGGAGATGACTCTTGGCGACAATGTGTAAACAGGTCTTGTGGCATCGGGGAGACACTTCTTGTGTCTCACCGACATGCGACACAAGTTGATCACTATTGACCGAGTAAAGGTTGTCTGATGTGGTATGATGTGGACCAATCCGAGAGGGCAAAGTGAACCATTTTGCTATGAGACCGTTGTGACCGTTTCTGTGTGGAAAGGAAAAATCTACACGAGGAAGTGGAAACATCTTCGAGTTGATAACGATGTTGAGCTGGAGGTTGCTTTCTGACTGTTGAGAACGAATGCATATATGTATGCATTGGACATTCTAGAAAGACACGGAGCAAGAGAGAAGGAAGTTGATAAGCCAGAAAGCTGAAGAGCCGAGAGCCAGAGAGAGATCGATAGAGAAAGGTCGAGTGGTTGGCTAACAAGCCAAAGCCATGAGGCCGAGGCAGAGAGTGAGAGAGGTAGAGTTATGCTACTAGAATCTCTCCTGATCATGAATGCCATGTTTGATCTCTCAGGGATAGTATGTTACCAGTTGTATCCAGAATGAACAAGATGAATCTCTGAAGAGGCTATGAGCCTGAATTTGTATTGTAACCATTCTATTGCTGAATAATACAATGGCTCGATCTTTGGAGTGTGGGGTTTTTTATCCGAAAGCATTTTCCCCATGTAAATCTTTGTGTTCTGGTTTTCTATTTCATCTTTTATGTCTGCTAGTTCGTGTAGTAGAATTTGTTAATGCTTGTTGTTGAATGTACATGTGTTTCTCTTAGATGGATCAATGTGGGAAATTAACTGTCTATTCCGCATTTGGACATAGTTGTATGTGTCTTTGAGGCAACCTAATCGAAATGAAAGTTACGGAAGGCACTACTGTATGGAGTTTTCACTAGATGTGCTCCTAGATTTCCTTACAATTAGTAGTTGCACTAAGGTTTTACTGAGTTCTCTTGTGTCTTATTGTCTATTTCTATATATGTGTGTTTCTTCTCCCAGTCTATCATGCTAATGGTGAATTGTTAGTGGTGAACAGTGAATTTTTCTAAAGTGGCAATGAATTGCTGATGGTGAATTTTATGCAAAATGTGGTAGAATAGAGAAGGTGGGCGTTGTGTTTGATAAAATGGCTTAGAGAAGTTTTGTTTCGTGGACTTTATGTATTTTCTTGAGACTAAAGTAGCCTTAAGAAAAAGAGTTGCAGAAATTGGTATAAGTGAAAATATATTTTACCTATTGGAATGGTTGAACAACCTACCCATCTAAAAGGGTGGTCGAAGGTGAGAAGTGTTATTTGGTGGTGTATCTTTGGTAAACGAGGAAAAGGCATTTGTGAGATGTGAGAAATGTTGTTTCTCTGAATCTACTTATCATCCTTTGTGAAATTTTTTTTGTTGAAATTTCGTATTTTACATATATAGCTGGGAATAAACCAACAACTATAATAAAGTGGGTGGAGTGAGAAAGTTCTCTTGTTTTTGCAAGGGGGATTGGAAGGCCATTTTGGCTTTCACTTTCTGGTTAGAAAGGGGTGTAAGAAAGGAGCTTTTTCTTTTGGCTATTTTGTTAATTTTTTTAGTTTTTTTGAAAATATTTAATACTCTTTCTATCATTTAGCTTGTCTCAAACATGAGTAGAAAATATCATCAAATATTTTGAGTCAGGTCATACAACATAGCTTCTACTCTTGAAAGCAGTTTAGGTGGCTTCAAATCATTCCAATCTACAATATCAAAAGAGAAAAAAAAAAATAAGTATGTTTTTAGTAATGCATAATACCAATAAAACCGCCTTCAAGATTTCATCTATAACTTGTAATAGCAAGTAGCTTCTAAAGAAAAAAACTAGTTACTCTTTCCTTACCTTTTGTTTATGACTTGCTAAATAACTCCATGATATAGAGAGAACCATCAAAACTCAAGGGAGTAGTAGTGTAAAATTTTCCCCCTCAAATTTCTCCATAGTTGTGATAAGTGAGAGTTTAACAAGGCATGTGAGAAGAAGTCTGCAGATTAAGAAGCTTCCAAAACCTGACTATGTAGAGGACTTATAGGGAGGATCCCCATGACTCTAACCTCTTGTGACACCCCTCTGATTTGTTATGTTTTCTTGATATTTCAAATACTTTGTTAGACTATGTTTTATGTTGTGGTTATTCTATCGCTGACAATGGAGCGATGATAGACTATATTGATGTGATGACACATTATATGCATGATGATTTTTGTTAATATGCTTTATGTTTGCATAGATGCTTAGTTGTGATGACATTGTTATATTTGTTTATGGTAGTTTAATTGATATATTATCTCGTCAGTTGATGTGACATTGTATTGGTGAAGAGAACGGTATTGCATCACTCACTTGCGAGTGCCCTGTGATTTCCGCAATTCTCTCTTCATGGTGTGTATGAATTACTATTTGTATACATGTGCGATGTAGTACCCCTCCATTTATGCTTATGTTTTCTGTTTACATTTTTTCACACTGTTAGACTTTGGTACTTTGGTTTGGATATTTTGATCGCTGATTTTGAGCGACAGTGGATGCACTTTGTGATATGATGATACATTGTATGGTGATATTTGATTTATGACATGCTTTATGATAGTGTAGATATTTCTTTCAGATGATTATTGCTATATATATGTTTATGATGGACTAACTGCTATTTTATTTGTCAGTCTGATGTGACGTGTATTGGTGTGGAGAACGGAATTGCATCACTCACTTGCGATTGCCCTGCGATGTCTGTGATTTTCTCCACACGGCGTGCCTGTATTATGGATTATATATATATGCATGTTATTTGTTTGGTTGCAGGATTGCAGGTACATGGCACCGACTCCACCTAGTTACTCAGGTATGAGCATGTCAAGACTCAACGGATATGCTGATTGGGAGGTAGTAGCATGGTTCATCCTAGTCTAGTCTTTTACCCAGTCATAGTACATCGTCAGTTTCAGTTTGGAGTCATAGATGGTCTTGTTTGTTCCTGATTGGATCAATTGCTTGAAAGGAAAATTTTGTCAATTTAATGATAGTTTACTATTTTTCAATTTACTCTTTATTTAAATTAATTTTTAAATGTTAAAGAAATAAGTTTCACATTTTATTTAATTAATTAATTAGTTTGTTTGGTTAAATAATTTGATCATTGAGATTAAATACATTTAATTAAATTAATTAATTAATTAAATTAAAGTTGCTTTAATTGTGTGAATAAATCTTAATTTTAAAATTAATTATTATTTGGGAAATGACATTTTTAATTGTTAAATAAATTTTGTATTTTTGAAAATTGAAAATTTTAAATAAATTAAAAAGCATGCAAATCTTCAAAGATTGTCGGGAAGTTGTTGAAGATATTTTTCTTCTTCTCGACATGTGTGCTAGTTGGAATTTATTATTTTTTTTGTTGAGGAAATTCTCAGAGGTTATCTAGAATTTAGGGAAATAGAAGTTTACCTTTTTCTTCATGGGAAATAAAAAAATTAGTCCTCTGTAAAAAAATATATTGCTTTTGATTTTTGTGTAATTGTTGGTTATTCTGGAAGTTTTCTGGTTGGGGATCTTGGCTTTTTGGGAATTTGTGTTCGAGAAAGGTTTTGGAAGCTACAGGCAACAGAGGCTCTCATCACCAAACAAATTTCTGAAGCTAAGGAAACAGGTATTTCCCTTGTGTTTAAAGTGGCTTTGGGTAGGAGAGGTACAGGAGATAGTTTAAAGTGGCTTTGGGAATATTCCCTTATGTTTGTGGGAATGTTTGGCTAAGTTTGATCTACTTTATGTGAGAGGTTTACATCTAAGTTCTGCCATGTTTCATTATAAGTTGAATGGTTAGATGTTGATATCCTTTTAGTTTGGCAATGTTGAAGGAGATCTTACTTTACACAGTTTAGCACATGTTAGTGTGGTATACGAACATGGTTTGATTTGTAGGTTCTCTCTTTGTGGGAATATTTTCTTCTTCTTGAAGGTTCTTATGTTATGAGAGATGTATTTTGCATATAATTATATGCTTCTTTGACACTATGATAGAGTATTTAGCCACATCCTCTATGTGAAGTGCTATAGGAGGACTTGTTAATGTTGTGATATTGTTTTCAGATTTGACATTACCTGTGCAGTGGGAGTTCCAAAAGGTATATGTGTTCTGTATGAGAGGGGCACCTCTCTTGGACTAGTTACACTTTACTACAGTGAGTTACTTTAGAGGTTTTTTATCGCATGTCTATGTATGTTGTTACCTTGAAGTCTTATTTTGTAGGATGGTGGATATACAAAGAATTCTTTGCAGATTGGTATCATGATGTCATAGAGAGCTTGGATACATAGGTTTGGTGTGAGCTTATGACAGTGATGTGGTTTTGGTTATGTACATCATGATTCCTTGGGGTGCTTAGTATGACGGTTCAGTGGGGGCATTTGGCAATGATGTGGATCCATTGTTGATTTTGGGCATGATTATCTTACAGATAAGTTCTCTTGGTTTTGAGTATTAATTATTTTCCTGGAGCTTCATGATTATGCATGTTGCATTTGAAGTTGGCATGGATTGATTAGTTGGTGTAGGAAGGCCATTGGCCTTGAGTCCCATACTTGATTTATAATAATGATTCCTTGTTTAGAATAATTGCAATGTATAATGTCAAGTGGGAGAATGTTGGGAATATGATTCCATTTAATTGCAATCCTAAACATATTTCATGTATCTCCTAAGTCCTTGGAAAGTGTTCCCCAACACTAGGATTAGAAAGAGATTAAATTTGAATGAAATGAACATGTAAATTGACATTTGTAATTATTTCTAAATGATAGGAACATGTGGTAACGCCCAAAAAGAGATCCTACAAAATAGGAGCACATGGGGCACCCATATGGAAGGTGGAACCCACCTTGCTTAAGTTAACTATTTAGAGAAAGATAACACTTCAGTAATGCATGTAAAGATCCTAGAAGTTAGGAATTGATATTTACATGAGTGGAGTTTAGTTTAGTTCAGTTCAGTATCAGTTCAGTTTAGTTTAGTTCAGTTTAGTTCAGTTATGGTTCAGTTATCTTTAGTTGCATGTAGTTAGTTTTAGTTGAATGCTAGTTGACTTCAGTTGACTTGGAGTGCATGACTAATGACTTGAGTTGCATGATAGATAACAGGCGATACATTCAATTAAGTGGGGATGATCAATCATGGATGATGTTTGCATGAATTGATGGAGATATATGTTTCAATTAAGATAGATTAACTTAGACCCACCTTAGGCACCCAAGTTGGCATCTTGGAGTTAACACCTTTGCATGAGAAGATATTTACAAGGTTTAATTAAGTGGGGCCCATTCTTGGGCCCCAAATTTGAGGAGAAGCTTACAATATATCTTTGAAACCAACAATCAATTAAGACTTTATTTTGGGACGCCCAAATTGATGAAGGACTTGGTTTGACATTGTTTTTCACAAAAGAACTCTACTTGCACAAAAATGGCATAGATATTTGTGAGGAGCTTTATCCTCTTGTAATCATCAACTCTTTGGAGTTTACAATGTTCACAATTGTCTATTTATTGCAGCAAGTTGAAGAGAGTTCTAAGAGAGTACTTTTGTGAAGCATGGCATGGGATGTGTGGATTCATGCTTGGACACATGAGAGTTTATTACAGGTTGTGAAGAAGAATTGTTGAAGACAAAAGAAGCATCTCAATCAAGGATTGATATAGTGTTATTGTAATCTTGTTCTAAGGTTAAATAATACAAGCACTATTGATTCTGGTGGTGGAGTTTTTTCCTGAAAGGGTTTCTCCACGTATATGTTGTGTCACTTCTGTCTTTTGTTCTTATTCTTCTACAATATTCTGTCTACTTCTACAATTGGTAAAATGAATCTAAACAGATAATCACATACAAATAAATTGTAACAAAGAACACTTAATTAGATCTACAATCTCATAGTTTTACAAAGTATTAAGCTGCATAATTACCTTCATTTTCAACAGCTTCAACCTAGACATCTTCCCTGCCATGTAAGAAGTAATACTTTTTCGATATACCATTGTAAGTGTCAAGTTGAATAATGATTTCTTTTTGTGTATGATAGTGTGCTAGACTATAGAACTTACTTTGAACCTCCATTAGCAAAAAAGAGTGTTCTAGGAAACTACTCTGCAAGGATACTCAAAGGATCCCAAGTAAAGAATGACATATCATTTTGGGATCTAGCATGCTCAATTTCATCAAAAACAGAGAAAGAAGTCAGAAAACATAAATAATTCTCTGAGATACCAATCCTGTCCATGCTTGTTAGACAAGTTATAATCAAAACTACCTCTCAGTTTCATTTATTCTTATCCTTCACCTCAAGTTTTCATATTTGGAAATTGAGTGGTAGTGTGGAATGCAGGTACTGAAACATCCTAGCTTGAATCCTAGCTCCTCGAAGAGATCTGGGTTATTTACCATATTTTTATGAGAGCCAAGCAAGGTAGAGTGGAAAAATGTAGATTCCCTGAATGTGGCAGGTAGCTTGGGACCTGTAGCAAGCATGCATGCATTGGGTCCTTGCTTTTGTGCCTGCAAGTCTATGAGGGAAGGCCCTGATCTATGCATCTCCTTCATATTTGCTACACCTTTGTTCATATTTTTGAATTGCTGACCTTAGTAACATCATTAAACCGTTGCTAAAATTATCTCCTCAAAGCCAACTCTTAGGAAAACTGAAGTATTTTTAGGTCACCCTTAACTACAACATGCCATGTGTAGGCTTGGTTGCTAGGGTACAAGAAATATTAAATAAAATCCACACAATTTTGTGTGTCATATTCGTAATAGAATAAAATTAGGACAAGGAATTTCTGTTGTAATCCAAATTCACGATGATGTAATCTATATGTATGTACTTTTTTGGTTACTTAGTTAAAAATTCTAGAAATATCTGAACTTCATTGAAAAAAAAGGAGAGTTGGTTTTTAAGGAGGTGTTATTTTATGTAGATATATTGACAAAAGGTTTAATTTTGAGTTCAAATTTGTCTCTTCTAAGACATCTATAGGAGCAACAAGAGAGTGAAATCTTAGTTCATGTCTATGTGAATTAATAGTTCATATGAAGTTACACAACACGTCTCATGATCTGCTCATACTAGATGTGTGAGTATGAACAACTTTTAAAGTAGTACTAGATGGAGGAATTTTGGTGTATGTCTCTTTAAGAATTCAAATGACTACAATGCTAATCTTGTAATATGCTCATATTGACTATGTGTATGGGGTGAAAGCTCAAAATTGTTTTCTAATGAGGTGACCAAGGCACAAACGTGGCTAGGAACAATTAAAATTGATCTAATTTGAATATGTCTTTTCTATGTGGATCTATACCATAAATGAATTCAGTATGCATTGGGTATGGTTACTCAGGTATGGAGTAGATCAATGCAATTATGAGGTATTGATTCCAGTGTTTGATTTACAAAAATCAAAGCTTCAACGAGGAATATGTGTTGGCGTGATCTAAATAGGCCAAGTGTTTACTTTTGTCATGAAGAAAAGCAATGCTACACCATATTGCAAGATTGTTGTATGCAGAATTGTGGTTGTGGAAAGTATGTTGCCATACTAAATACCTTAGGTGGTTTCTTATTCAAGGTAATCTAGGCAAAAATTTGGCAAGGAACAAAAAAACTACATAAATTATGGAAATGCTCTATTTTCCATGAAGGTTCTTATAACAAATCCAGGAGGCAAATTTCGTGTAAGGGTGGCCACAAATATGGAAGGACCACTTGTTCTACACTGGGGACTATCAAAAAATTCGACCAAGGAATGGACAGTACATATAGTTATATTGAGATTATGTTTTATCTTTAAATTTGTAGGAATATCAAGTGAAAATATGATTTAAGTATGGACTGCAATTCCTAAATAAAGTTTTCTCTAAGATGTCCCTATGTGTGGGGGGATAGCCTTAATAGTTCCAAGATTGATATATGTGTGAGGGTCCTTTTAAGTTGCTCTAAGAGATTATACTCGCTAGTGCTTGTTGTTGGCTGAGTAGGTTGTACCCTAGATTGATATGGGAGTCCTTGGATGGTGACTTTCCCACATCGTTTGGTGACTCCACACTCCGCACTAGGCCCTTTGATGGTGATGACAGTAATGACACTATCACAAGAAGCGACCATGTTGGAATAGGTATGCTACACCTTTATGTAATCCTTAGCTTTTCCATTATTGTTCCCTTTTTTATGATCCAACATAGGGTTCTTGTATATCTTAAGATCTCGATTCCCGACTGGTACCTCAACAAATATGGTATCATTCTCTATGAGGTATTGGATAATGTTTTTGAGTCTCATGCAGTTTGTCATTTTGTGAAAGTCACAAAGATCATTCTCGTTGTACCATGATGGTTTCTCTTATGGTTCTTGGTAGTTTTCAAAGTTGGGAAGTGTTATTAGGTTTGACTCTACTAACTTCTTCATGATGGTTTCAAGAGGTTTTGACAGCTGTGTGTACTTACATCTAGGATAGTTGTTCTATTTAGGGGTTTGCCTTTGTTGCATTCTGGTGTTGTTGATCTGATTTTTCTAAGGAGGTGTTGTTGGTTAAATGGTTGGCTAAATGTTAGCAACTTGATTGTTGTTTGGTCTAGGAGCATTAGGACTACCTTATCATCTACCACACCATCATTTGTTACATTCTTGTTCTTAGTCCAGACACGAGGCTTGTCATTTGAACTAGTTGATGGGTAGTTGTAAGCTTGAGTATTTCCTCGTGAGATTAGAGCTCTCTCAATATTAAGGGATCTAGGGACAAGTTCGTCATAAGATGTGATGCACTACATTTTCAAGTGGAAGGATAAATACAAATCTAGATTTTTTATGATGATCCCCACTTGTTGTTCATTAGGAAGAGGTCACTTGCTCTTACTAGCTCTTTGTCTCCACTATTGTAAGAAATTAGCGAATGATTCTCCTTTGTTTTGTTTGAGAGTGTACAATTCTTCTAGGCTTATGTCCATGTCAAGGTTAAAGGAGAAGTGATTAATGAATTTATTAGTAATTTCTTGAAAAAATTTAATATTGAGAGGCAATTGAGAAAGCCAATCCATGGCGGGACCTGTTAAACTTCGAGAGAAGAGGCGCATTAAATAAGAATCATTGTAGGCCACCTCCATACACATGGCGTTGAATGCTTTGACATGGTCCACAAGACTTCCTCTCCCTTTCTATTTATTGAATTTGGGGATTTCAAAGCTGGGAGGGAATGGGACCATTGAGATGTTTCAATCAAATGGATAGGGACATAGGCTCTGTGTATGGGGCTTCTTTGTCTTTCCCATTCAAAAATCTTGCATTTCTTGTGACAACGCCCTAAGTTGTGATGCTAGATCATCTTGCAAATTTGGTGGAGGAACATATGGTGGGATGACAGATGAGTTGTATGCAGGATTTTGATATGATAAGATGTTGTATGGGGTGTATGGTGGTGTGAGATTTTGTGAAGGTGATTGAGTTGTTGATGTATATGTTCCTAGTGCATTTGTATTGACGATGTTCTATTGAGGATTATAGTAGGAACTTGGTTGTTGTTGTTGTTGTTGTCGGGCATATTGTTGAGCTAGTAAGGCCTGTTGTTGTTGTTCAGCCACAAGGGTTGCTTGTTGGGCTTCTTCTTGTTGTTGCACCACAAGGGCTTGTTGTTGGACCTTCAGTTGTTTTTATGTTGCTAAGGCTGCTTAATGGGCTTGATGTTGTTGTTGGGCTAAGGCTGCTTGTTGTGCTGCTAAGGTTGCTTCTTCTTGTTGTTGTTGTTGTGCTACTAAGGTTGCTTCTTGTTGTTGTGCTGCTATTCTTGTTGTTGTTGTTTTTTTTGTTTTATGACTTGCTAATATGCTTGTTGTGCTTGTAATAAAGTTAAGGCATGTGCTTGCAATGTGGGATAAGGTGTTTGTTGGGACATTTGTGATGTATTGTGAGTGTTGATTTTTTGAGTGAGTAGAAAATTGGTGATGAGAGGTTGGGGGTTCCCTTGGTTTAACATTCCTTGTAGGACAGTGGATTGAGGTGGAGGAATGTAAGTTTGAGGTCCTATTTGATTTTTCATGGTGAAGGGGGCCATGGGGAAAGATGAGGATGGTGCCATTAGATTTTGTGATGATAATGACACACTAGGACCTTGATTCCATTGATTAAAAAGGTTCCCTTGTCCCATGTCTTGAGGATTTCCTTGCGTTAGGTATGTGGACAAGGTATTACCTGGTTTGATGGGATTTGTGACCTAGGGATTGTTTTGAGATGGGTTGATAATGGATGGGATGGGTGTGTTTTGTGAAGCCAATGGTATGGATGAACCAATTGGAGGATTGGGAAGAGATGTCCCAATTTGAATTAAGGGTTGACTCTATGTTATGGTGTTGGCATTCCCTTGTGTGTTGTTTTGAGACACTTGGTCCATACTAATTTGTGTGATGGTGAGGACACTTTTGGTACTCATGGGTATGGATGAAGAGGGGTGTCCTTGATATGTGGAGGTTGTTGTGGAGTAATGAAGTGTAAGGGGTTTATATGGATGTTTGGGATCTTTGGGAATGGGAGGAGCACAAAAGGTAGGTTTCCAAGCAGTGGTTTGGGATGGAGGATTGGTATTGAGGGTATGTACAAGTGTGTTTCTTTCAAATGGAAGAGTTAGACCAAAGTCCTTGGCAAGACTAGTCACAAGACTAGGAGTGGATGTTTGATTTAGCCTTAGTGATGGAGTTGTGAAGCCTTGTGTCAAATTTTGTGCAACAAATGATGGGGAAATTGGAACTACATTTTCAAAGGCTTGATGTTCCATGATTTCTTCCCTAGTAAGTCCAAACGAGTTATGGGTAACATATTCAATCTCATATGGACCTAATGGAGATGATGGTTATTGTGAGGGGGTAACTTGACTTTTCAGATCAAATTCTTGAGGATTTGGATCACTCAACATAAATGTGACTTTGGTTTTCACCATGATTCTCTTGTGTTGTGATCTTGTCTTTACCATAATTTTTGAGTCACCTATGGGAGAGTTGTGTTGAGATTTGTAATGTTTGAACTCTCTAGTTGACTCAAATTTAAGTAAAAGGGATTCTCTAAGTATTTTTGGAGCAATGATGATAATGGGGGATGAAGAGATGGATAATATGGAGAGTGATCTTTGCAAACATTTTGGGACAACACTTTTGAATTGAGAGTTTGATGTTTGATGTTTGATAAAGGATGTTTATGAACTTGAAAATCTTTAGGGTAGGCTCATGACCTTCAAGATAAACTAGTTCAAAGGTGATAACTAACTCAACCAAGTGCATGGAAAAGGATACATTTCACATACAAAGTAGCTAAGTTAGGGGTTGGTTTGATAGATGTTTAAGTCAAAAAGTGTTAGTGTATTCAAATTTTTTACAAAGTTTGGTGAGATGAAGGATGAAATTTGATAGAGGGGTGAATGAATTGTTTGACCCAATGTTGACCTAAAGCGAACATTTGTTTGATAAGACCAAGGTAGTGAGAAACATGCTAGACCTCTAAAGTTTTCAAATCCTAAAGACCCAATGTTTTAGATAGGTTCATTATCATGAAAAAGACCTAGGTTTTGACCAAAAAAGAACATATAAAAATCTGGATTATTCCTTGAAACACGTTTGTATAAGTTGTATACAATCTTGGTTCTATTTTGGTGAAATATTGAAAGCTATTTTTTGAGATCTTTTAGAGTAAGATGCCCAAGTTTAAAATGATGACATGTAGTCTTCTCTTGGGGATCTTTATTTTGTGTGAGATCATTTAGAGAAGTCTAAGTCTATGGAAGAAAAGATGATATATATTGTCATGCAGGTGGTGGTAATAGGGGCCTTCCAGCCTCAATATCAGTTTGTTCCTCTTCTTCGTCTAAAATGTTTGCGACATTTCTCCATTGAGCGGGTGTTTCTTTTGTTTTAAAAGTCAAGCTTCTCAAACTGTTGATTATATCAATTTGTTCTCCTTCAATGAGCTCAAAGTTTGGTTGAATAATAGCAGGTGTAAGGTCAAGTTGTTCAACGTGAGTGACCGGTCTCCAAATGGTCATGTGGGATTCAATTTTTCAAGTTTATCTTGCTTAAGTGGGTTTATTTTACCACACACTTGTCTTGGTTATGTTTTCAAACTAAATGTCTATGTCAAAACATCATAAATTTCACAATGTTCATTTTGTGAAAATCATAAGGTTAAAGGCATAGTTGCTTATGTTGAATTTGGGAAGTATGGATTGATATATAATTCAAGATATTTAGAAATCTCTAATGATAGAAATCCTTAGGACAAGCATTAATATTGAGGCTGTTTCAAAAAGGTATCCATACTTAGACCAAAGGGTTTGAAATTTTGAGGAAGATTATGAATGTTTGTAACGTTTTGGAACCAAGCAAAGTATTAAACTGACTCACGGTCATTTACCACCTAGGTTGAATGGTCATACTTATTGAGTCCCCACTCAAATTTATCCAAACACTAAGACAATGCGAACAGTTAGAGATTTGGTGACACTGGCTCCCCTCCATGACACACTCTTCTCAGGATCGCCAAATCTCAAAATCTTGAAGATCCTAAGGATTTTTCTATTTCAACAATGAATAGTACAAATGTGAGGCGGCTTCAAAATGATCGTTATTGCACCAACAAGCATTAAGGACTTTTGGTAACTAAACAATTTGGTTCTTAGTAACAAACCGAGAACACCAAACCATATACACTCCTACTTTGCCACTTAAGGCTCTTACTACCGTTCTCGTTCCACTTAAGGCATGGTGCTAGATGTAGTATGTTATACATTCCAAGATATAAGGTACTTTCTCATGATTTCCCAACCTTTAATATAGCCCGCCAGTAAACGTGCTTGCAAGAACTTGCCTACGAGTTTTCCATTGCAGGGAGTCTCATTGGAAGTCCTCTCTTAAGGATGACACAAAGCGTAAAGGTGTACTTTAAGTATTTCTCTTCACCCAAAATCGCACGAAGTGCAAGGGATTAGATACATACTATAAGTGCACACAAATAATGAAGTACACTTGGAGTGTTTCTCTTCACTCAAGATCGCAGGAAGAGCAAGGGGATTGGATAGGCACTACAAGCATGTCACAACAAAGCAAGCACTCATTCATTTTAACCTTTAAATCTAAGATGAATTTATTTTATGCACCAAATGAAATGTTAAGTTTCCTTGTTCAATTTTAAACCCAAAATACAATGATGAAGTGAGGGTTCAATTTTAGTCCCGTTTGAGCGTTCTTTTTAAAACCCAAATGAAAATTAGTGAGGTCCTCAAGCATAAAATGAAAAGCATAAGAAATTGGGTTATAATTACCCCAAAAGCGTCAAATGCTTGTTACAGTTATAAGATTTTATGATGAGAATGCTTCTTCACTTTAACTTTTATCGTCCAACTTGCAAAACCAGTTAGCCAAATAAGGGCGTTGTTGTTCATGATAGCGTCGCTATAAGTCATTTGGGTGTCGCTTTGGTGAATTTGGGCATCGCTCTATGGAAAAAAAGTGACGAAGATAGCGTTGCTATTTAGGGAGCATCGTCATTTATAAATCTTTGATACCTCTAAAAGTATTAGCGTTGTCATTTGTTTAATCAACGTTGGGATATTAAATAGGCATCGCTATTTCTAATGATGATAGCATTGTTGTATGGCGACACCCAGTAAAGGAATCACTAAAATTGTTTTGGGCATCGTTGTATCTTGCAAAAATTAGAAAGAACATAATTCGAGATAGGAATTGGTTAAATTTGATCAGTTTTTCCCTCCTTCTAGCACCAAAATGTGATTGGATGGATTATCATGGGTTGATTATGCTTGATCCATGAAGAATCAAAGCATAACAAAGTTGCCAATGCCAATCTTTAACAAGATCAACCGAATGAAAATTAAACTAAACATTCATCAAAACTAAGCATTCTAAACTACGAAAGCGTTAAAATGTCTACTCTAATCCATTTGAAACTTATCCTGTTATGGGAGTGGTGTCGCGTTGATGTGGAACAACGACCCTTTCCAAATCCCATGGATCAATGAGCTTGTTCCAGTCAGTTTTATTGAAGAAAATTGATGGAATGGTTGTGAGATGTGTATGAAAACATGATTTTAATATAAATGAGCAATATGCAAGCTATTTAAACATGATTTTATGCTAAAAATCATCTAGTTATATAAAAGCTAAGCTAATCTAGATGGAATTTAAACTAAAAGATGCAAACCCTAATTAATAAAAAAGTTGAATGGATGCATTATGTGACCATGGAAGCGATTAATGGAAGATTAAAGCTCACTAAATTTAATTAAAATGAACTAAAATATGTTAAATGTGTGCTAAATGTGAGTGTGAGTATGGGTGATTTCAACAACAAATTTCTTTTGAAAGATGGATCTATTTGTCTCCAAATAGTGACCTATTTATAGGAGAGCAAATGAGAAACGAAGGGTTGAGATCAAAAAGGCTAATCAACAGTCAAGGATGGAGGAAATGGGAGCCATGGATCACGGATTCTCATCAAAAAATGAAAATGCAAGATGAAATTTAATCAAGGGTTCACATTCCCTCAAACAAACACACTTTCAACTTGCCCAAGAGGTCACAAGTTAACTTGCACAAGAGGTCACAAGGTAACTTTCTCAAGAAGTCAAGTAAGTTTGTTGAGAAAAGGGAATATTCCCCTTTTTCAAATGAGTGAGGAGAGAGAATATTTTTTGGAATATTCTCATGGATGAGGAAAAAAGGATAATTAGTTAATTAAAACTAAATTAAATTGTGCAAAGGAATACTCCATGGGAATATTCCCTTTTTGGAGGAATGTGCAAAGGAGGAATATTCCCTTGCAAGTGGGGGGGAATTAGATTAATTAGGCAATTGCTAATTAAACAAAGTTTAATTATGCAATTAGAGGAATTAGAAGAATTTAGATGATATTCATTAAATAAAATAATTTAATTAATGGGGGAAAGGTGAAATGACATTTAAATAAATAACTTAGGGTTATTTAATTAATTTAGAAGATTTAGGGATTTAAATTAAATAGTTTGATTTATTTAATTTAATGAGACAAAATGTTAGCATGAAAATGGGTGAATTGACCCAATTAAATCAATTAGATTAATAGATGCAAATGATACAATTAATTAATTAGCTAGGCTAGTTTGATTAATTAAGCGAAAAGAGGATGGGTTTCAAGACAAAATGATGTTAGTATACCTAATTCACATGCATGATATCATTCAGGACATTTTTCAGTGTCTACAGAAACTCGCAAACATTTTAATAAGCAATCACATCATATATATATTATAATGTTTATCATTATAATATATATATTATTATATATATATTATAATGTTTATCATTATAATATATATATTATTATAATATATTTGATATTAAATATATATAATTATATATATCGACGATTAAATATATATATGTGTGTGTGTGTGTGTGTGTGTCGTATTTGTCAAATGTTGTCCTCACACACATGATATATATCTACAGGAGTATGCATATGTATGTCTACTTACGTTTACTCATGCACGTATATACTCATATGTATGAGTTATCGCGAACACACATATATGCATTTATACATTCTTATGTATATATCCATTAATTAATATATAAATATGATCATACGGAGAAGAGATCATTCATAACACAAAGAATTACTCACATATTCCAATCATGATCATTCAAAGAAAAAAAACACAAACCTACACAAAACGTTCCCAAACCAAGATTAAAGATTACTTACCATTTCCAAACTATCTTGACTTGACTAGACCAATCTAGAATGTGAGTGTGTGTTTTCTCAATTAGGTTCATCAAGGTTATCAAACCAAGTTCTTCTCCTAATTGATACTCCCCCTCTCATAGCTAAGGGCTTAAATTTGTTCCTGCATCCAGCTTAGTACATTATAACAATAGTTAGTCGTTCAAATGGAATTCATTTGCATCATAAAAGCATTAAAGTATTCATATCACAATACATATTCATACATCACATTTCCGTCAGTATAAAACATAATCATACCTTCAAAAGAAAGAACATCTTAATGGATATTCAAGTATTTTATTCACCTATTTAATCATATTAAAGTTTTGATTTGCATTTATCATGATATTTACTCACAAGGTAAAAGTAACCTGGTAACTAAGAGACAGGGTGTAACATACTTCCCCCCTTGTGAATCATCGTCCTCAATGATTTAAAGAAGCAAAACATATAGATAAATTCAAATAAAGGTTTTACTTTCCATTTTCCAAATCATACAAGAAATAAGTAAATATCTAAATAATCTTCCCTCAAAGCACAACCCTTTTCAATATCGTCCTTCCTGGACCTTGCATTGAGTGACTCTACTATCACATAGGGAGAGCTTCCATGCTTCAAGGACACTTTCTCTTCCAATAACTACTCAACATGATAACATTAACTCGTACTAACTCATATGTACATCATAAGTTCAATAGTGATTGCATCCTATATGACACCTATACCATAGTGATTGGAAAAACATGTTCTCCTTGGCTAATACAATTATCCTTAGTGTAACCCAAATGGAAAAAGAATTTTGGTGTATTGTGCACTACACCATGGATCCCATCCTTCCCTTTGGTCTTTACACCATCAGACAACTCAAAATTTGAGATTGTCCATCACTGACACAAACATTCGCCTTAAGCATAATAGTATTGCATCTTAATTTAAGCTTTGTATCAACAAAGTTTTCCTTGATCCTTTCAATCAACTATTCCATTTTGAAAACCTTTCTGGTCTAAGGTTAATTCTATTTCCTAGCTTCTCCCAGCTTATAGTAATTCAACCCTTCTTCTCGTATTATGTTTCAAATGGATTAAATTTCAATGAGAGAAGTTATCGTAAAAGTATTCCACAAATCTTCCAAGATTTGGTTTATCCCTCTTGCCTAACTGGCTAGCTTAAAGTAATAAATTTAGAATTCATTCAATTGAATTTTTCAACAAGGTGATCATGGTTTACACAAAATATTAATGTTATTTGTGTGTCCCATTCTGAGATAGCCTTCTCGAGAACATTGAGCAACCGCTTTACACAATTTTTTTATTTAGGGCTGATATCCTATAAATCAAAATTCCCAATCAAAATTGGTTACCTTGGTGAGTCTCTCCACCATAACATTATGCTAGATCCATCGACATGGAAAGATGAAAACTATTCCAGTGATCCACCACTTCCTCCTTGGAATTTCATGAGGGTATACAAGTCTTGCCGATGATGACATCCTATCTTCATCCCTTGGCATACTGGAAAACAACTTGCTACATACCTTCCAGCAACTTACTTTGTTCCTTTCCAAATTATAGTAGCTTCCCATTAGTCAAATAATTTTATTCTTCCAGTGTGTCTTCAATATGACATCAATTTACCTCATTTCATTCTTTAATCTCCCAAAATTTTGGTATATAGGTTCTTTCCCCGATTCATAATAGTCCATCCCAACTAAGTAAAACCTCTTCCATGGACTTATGCCACAAATGATCCTCGAAATATAATGATCAAATATTTTGGAAAAGATATAACTCCTTCATCCTAGGACATCCATAACTTGGATTTCTTTTGTCCTCAATCTATTTCCAAAGTCGTAGTCTGATTATCTCTTTCAAAGAGTATTTATAATGTTAGATCATATTGGTTTGATATTATCTCCCAAAATATATCAACAATCATTACATATCTAGTTACTAATCATGAACGTTTCTTGATAACCCAAAGTCATGAGTACATAAATCTTCCCTTTCTTGTTCCATAGGTGATAATCTTTCCTTTCATGATTAAGCATACTGCCTATCGTTTTATAAGGTATCAATGATAATAACAAATTGATTTTTTGAATCAAGTATGTAAAGAATTGTGTTTTAAACATTTCTCTCTTATTGGTCAAAGTCCTCTATCTTTTCTTGAATTTACCAAATATTTCACTAATAATTCCAATAGCTTAGCCTGTTTAGTCATGGAGTACAAGACTTCGGTTAAAATTTCTCTCCTACAAGAGATACACTATTAAACTTCATTGAATAGGTACTTATTTGATTCCATCTACTCTCCTTCTTTCCCCCTTAGTGTTTTCATCAACTTTAAACTTCATGAAATCTTTCATTACCTCTAACTTGATTGAGAGATTTAAAAATTTCCTTATTGGCTTTCCATAGTTAAATGTTTTTTACTCACCTTACTTACCCTCCATATTATACCTTAGATATAATTTTTGTTTCCAAATTTGTATTCATCATCACCTTTCAATCTCTCAAAGTCAACAGTTGGATCCACAAGAACGAGATCTAATGAATAATCAACTTTACAAGCTAAGAGGTACTCTAGTGTTTCATTCCAATTCTCTTTTCCATGTATACTAATAGCCTTTTAACCATGTTCAATTTCCAATTGTATCATCTTCAAGTGATCATTTTAAGGATCTAAGCATAATTTTACTTTCATTGTCAGTAAGTCCAATTTGAACTCCAACCAAACTATGCTCTACTTGATCCCTTTGTCTGATTTACTTTCAAGATTTTACCTTACAATCATCTTTCTAAGTATTTTTGTTCCAATTCTAGGTAATTTTATTTTCTCATAACCTTAGACACTCTAAGGTTATTCGGTTTCATTTCCCCATTTTAATTAGAACTCCAAATTGACCTTGCCTATTCTGGTTGGTAGGATCATGTCTACTTTTATTCTTCATAGGTTGCTTATTTTTCTGACCATCCTAGTTACTACCCTTATTCTAAGGTACCAACTCTTCACTCTTGATTCCAATTATCATTGCAAGATTTTAACCTTGTACCGAATCAAGTTTGTCAAAGGTTTATCCTGACTCTTGGATACCTCTCTAGTTGATTTTGATTCACAAAATGTTGACATTCTATGTCGAGTGAAGTTTTCCAATTTATGCTAACAATTAGTCCTTTTCCCAATAATGTATTTGTACAAATGGATATAAACCATATTCATTGAATCATAGTATCCGTATTCATAACCTTTGACTCTTTGCATCTACAAGTTGCTATTAGTAAGAGGGATTACTTCAATTCTTCTAACCCTCAGAGTCATTTGAACAATTTTGGCCTCGGTATTCCCCATAACCCTCCTATTGAACCTTGTTGCATATCTTCTGCAATCCAAAGGTGTATCTTAATGATTTTTTGGTTTAGGAGTTTTCAATTCCAAGGACGACTCTTTCTTGGTTCCATATTAGGCAAGTTTTTAGGAAACTTAACTTCCTTATTTTTTCCCTTGTTCTTTTCACTTTATCATCCTGGCATAAGAACTTTTCAACCATTATCTACTAATAAAGTTTATGTATTACTTACATAATGAGCTCATAGGCTCCAGTGTTGAACTTGGTAGCTCTGATACCATGTGTAATATGCGGGCATTGTTCTACTCATTGATTATTACCATGTTTAACCCACATGTGAACAAATATAGCAATTAAATTTTTCTTTTATAATCCAATAATAATATTCATATTTGAAATAGCCTCATTCCAAACTTTCCCATTGCATTATAACAAAACATTACAAGAACCCAAGTAACAATTCCTTATTACACAATTCCATGTAAAAATTGCATTCCATATTTACAAATTCCATAAAGATGGATACATGAATACATAGCTTCTAAGAGCTTACTATTACAAAGATACAAATAGGTCCAAATGTCCCAACATTGGTGCATACATTCTAGATGTCCCCAATATTGGTGCATATTTTCTAGTTGTCCCTAATATTGACACATACATCCTCAAATCTTGGTCGCAAACTGCATGAGGAGAAGCATCACTCAAGTGCTTTTCTACCAACCACGGACTTACTACGGTCCCCCACACATCTACCTAACTAGTAAGATGGCCCTACCCTTCAATGAAGAGATTAGTTTGGTAACCTCACAATCCTAGCCTTCTATAGGCATGGGTTTGTGTCCTACGGATCTAGAGCTACCATATATTGGCTACAACCTACATGTATGACAATCCTTTCCTAGTATGTAAACCTAGATCACAGTGAACTAGCAGTGTAAATAATGGATACTTACACTACTTTGGCTAAATAATTCATCACCTAGTACTTCGAGTGAGAGTTGTCTATTTCACCCACCTTCCTAGCTCGATTTGGTTTTGACCATTCATACACTTTACACACATTCTATCTAAAAAGGAAGTGTTGACATAACAACTTTCAAACTAACTAGGTTACACTCTTTCTCATGGATTATCCTAACCCTAGGAATAACCCAATTAACCATACAGGTATTCATAACGTCACAACATTAAATGAATCTATCTCAAAAGTACAATCTCAATAATAAAAATCTTCATTCAAGAGTATAATCTCAACAATAAACGACTCCCATAAAAAGTATAATCTTGTCAATTAATGACCTCAATCAAAAGTATAACCTTCAGCAATAAATGACTTTAATCAAAGACATAATCAACAATCAAATGATCAATCATATCGTATAGGTTAATCCCAACCTATGTGGTTCAATCAATAATCAAGTAAACAACCCAAATAGGTTATTCACAACCTAGGGTTTCAATCAAAAGTGATGTAATGATCAAGTGATCATAAACAAATCATAAAGCCTCTCTTTCAATATACCTTGAATATTCACATGTTTAATACATTTGAATATAAACTAGAGGACATTAACCTGAGAAGGGTTTGTGCTTTTGCACCTACAATCCTCTTCTCATTATGACTTTGGGTTGCCAGTACGTGAGTCCTCTTCTAGAATTTCATGGATAGGAATAGACTCTAAATAAAAATAAGAAAATAGCATAACCAAAAATTACATTTCTCAACCCTACCGTTGAATATTGATATAATCATCAAGTTCATACCCTAACCCTAGGATAAGACTCTCTTCCTACTTTCAAGGAGATTTAAGTAATCAATCAAGTATAGATTATCAATATGGTTTGGATAACATCTCAACCTATCAACCATGACATGTATATCATATCATCATTCTCATTGTATTACTAACCTCATTTATCCATAAGTGTTTACTTAGCATTATAAGCCAACAAATTCAAGTTAACTCAATACATCGACATATTCCATATTTCACATTTCATGATACATATGTATAGTTTAAATAGAAACACAATCATATAAATTCCCATAAAGGATATATATAGAACAACCCAAATCAAGAGGTTTCACCAAAGCAAGATTCAATCAAGAGCATGCAAGCTTTATCCAGAGTAAGGAATAAACTAAGTTCATAAAAGCTACTAACATATATTTAGAAAAATCCTTTCCAAACAAGGTATTCATAGGCAAATAATCTTTTAGCATATCAAAATGTAGATATAGAAATCAACACGCCTAGGTTTATAGCTCCAACTGAAATCACTTCCTTCCAAGCTTCAAAATCCACTATCCTGCTTGCTACTCCTAAGCTCAAACTAACTTCAACACTAGCCTCCCACAAAATACTCTCATTACTTGCAAAATATCTTGAGAAATTCCTCTCAAAATCTCTCACAACTCAATTGCACAAAATAATCACAATTGAATAACAATATAAAAATTGGAAAAGAAAGTGTGTAACAAATGGTAGAGAGAGAACTTTTATATATACTAAAATCTAAGCATCCAAAGGCTACAAACAAGCTAATAATTCTGCCACCTTTCTACTCCCATGCAATGACTTAGCTAGTTAAACTCTTAGATTGCAACACATGACAGTCCTCATATTTCTAATGGTTGAGTCGACTTAATTCACAAGACAACATGACTCTTTTACTGAGTCAAGGGACAACGATGCCTTTTTGCAGGTTTCCTACTTGGTTTGCAAGTTGACTACCCTCTTATATTGCTGCCAACTTTACATTGATTGGTTTTATGCATATCCAAAGGTTTAATACTTCTTATTTGCTTCTAAATGTTACAGGTTTAGCACCACATTTCCATGTTTTATCACAATCATTGACTTATTCTACCCATTAAAACCTGCATTCATTCTCTTTCCCACGTATAAACTTTATGTCAACTTCCATGTGTGGGTATTTGACTTGGTCTCACTTTGTTTTATACATAGATTATAAACTTAGCAATGCATTTATATATGAGGCAAAGCTAAATATGTTTCACTCTAATATCATTTACTCTGCATTTAAACCTACTTCTACACTATGTGTTTTGTTTCAAACCTCTCCTTTATTTATGTGCTATATTTATCAAATATAAAATCCTTTACATATGCATGAAATTTATATTGATTTCAACGCCCATTCAAGCGCTTAGTATAGCACAACATATATTCATACTTGTTGGTTTTAAATTGAGTTACATTCTCCTTTATGGGTTGTGCCACATATATGCGCCCCATTTGAAACTTGCAAATATTTTAATAAGAAATCGTGCATTATATACACACACAAAAGCCCCTATTTGATATTAAATAAATATAATTATATATACTGACAATTATACATATATATATTAATACACACACACACACACATATATATATATTTGTAGACACTCAAAATTTGTCCTTACAATCGTCCTATTTTTCGTCTATTAATTAAATGAATATTATTATCTATTTAATTAATTCATTTAATACTTTCTTCTATACATTCATTAATTCACTTAAATCATTAGCATATTATAAGCATTTATCCATTCACACAATCATTTATCCATAAATCATTTCATAATTACGCTGAGAGGTATTCCTAAAGTGGCATTACATGTTTGTAGATTTGTGCAAACAAAAAGAAATGGCAATTACAAAGTCTAGCGGAATTCAAACGCATGGCAGAATTCAAAAAAATACCTAATAAAATATAAAATATTATTAAGATCCGAGAGGCGTTCTATCAGTCGCATAATGGATCAAAAGAACTGATTACATAAAAAAGAAAGGTAAACCGTTATATTTGAAGAAAAATGTTCATGACCACGTTGCCTTCCATCCTGAGTAGTGGGTAGCGACTGCCACGCATATGATCGTAACTGTAGACACTGAAAAATGTCCTAATCGATATCATACACTTAAAACAAATTTACTAACATCATTTCCTCTTTAATCCATCCTCTTTTCGCTTAATTGATTAAATTAGCCCAGCTATTTAATTGATTGTATCATTCTCATATATTGGCCTAATTAATTTAATCAGATTAATTCATCCCTCTTCGTGCTAACATTTCATCTCATCAAATTAAATACATCAAAATATTTAATTTAATTCCCTAAGTCATCTTATTTAATTAAATAACCCTAAGTTATTTAATTAAATATCATTCCACCTCTCCCACATTTATTAAATCATTTAATTTGATAAATATCCCTTTAATTCTTCTAATTCCCTGATTGCATGATTAAATCTTGTTTAATTAGCAATTAAACTAACTTTCCTCTAAGCAAAGGGAATATTCCCATGTAATATTCCTTATCCCCTTTTTGCACTATTAAAACTTTGTTTTAATTTGTAAATTGCCTTTTTCATCACCCATGAAAATATTCTTATTCCTTCATCATTTGAAAAAGGGATATTTTCACTTGGCTTCTTGAGCAAGTTTTAACCTTCAACCTTTTGAACAAGTCACCTTTGACCTGTGTAAGCAGGTCAAAAGTGTGTTTGTTTGAGGCAGTTGTGAACCCTTGATTAAATCTCATCATGCATTCTCATTCACTGATGAGAATCCATGGTCCATGTCTCTCAACCCCTTCATCATGGACCATTGATTAATCTTTTCAATCTCAACCCTCCATTTCTCATTTGCTTTCCTATAAATAGGTCACTATTTGGAGACAAATGGATCCATATTTTTTAGAGAAAACTTATGCTATTGAAACTCATACATCCATCTTTCAATTGCAAACTTATGTTGTTGAATTCATATGCACTCACACTCATATTTACTCACTTTCAGCTTATTTTAGTTCATTTTTAATTGCATAATAGCTTAGAGCATCCATTAATGGCTTCCATGCATCTATCTTAGCTTGTTTATAAATTAAGGTTTTCATCTTTTTGCTTAGATTAGCTTAACAATAGCATAATCAGTGCATTTCTAGCATAAAATCATGGTAACTTAGCTTGCATCATGTTCATTTTTAGCATAAACTAGGTTTTCATACATCAATCACAATGGGTTCATCGATTCTCTTCCATAGAATCGACTGAAACAAGCTCACTAATCACGAGATTGAGAAAGGGTTGTTATTTCACATCAACACAACACCAATTCCAAAACAAGATAAGTTTCAAATGGGTTATATTAGGAATTTAACTATTTTCTTAGTTTGTAGCTTTCAATTTCAATAAAATGCTTAGTTTAATTTTCCAATTTGAATGATCTTGTTTGTAGATGTAGGTTTGTTTGGCGAAGTTATGCTTTGATTCATCATGAGTTAAGCGTAATCAAACCTCACTGGAATTTCCTCGTTTCCAATAATCGATGGGAATGGAAGGGTCTTTTGATGGGAGTGGAAAAGATGCTTTCACCAAAAATCAAATGCTTGGGTAGATACTTTTGAATTGCATTATATCATCATGTTTCTCGACATGTTTGGACTTGCCCATCCCCATTCCTTCTCATGCATAGAAATGGATACTTGTTCCATCTATAGATTTGTTATCTCACTCTTGAGGCCTCTCGCTATCATCTTGAATGGTTAAATTGAGAATCCATCTGAGGCATAGGAAATACAAACATTGTTGTTGTGAAGATTTATTGGTATATTGAGAGGCAATGAGTGACTTTAGATATCAACAAATTTCATGTTGATCTATCTCGAGTTTTGGAGACCAACATTAACAACATTATCTTGGAGGGGATCTACATCGTACGTAATTTATATTCCTTGGTGAGTCTATAAGCCTTGTCTATGCTTCCACATTTTGTTTACATGTCTATCGAATCATTTATGCTCTGTATCTCCTCCTTTCAGCAACTTAACATTTGTAGAATGAGTTATGGATGTGTTGCATCAGAAATTGGAATAGGATGTGTTGCCGTGATGGTTGGTAGGCACCCCTTCGAGGACCTAGGAACCCTCCTCTACGAGAGTGGCAAGTCGACCTCTATTAATCACTAGAAAGCTTCCTTCTTTCTTCCTTTCCTACATGGTGGCCAACCGAGGGAGCCCTGTGGTGGGAAGGAATAGATATCTCTTTAAAAGATTCTTCTTTATTCTTTGTTTCTTTCCAACACATTGTCCATGGCAGCGAATGTCGAATAAAAATAAGCTATAGTGATTTTATTTTCACTTTGAGAATGATTTTTTACTTTCTTTGTACTATATTTGATAGGGCAAGGTTTTGAATGATAGGGCCAAAAGATGTTTTTTTTTATCTTTTACAAAATTGTAGGGGTGTCATTTATTTTTCTCTTACAAAATCATAGCATTGTTATTTATAGTTTGAATGTAAAACTTCATGATTTCAATTTCAATTTGTTCTTCATTAAGTTAGTTCATTTTTACTAGGTCGCACTTTGTGGCATTTCTAAGTTTGATTTGAATGTGTTATGCTCTATTATAATTCATATCCATCCATGCTGAGTAAGTACCTCTATTTATTAGCAATGGATTTTAATCAAGCATTTTTCATTATTTTTGTACTCAACCTGTGAACATCTACTTGGAATAAATGTTAATATGTAATATGGGGTTCACCCCACAGCCCGAACGGTCGGTATGGTTGGGCTAAGGCTTTGGGTTTGTCCCATGTAGGTCCAAGGTTCGACTCACACTGGCCGGATTTAATTGGAGGAGTCTTGTTGCGGGCTCGGGGCTTCTCCCTAGAGGGACTAGTTTCGCCTTGGCTCGCCCCATCAATACCCCAACTTGACAAAAAATAATCCCGAGGCAAGGTTTGGTGGGAATCGTTGGGCCTTGGTTGGAGATACCTCCTAAGCAACCAAAAATAAATAAAAAATGTTAATATGTAATATGTTTCGTTATTCTCTTTTCTATCATGTTGCAGCTGTGAAGGCCATAGATTTTTATTCCAATAAAATGTTAGGTTTTACTCCTACATTGAAGCTTTACTCCTGTACAACTGCAAATGACACCTCAAATTCTTTCGCCCAGGTTTTTCTTTCTTTTGTAAACATTAACAAGCCAAATTATTAGTGGGATTATTCTCATCCATACATGGAATTGGCTTGGCCATATTGTCTTTATTAACATTTGAGGAAGATAATATTTTACATGTCCATATAAAATTTCATTTTGTGGGAATATATATGCATGTTGTTTAAGATCATTGTAGCAACTTTGTTTGTTTGTTTTGATTTTAATCCAATTTAGACAATATGGGAACAATGTGGATTGGTTTTTGAGTAAAAAAATTTTTATGTGTTAGTGGACAATCTAACATTTATATTAAGTATAAAGATAATTTAACAGTGTACAATCTAATTGATTTGTTTTGGGAGGTGAGGTTAAATAAAAAAGTGAACATTTTATCTAAACTTTTTCTCACTTCGAGGTTATCATATTCTATATTATCATAAACAAGTGAAATACACTCCACAAATATCTCTTTATGAATAAGTATACAAGACATAGTAATGACATTTTTATGTTTTTTTGAAAATCTCACATTTTATTTCTTTTGATTGCTTACCTTCTCCTTACATACTTTTGTCACAAAGTATACATTTAAATTTAAACCTATACCTATTTTGAATAATTAACTTTATAATTGGCATATTGTAAAGCATCCCAAGTCGACCAAATATTTATAAAAAGTGCAATTAAGAATCTTTGAAACTAAAGATTTATAAAGTGTAATTAATATTTAATTTAATTTTCCTTATGAAACATGTAAATGGAAGAGATTAAAACAAAAATGATAGGTGGGAACCTAGACAAGGGTAGTTAAATCATAATAGTATTTTATTTCAAAGTGTGAAGCTTAATGATATTTGAGTCAATTACACTTGAATTTTGGTAGTAGTTTCCTTAGAAGATTTCTTCAAAAAATAGATGGTTGAAAAAATAAGAGAGTCCATGGTCAAATTAAATATAGAGAAGAGAAACACTTAGAAAATAGTATGGCAATGTATGTCGTCTCATCCTTATGGGTATTAAGTCTTTTATTCTACGTGTAAAGAAATAATGACCACCTTTGTATTGTATCCCTTATGTAAATTAAGTAGTTATTGATAAACAAATAATCCTAAAATAAAGAGTTTTGAATGTAATCATGTAAAATAAATATAACAATAGTATTTAGTTGTTGATTTGATAATTGATTTAGTTGTTGATAATTTTTAAAGAATATGTAATTGAAAATAGACGAAGAAAGAGGAAAAGAGGGATAATTAATTATTTTATAGCTTTAACCCTATTAAATAATTATTTGAATAAAGTTATTATTATGGTAACAGTTAGGGTACAATTAGCATTACGATTAAGGTTAGGATTGGGGTCAAGGTTCAATTATGGTTTAACCTGGGTTACAATTAGGGTTCTATGATAAATCTTGGGGTTAGGGTTAAGATTTTATTAGGGTTAAATTTGGTTTAGGGTTAGAGTGAATTTCTATGATAAAGCTTGGGGTTGGGGTTAGCATTTAATTATATTTGGGATTATGTATTAATTCGGGTCAATGTTAGGGTTAAAGTTTAATTGGGGTAAGGGTTAGGATCTAATTAAAATTATGGTTAAATTAGGGTTAGGGTTAGAATTAGTGTTAGAAGTAGAGCTAGAATTATAGTCATAACAATGGTTAGTGTTAGGGGTACTATTAGGTATATAATTATAATTAGGGTCAAGGTTTGTGTCGAGGTCATAATAAAATTAAGCTTAGAATTAAGGTTATGGTTACGATTATAATTATGGTTAGGGATATGTTCGGTGTAATAATAGGGGCTAGGGTTCAATTAGTGTTACAATTTAATTAGGGTTAGGATTCAATTAGGGTTAGGATTCAATTAGGGTTACAATTAGGGTTCAATTAGGGTTAGGTATATGGTTCAATGAAGGTTATTATTAAGGTTAGGATTATGGTTCAATTAGGCCTATAATTTGATTAAGGCTTCAATTTAACTAGGTTTAGGGTTAAGGTTAGAGATAGGATTAGGGTTAGGGATAAACTAGATTAAAATTTAGGGTTCAATTAGGGTTATTATTTAATTAAGGTTAGGTTAGGGTTAAGATTCAATTAGAGTTAGGTATATGGTTGAATGAAGGTTATTGTTAAGGTTAGTATTATGGCTCAATTAGGCCTATAATTTGATTAAGGCTTCAATTTAACTAGAGTTAGGGTTAAGGTTAGAGATAGGATTAGGGGTTAGGGTTAAACTAGATTAAAAGTTAGGGTCAATTAGGGTTATTGTTTAATTAAGGTTAGGTTAGGGTTAAGATTCAATTAGGATAAGGATTAATATTACAGTCAGGGTTATGCTTAAATTAGGGTTATAATTTCATTAGGGTTTAGAATTAGGCTTAAAGTTTATTAAGGGTTAGGTTTAAATGAGGATTAATGTTGCAATTACAATTAGAGTTCAATTAGAATTAGTGTTCGATTAGGGTTAGGGTTAAAAGGTTCAATTAGGCCAGTTAATATCCAATTTTTTGGAGAAATCTAAAAGTAACACTAACACTAATTCTATTCCTAGACCTAACTCTAACTCTAACCCTAACCCTAACCTTAACCCTAACCGTAACCTTAACCCTAATTATATAGTTAGGGTTTAATTAGGGTTAAGGTTCAATTAGAGTTATAATTGGGGTTCAAGTTCAATTATGGTTAAGATTGGGGTTCAATTGTATTAGGGTTAGGGTTTAATTAAGATAAAGGTTTAATTAGGGTTAGGGTAAGTGCTAAGGTTTAATGAGGGTTAGGGCTAAGATTCATTTAGGGTTATAGGAGAAATATTCAAGTTAAGGTTATAATTAAATTATGATTAAGATTCAAATAATATTAGGGTTACGATTTAATTAAGGTAAGGGTCAATTAGGGTTAGCATACAATTTTAATAAGGATTAGTGTTTAATTAGGGTTAGGTTTCAAAATAAAGCTAGTGAGGATTAAAGTTTGATTAGTATAATTTAATTATAACTAGGGTTTAATTAGGGTTAGGGTTAGAGCTAGGATGCATTTATGGTTAGGGTAAGGTTTTAATCAAGGTTCAATTAGGGTTAGGGTTAGGTATAAGGTTTAATTAGGGTTAAGGTTAGGGTTATATTAGGGTTATAAGAGAAATTTTCAAGTTAATGTTACAATTAAATTATGATTAGGTTTAGGGTTCAATTAGGTTACCTGGTTCAGGTTTAATAGGGGCTAGCATTTCATTAAGGTTAGGATTTAATTAGGTTTAGCGTTCAATAAACATTTGACTAGGGTTAGGGTTCAAATAGAGCTAAGGTTAGGATTAGAGTTCAATTAGTGTTAGAGTCAAAGTTCAATTAAGTTAGGTTGAGGATTTTACTAGGATTAGGGTTCAATTAGGGTTAGGGTTAGATCTGAGGTTCATTTAGGGTTGGGGTTATGGTTCAACTAGGGGTACAAGATAAATCTTTAGGTTATTGTTATGGTTAGGTTTCAATTAGGTTTAGGATGAGGGTTAGAGTTAAGCTTCCCTTAAGGTTAAGGGTATGGTTAGCGTTTAATTGCAGTTAGGGTTTAATGAGGGTTAAGGTTAGTATTTAGTTAAATTTAGGTTTAAGGTTCAATTATGGTTAGGGTCTAATTGAGGTTAGTGTTCAATTAGAGTTAGTATTAGGATTAAATTCCAATTAAAGTTATAGTTAGGGTATAATTGGGGTTAGTGTTCAATTAGAGTTAGTATTAGTATTAAAGTTCAATTAAAGTTATAGTTAGGGTTAAGATTAAGGATCAATTATATTAGGCTTAAGGTTAGGGTTTAATTAGGATCAAGGCTTAGTTAGGGTTATGATTAAACCTAAGGTTTGATTAGGGTTAGGGTTCAATTAGGGTTACAAGAAAAAATTTCAAGTTAAGGTTGCAATTAAATTATGATTAGGGTTAAAATAGGATTAGGGTTAGGCTTCAACTAGGGTTAGGGTTAAGGTTTAATAGGGTTTAACATTAAGGTTAGGTTAGGGTTAGGGTTAGCATTCAATTAGGGTTAGTGTTTGCTCAAGGTTAGGTTTAGGGTTAAATTAGGGTTAGTTCTTAATTAGGATTGGGGTTACAGTGCAATAATGATAAAGCTATAGGTTATGGTTAGGTTTAGTTTTAGGGTTAGGATGGGTTAGAGTTACAATTCAAATAATACTTTAGTTAGGGTTCAATTAAGGTTCAAGTAGGGTAAGGGTTAGTATTATTGTTATGATTAGGTTTCAATTAGGCATTAAATTCAATAAGGGTTTAAAGTTAGTGTTAGAATTCATTTAGGGTTACAATTAGGGTCCTATAATAAAGCTTAGGGTGTGGGTTAGGGTTATCATTAAGAATTAATATTAGGATTCAATTAGGGTTTATGATTAGGGTAAGTTATGGTTATGGTTCAATGATAGTAAGGGTTACAGTTAGGGATAGGATTACATTAAGGCTACAATTAAATTAGGGTTATGGTTTATCTAATCCTAACCCTAACCCTAACCCTAACCCAATCTCGAATTTAAACCCAACCATAATCTCTAACCCAAAATTTAACCCTAATCCTTACCCTCACCCTATTTCTAAACCTAACCCTTTTAATATATGCTAACCCCAACCCTAACTCTACTTCTCATCTTAAACATAATCCTAAACCTAACCCTAACCCTATCACTCATCCCAAACATATTTCTAAACCTAACCATTTTATATATGTTAACCCTAACCCTAATCCTAAACATAATCACAAACCTAGAAACCTAATTCAGATTTACTAATACTAACTCCAACCCTAATACCAATTCTATCTCTAAACCTAACCCTAACCCTATTCCCACTAATAAAATTAATCCCAACCTTAACCCTAAATGTAATCCTCAACCATAACACTAAATGTAACCCTAATGTCTAAAAATAACACTTACCCTAACCCTAATCCCAATACTAATGCTAACCCCAACCTTAATCATATTTATATCTCTAAGCCTAATCTTAACCTTAACCATACCCTTCATCCTAATTTTATGTGTAATCCTAACCCTAACCCTAATTATGATGATAACCTTAACCTAAATTCTAATTCTAACTCTAATCATAATCATAACCCTAACCCTAATCTTAATACTAATGCTAATCCAATCCTAATCCCAATTTTAACACTAACCTAGCCCTATTCTTATCCCTAATCATAACCCTAATGTTATTCATAATGATAACACTAATCCTGATTGTAACCCTAACCTAACACCAACCCTAACCCTACTACTCATCTTAAACATAATCTTAAACCTAACCCTAACCCCATCAATCATCCCAAACACATTTCTAAAGCTAACCCTTTTTATATATGCTAACCCTAACCCTAACCTTAACCATACCCATCATCCTAATTTTATGCGTAATCTTAAACCTAACCCTAATTGTGATGATAACCCCAACCCAAGTTCTAATTCTAACTCTAATCATCATCGTAATCCTAACCCTAACCCTAACACAACCCTGACCCCAATTTTAACTCTAACCCTAACCCTATTCCTATCCCTAACCATAACTCCAACCCTATTCATAATGATAACGCTAATCCTAATTGCAACCTTGACCCTAACCCTAACCCTTATGCTAATCCTAACCCTAACCCTAATAATTTTGTCTTCCATGTCACATTGCAAATGCTACTAGCATATATATATTATTAATAATATATATATAAAAACATTGAGATATATCCTTCTCAAGGCGTCTATTGCACTTTTATGTGAGAAAATTTTAAAAAATAAATGCCTAGAAAAGGATATCTCTCAACGTTTTTGTATATATTATTAATAAATAATATATATATGCTAATACTTTATTCACATTATTATTAAATTGTCCATGCATTCAATACACATTAAATCCATTTTATTCTAAACTTCTAAACCTTCATTATATCATAAAGTCACCCATTTATTTCTTTCATTTCAATCAATTGCACTTGATTAAAGAAATGAGATAATTATCAATTTCTCCATTGCACTCTTTTATTCCCACATCTCTCTCGAAACATGAATCCATCGTGTGAGGACAACTATAAAAGCCCCCTCTTTTCTCTTCTTGAGATACATATTGGAGATTCAATACACATATATTGAATTTTGATCATACATTTTTTTTTCCATTCATCATAGCTTCTTGTTGCACTTGTGCTAGTGAAAATTTGAGAGCACCAAATGCATAAATCAATATCTTGGTGAATAGGAGAACAATGGAGTTAGTTTTCTTTTGAATGCATGTGTTTTGGGTTTGCATAGTTTAGACTTTTGCATTTGTGTTCATTTAGAAAAGCTTCATTGATGTAATGTTGAAATTTTTTTGAATCTAGTTACAATTTCAATTAGTTTTTCATTTTTAGTGTATACAGAATGGTGAACTTGATGTGAAATTAGTTTATGGTTGCATGCTTATTTTGCAGACAAAATTAAGAAATTTGGATGAGTATTTCCTCATAGTTTCTTCTACTAGTAAATATGAAGCGTAATCTTTCACTCATTTGAGGAGTCTACAATTGAGCTTCCTGCGGTTTGACATCATGCATGCATGTCTATTAGAATTATTTGAATATTATCCCCTATTCTAGAACTCTTACACAACATCATTGTTTACAATTCCATAATTTGCATGGATATTTTAATAACTAATTTTTAGTAACTAATTTTTTAGTATTAGTTAAGATTATTTTTTAGTAACTAATTTTTTTAGTATTAGTTAAGATTAATTTTTAGTATTAGTTTGGATTAATTTTTAGTAACTAATTTTTAGTATTAGTTTAGATTAAATTTTAATAACTAATTTTTTTATCATTAGTTTAGATTAATTTTAGTAACTAATTTGTTAATTTAGATTAATCTTAGCAACTAATTTAGTTTAGATTAATTCTAGTTTTGATTAATTTAGACTAATTTTAGTTTGATTAATTTAGATTAATCTTAGCAACTAATTAGTTTAGATTAATTATAGTTTTGATTAATTTAGACTAATTTTAGTTTGATTAATTTAGATTAATCTAAGTAATTAATTTAGTTTATATTAGTTATAGTTTTGATTAATTTAGATTAATTTTAGTTTAGAATTAATTTTAATTTAGTTTAATTAATTTAGATTCACTTTTGGTTAGTTGGATTAATTTAGTTAAGTTTAGATTATTGCTATTTTATTTTCTAGTTTAATTTTGATTTTATAGCTAATCTATGTTGAATGGGCTTTTGTGTACGTTCGCATGCTAGAGACTTGAAAAAAAAAAATTAACTTTCGCACGTCGAAGACTTAAAATGAAAGACACTCGTTTATCAAAGATCTAAGGCATAAAACTACTAATCAGTGTGTTGCAGGTTCGATCTTCAGAGAATCTAATCTTGAAACATTGTGTCTTCTTTTTTAGATTATATCACATTTGGATTTGTTGGTCTAAAAAGAACTTGAGTGTTTGCTTTGACATCATAAGCGGGATTAAAATTAACAAGTGTTTGTGGTGTCTTGTGGTTTACTTTTTTGTCATTAAATTTGTATGCTCTTCTCTCATGCCACTCGGCGATATTGAGAATCAAAAGCATTCCTTTGACAGTTTGTGTAACCACCCACATATTTTGATTTAGATTTAAAATAAACCTCCCCATGTGAGTGTGAGAAAAAGGTGTTGTGTATGCTCTCTCCTGCGCTTCGTGCGATTTGGGAGATCAAAAATAACGTACTTGTCTCACTTTTGTTTACCTTTAGAGGGGCCTGTCTCGTAAGAGGGAATGACACCAACCAATTTTTCGTTTAGGCCAATATATAAAAAGATGAGACTAAATTTTCAAGTCCTCATGGTATGTAGGCCTTAGCCATACAGTGTCACTTAGAATGAGGTACTACCATAAAAAGTATAAGGGCCCCTAGTAAGAGTGATTAAAGCCTTAAGTGGCTTGCTGGACACTCACAAGGTGCCATGTCCTTGAGTATTGACTAAGAACCTTTGTTTTAGTGGCCAAAATCCTTTTGATTTGCTAACGCAAGAATGGTCATTTTGAAGCTGCCCCATGATTTAACCATTCATGTGTAGAGACATAAATTCCTCTTTAGGGAATGAGACTTGGTGTGTTTGAGAAGTGTAAGGGGGAGCCAGTGCCACCAAGTCTCTATTTGTGTGCCTTGATTAAGTGGCTGGAGAAATCCAAGTGGGGATCTAGCAGGTAGTATCTCTTCCTATTCTAGGTTGTGCAAAGTGTTTTCAAAGTGTTTGCCATTTTACTTCAAGATCAAACTAAAAAAAAATCTGTTTGTTGTGTCTTGCATGTGCGTGTTCAAAAAAAATCTCAACCAAACATCACAACTTGGAATCTACAACATCTCAACCTTACAAACCCCAAAAAGTCAAACAAAAAAAATCCAAAATGAACCTATCATTTAAATCTCTTGAGAGCATCATCCTTCAGTTTTGATATTTTAATCCATGCATTCTACCTGGTCCTTGCATATCCTATGCCTTTGCATACCCATCATTGGTCAAATAAACCTTTAGCTTGCACTTAGGTCTTGAAATGAAACCTTTGGCTATTAATCGCCCGTATCACTTTAGGTCTATCATCCTTGAGTTAGGGATTTACCATTATCCTAAAGTAGGGAAATCTTTTTAGAGTTCATCATCTCCTAAATAACCTCTCTTGATCACTTTTCCTTGTGTCTATCCATCATAGCACAAGTAAATCCTTGCATCCTAATTAGCTTTGGACCTAGAGTTGCCTTGATCTCTCGTATTCTTATCATATAAGCTTATCATACCATAGCATTTTCATATCTCATCTTAGGATCATATCAATTTTCATTGCATCATAATCTTAGGTCTCATACATTATCTTGTTTCGGTTGAAGATCAGAACAATTGCCCATGATCCCTAGAGCAAGAGTACAAATGTTTCAAGAAGAAGGGAACCCTTGGGGAAAAGACTTTGATGGGGAAGATCATGTTAGTGTTGCAACTAGTGAAATAAATGGAAGAAATAATGAAGAAATAACCCAATCCCATATAAATGAAGCACTTAATGATCATAGATTCACTAAACTGCTTACAAAGGTAGTCAAACGTAATCTGCAACAATACTTCAAGGCCCTTGTTGATGATGGAATAAAACTACCTCCTAATTTTGAAATATCCTTACTCACGATGGATGACAAACATGAATCTAGTGAACCTAAGTGTACAAAAACAAAAAATGAGGATAGAATCAAAGATCACAAACCCTTTTATTTACAACCTGGTTACAAGAGATCTTCAAAGACGTCAAAACTTGCACCTACAAACAATCCTATTTTGGATGAACTTAGAGGATTGAGACAAGAATTGGATACTCTCAAGAATAGTAAAACATCATCACACAAGTTCTCCATTGAAGATATATGTCCTTATCCTTCCGATCCAATCATACCAATTCCACCTTTTCCTAGTCATTGGGACATACCGAGACTTGATAAATATAAGGGAAAAGGAGATCCTAAAGACCACTTAAGAGAATTTTGTGCTGCTACCTTGGAATTTGTAGTTGATGAGACATACCTTATGATATTATTCTCTTGCATTCTAGGAGGAGAACAATGGAGTTAGTTTTCTTTTGAATGCATGTGTTTTTGGTTTGCATAGTTTACACCTTTTTCATTTGTGTTCATTTAGAAAAGCTTCATTCATGTAATGTTGGAAGTGTTTTGAATCTGGTTATAGTTTCAATTAGTTTTTCGTTTTCACTTGTTTGTTGTCTGTGGATTGTTTCTTATTCACAAGATGACTTGTCTTAAGACACAGTTGTCTAAAATCATCAAGGACCTATGACTCATGTGGATAATATCATTCCTTGTCTGATAGTGTCTTCCATGCAATAAGTATACAGGTCATCTAAGGTCCTTATACCTAGATGTTTATACTTGATTGCTAAATAAAAATGCAAACAGTATTCAAGTCGTCTAGATGTTCATGTTATCTAGATGCTTATACTAATTTGTGACATAATAAGCTCTATGATGATAAAGCACTTTGTAAAGCACAAGAAGCTTCATCACTTTCATTTCCTTCATATATCTTTTCATCCATCATTTCTTTCATCATCCATTTCCCTCATCATTTAATTTTCTTCATGCTCCTTATCTCAAAGGGTAATTAATCGGTTTATCTAATTGATGCTTGTCTTTTAATCCAACTATCACATCAATCAACTTGCTTTTTAGCACGGGACTCCAATGCTCACTGATCACTTAATTTATTAATCAATCATTTTTTTGTGCTAGCATCAATTTCAATCAACTTAATTAGTTTATCAACTTGGCTATATTGAGCATTTCCATCAGTTGTTTAGTTACACCTATCAGTTGTGCATTTTCATCAAATGTACATCTTCACTTAATCACTCACGCAATATCAATTATCACATTTTCTCCTTGTGATCTATTGAGAGATTAATCTTCTCACAACTTGTTTGATCAATCTCTCGAGGGGGCATATCATCCTCATCGTCATCCTTACTAGGATGTCCCTAGGGAATGTATCAGTTAATCAATTATTTTTCTTTGAAACAACGCGATAGGATGCATTTTCTCAAAGAGAGGCAAAATGCAGACATTCAAAATTTGTCCTCACAATCATCCTATTTTTTTCCTATTAATTAAATGGATATTATTATCTATTTAATTAATTCATTTAATACTTTATTCTATTCATTTATTAACTCACTTAAATCATTAACATATTATAAGCATTTATCCATTCGCATAATCATTTATCCATAAATCATTTCATAATACTCTATTCACATTATTATTAAATTATCCATGCATTCAATTCACATTAAATCCATTTACATATTTCATTTAATCATTTAAATACATAAATCCATTTAATCATCCATTAATTCGCAAATCCATTTTATTCTAAACTTTGAAACCTTCATTATATCATAAAGTCACCCATTTATTTCTTTCATTTCAATCAATTGCACTTGATTAAAAAATATAGGATAATTATCAATTTCTCCATTGCACTATTTTAATCCCACATCTCTCTTGTAACATGAATCCAACACGTGAGGACATCTATAAAATCCCTCTCTTTTCGCTTCTTGATATACATATTTGAGATTCAATACACATATATTGAATTTTGATCATACAATCCTTTCTTTTGTTCATCATAGCTTCTTGTTGCACTTGTGCTAGTGAAAATTTGAGAGCACCAAATGCATAAATCAAGATCTTGATGAATAGGAGAATAATGGAGTCAGTTTCCTTTTGAATGCATGTGTTTTGGGTTTGCATAGTTTAGACTTTTGCATTTGTGTTCATTTAGAAAAGCTTCATTGATGCAATGTTGAAAATGTTTTGAATCTAGTTATAGTTTCAATTAGTTTTTCATTTTCAATGTGTACAATATTATTTCCATATTCACTAATGAATATATATATATGTATGTATGTATGTCATATTTCTCAAATGCTATGCTCACACACATGATATATATGTACATGAGTATACATATGTATATCTACTTACATTTACTCACGCATGTATATACCTGTATGTATGAGTTATCGTAAACACACATATATATACATTTATACATTCTTATGTATATATCCATTAATTAATATACAAATATTCATCATATGGAGAAGAGATCATTCATAACACAAAGGCTTACTCAAATATTCCAATCATGATCATTCAAAGACAAAAATCACAAACCTACACAAAACATTCCCAAACTAGGACTGCAAATTACTTACCATTTCCTGACTATCTTGACTTAACTAAAGCAATCTAGGATGTGAGTGTGTGTTTGCTCAATTAGGCTCATTAAGGTTATCAAGCCAAGTTTTTCTCCTGAATGATACTCCCCCTCTTGTACTTGATGGCTTGAATTTGTTCCTACATCTAGCTTAGTACATTGCAACAATAGTTAGTCGTTCACATGGAATTCATTTGCATCATAAAATCATTAAAGTATTTATATCACAATACATATTCATACATTGCATTTGCATCAATATAAAACATAATCATAGCTTCAAAAGCAATAACATCTTAATGCATATTCAAGTATTTCATTCACCTATTTAATCATATTAAAGTTTTGATTTACATTTATCATCATATTTACTCACAAGGTAAAAGTAACCCAATAACTAAGAGATGGGATATAACATTCATTTTTCTAAGATAGTCGCACAAGCAGTAGGGACTTGCAACATCACACCTGAAGACGACAAACTTATAGAAGGGACCTGATACTACAAGTTCCTGTAGCACTTTTTCAATAGAAATTTCATATACCATTTTTATTAATTGCATATCTATCATTTCATAGCCTATCCTTTCGTACATGCAACCATATACATTCCATTTCATTACATGCAACTTCTTGCATCCATTCACATGTATCAAGCCTACCACATTTCTTGATTACAATGTACCATGCAATTAATCTAACATCACCTACTATGTACACTCTGTAGCCTTTTGAATCCATCATTTTCCACGTGTCACACATATGTTGCCATGCATTTCAAATTACCATTGAGAAAAATTCATTGCAATCAAGGAAATTCATTTCAAATCACACTACAGGTAGTCATCAATTACTTCACATGAGTTGAATTTCACTTCAAGAAATTCTTGCAGGTACACTATACATTAACTTATCATAATTAACATAACTAATTATTGATTTTCTATACATTTAATTCATTCATGCATATTATACATCTTAGTTGATTTTCCACTAGTTTTAATCTAACCCTCAGCCAAAACCATACCCATTAAGTGAGGAAGCTTAATATATTTAGTTGGGGGAGGGGTATTCTTTAGTTTTCTTGGTTTTCAAAAACTCTCTACAAAACCTTTCCATTATTTTATTTCATTTTTAAAAGACACAAAAGTTCAGAGAAGAGGAAAGGGTTCTCAGCAGTAAATTGAAAGGTGCATTTGAACATAACAACATTCTAGCATAGCGAAAGTAGTTAATTAGGGTGGTGGAACAAGAAGAGGGCAGAATTGAGGAGCTCAATTACTAAAGCATTACAATGGGAGGTGACATAATCCGCAAAGAATCAGCAACACACAACCAGTTGTTAGATGATAGATTGGTTTTGCCCATTTTTCAACAAGCTGGTTGGTTGGAATATTTTTTGAAGCTCAGAAAGTTTAATGAGGTTATGACCCAACAGTTTATATCCACATTACAAATTATGAAGCAACTATTAGGGGCTTAACGGTAGATACTTTAGAAGTTTCCATAATTGAAGTATCTAGATTGCCAAGGATAGGAGAAGAGTTTCTAGTCAGGGTGAATGCTATTGTTGCAAGGGACGAATTCAAACAACAAAGAGAAAACCTGGATTCCTCTTCTTAAGGTACTAAACAATTATCTTCACCCTAAATTTGGGCTTTAGTTTTGATTATATGGGGAAAATAGGTTTTGAAGGGACTCGAAACCATTTACAATTGAACATTCAAAATGTTGCTTAAAGATGAAACATCAAACCACCAGCAATAATCATCAACAAAAAAACAACAAGAAACAAACAAAGACCCAACAATAAGGAAAACAACAAAGTAAAACACAGAACTGGACACTATTTCATGCTCCTTAAGGTGTTGGCCACCTCAAGTTCCTAGTTCCTATGAAGGCCAATCATGTCCAACAGTTCTTTTTGCTCGTCCTCAAAGGACTTCCTCAGGTTACCTTTCCCTCTAGTAGTAGGGACCTTGACATCGTCCTTTCCAACCTTTTTCCCTTTCCCTTTAGTTGCCTAGCTCTTCTCCATCAGTTTAGTAAAGTATAGTTGGTCTTCTCTTAGCTCACTAATCTTGCGGAACAAGACCTCCAAAACATTGGTCTCCAACTCAGCTAGACGATGCTCACATAAGGACTTGAAGTTGAAAAAGGAACACTGAAGATCGACAATTATATCAATCAAAATATCTAAGTGTAAGCCCTTCAGAATACTTTGCACATTTTCTTTCAATCCCCTAATCTTGATATTTACCCTATTGAATTCTTGAAGAGTCCACTTTGCCAACTTGAAAGTGCTAGTGGCCTCCACACGTGTCATGTTAAGGAGTTTGAACATTGAGGCAATATCATTGTTTAGATACGAGAAATCCTTCAACAACGAGTTTATCTTAAGAGGTTCTAGCTTGCCATGCCTCAGATTAATTCCCTCCTCCTACACAATTTCTCACCCGAGGGTTCCACACTTGGTGTGTTTCGAACCGGGGAATCATCAATTTCAACTATCTTCTCCTCTAAACCCTTCTCCTTGCAATGCTCTGTGGTATCCTTTAAAACATTTTTTGCGCTTGATTCTTTAACCTGGAAATTCTCTTGGAAACCCTTCTAGGATTTTCCTCGGCCTCTACAACCACAACATTCTCCTATAAACCCTCCTCCTTACCGCCCACCTCAACATCATCCTGCCCAATACCCAAAGCATTGTCCTTCAGCCTAGAATCCCCAGAACCAACTTTTAGATCATTTCCAGCAGACTAGGACTCCGTCTCCTGAATAATAATCCTCTTGGTAGTCCACTTTCCTTTAGAGTTTCCCTTCTTTCTTTTCTTGGAATGGGTGGCCATAGGGGAAGAAGACCCATCCTGGCCCTCCTCATTCCACTCCTCCTCCCCAACAGTGCTAGTATCCAAAGTAGTCGAGCATGAATCATCACTTAAAGCCTTTTCCTTTCCCTTAATAGATTTAGCAGGAATGAGGGCTTTCACATGCTCCATTATAAGCAAGATGAGGTCCTCATGTAGAACTGGTGCCCTCCTATTTTAAAATGCACATACATAGATACCTTCAATGAGGACAAGATAAAGAAAGGAAATGAAATAAACAACCCATGTCTAAAATGATTTAAAAGAGTGAAATGGTGGCCTAAGATTGTAGTAAACCTTCCTTCAAGGGTCACATAATACATGATAATCTCCACAATATCTACCCATATTTTCTTGAGAGACGTCTGCTCATAGCCCTAAGACGACATTTTGATAATATTTTTTTGTTCATCATCCTTAAAGAATTGGGCTTTAGTTGCTTCCTATGTAGTTAAGTATTTGACATGTGATGGTAGACAATCTTTGTTATACACGGTTCATTTTAAACTATTGAGTCATTTTCGCCATGGTAGGCATGTGAATGTCCCTACTTTCTTGTATAATTTGTTAAAAAGAAAATCATCTGAGTACAAGAGGAAAAAAATACAACATTATCTCATTTTTGTTTGGTTACATTGTTGATAAAGAGGAGTCTTAAGACTCAATTTCTAAATGTTTCTTGGGAAAGTTTTTTTAATTGTAACAATATATATAGTATCCTTGAAGAACCTATTGTTCTAGAAAGAGAAGTTACCTCTAGCACCCCTTCTATGTCACCTACCCGCAACACGGGAGAGCAAAAGGAGTAGGGCTTGCAAAAAACTCAGCCTGTAGCCTTTGTTGAGCAACCCGTAGTAGGGGACAAAAAGAAACCCCTATTTTGAAAAAACACAAAAAGGAAAGAAAAGAAAAAGTGGAGTCTCTTCTTCTACACCTGCAAAAGGGTAGAAGACACCCATGAAACCCAAGAGGTGATCACAATGCCTAAAGAGAAAAGGGTCCATGAGAGGATCAATTAAAAAGCAGGAAGAGGATGTTGTAATGGTGTAGATAGATAAAGAATCAAAGGGGAATCCCCCTAGAAATGTAAATACATCGATTGCATAGTCTTGGTACTATACAAGTACCTTTGAATCTGATTCAAAATGTTTTTATAACAAATAAAATGAGAAGAAGATCCCCAAAAATTCTTGATTTAGAGGGTTGTTGATACACTAGTACAATGGGGGATGAATAGTTTTTGGCAAAGGATGAAGAAATTTTTATAGCAGAAAGGAATATTGATAAAGAACTACAGGAAGAAATGGAAAGAATAAAATAATTGGAAGAATTGTTGAAAGAACATCAACAAAGGGACAGTGAGAGGGATGCAAAAATTAAAGAATTGGAGGAGAATCTCTATAAATTTGGGCATGGGTCTAAATTGGAGGTACTTATACAACATGTTATGGTTGAAGTAGGAAATAAGGAACCAGTATCTCAAGGCCCAATTCCTCATGTTAGAACGCCCATTGGGCCAACTGTGGTGTCCTTGGGTGTTGAATTGTGGAAAAGAACCTAAGAGTTCTCTCAAAGGAAGAAGGATTGGGAGAAAGAAAAAGTTGAATTAATATCCAATCACACTAGGGCACTTGAACAACAAGATACAAGTGAAAAAGTTGAAAAATAAAAATAGATATGATGGCAGATAAAACAACACAGTTGCTGAAATGCAGACCACCTGCAAGGGTTTATGTATTATTTCTACAGGAAAAATATTTGTTTTTAGTTCAGCCAGTTGATTAGTGATCTACCAATTTCCATGGATAGAAAAATTATGCTTTTAGATACTTTCTTTGATTCTACATAAGACATGTAGGACTAGTTATGTGAGTTCTACTTGTATAACTTTGTTCTCTCAAATGATATTGAATAGAATCCATTGATGTTTGTGGGAGACCTACAAATAAGAGTTTTGGCCTCCTACATCAAAAGTGAACACCAAAGGGGCAAAATTTTACAAGAATACAATGAATAAGAAAAAACTATTGCTTTTCAGCTATGAAAAGAATCAGTGGATCACAACGCAATCATAGATCAGTGGTCAGAGCTTCTAGATTACAAAGATGTGGAAAGAAAAATAATGAGTATTAGAGAACATGATTATATAAGAATGAAGCAACTAGCTATAGGACCTATTAATCAAGCCTTCAAGTTTGTGCAGAAGAGATGGGAAGAGCTAACCCCTGAGTTGAAGAAAAAGGAGCCACACTCCTTGTATATTGTAGCCATTGTTCACAGATCTCACAAGTATATAGACATTGCAGGGATAATGGACTTAGATTGTTTCCACTCACCTTTCATCTACCTATTCTCCTTTTTACAGTACCACATTGGACAAGGAATAAATGTGGGGAGAGGAAGCAATAGAGAATATAAGATTGGCAAAGCTTTCGTGTTATCAAGGCTATTATCTAAGACAAATAAAGGGAGTTGATATTATAGTAGATTTTAGGGAAATAACTTTACAGTATAACTTTCGGCCTTAAAAGTTGCTTGAGGATAAGCAAATACTTTAGTTGGGAGGAATGATGGGTCTATTTAATAGCTAGTTTTCTTCCATTTAGTTTATGTCTTTTATTATTTCCATCTACGAAGTTCACAAACAATCTTAAACCTTATACATCTTTTATGCTTTTCATGTATCTTAAACCAAAATTTAGTATGTGGAAATATAATTATGGTATGATGGTACTTATATGCATGGATGTGTGAATGTTCATGAAATTTAGTATGATTCTATGCTTAATTCATGGTTGTTAATGATTTGTATACTTTAGATGAAGTTAACCTCTTGTATCTAGAATTGTAGCCCACAACAACTGATTTTCTAACTCGCAAAAAAGGGATCGCAGGTAATTGTAGGGGAGAGTCCAGAATGCTAAAAACATGATAGTTCTAGGAAATAATGAAAGCAACCATTGAAATGATCAATCATGAGTCATCAAATAACCGAATAAGATGACAAGAGGAAGAGGGAGTCTACTTTGATAAGGAAAGCCATGGCGTGACAACTTTTAGGGAGCACGTCTCTGTCAAATAGTTAGGGTTGAGTTTTAGTTTTACTTCTCTTCTTTTTTCTTTCTCAATTATGGTTTTTGGTTGCAAACACTAGTCCTCTCCCTATTCTTGAGGGAGAGTGGATGTATGCATTTAAATTTTGTTTTTAGTCCTTGTGTGAATAAAACTCCTCCTGTGCCTATATATTGGGATTGGTGGTTGAGGAGCAAATCTAGTTTAGGATATAGTTGTTACTTCTAGTTTGTTTTTACCAGACAATACTTCATTGTTGTTAGTTTTCTATTTTCTAGTTGTAATACATATGTACTTCTAAATGGGAAATATTTTGAAGATTCTTTTCAAACTATGAGAAGTTTAATTTTTATGCAATAAAGGAGTTTCAGTTTACTATCATGAAAATTGTTGATCAACAGTGCACATAGTTGATATTTCCCATGGGCAAAACAACTTGAGAAAGGGCCACTCGAGGTATGACCAAGGTCCATCTTATTTTTTGTACTAGATTAGATGTTCATTATTGCATCAATTTATTTGAATTATCACTTGTATGTATGTGAATTCCATAAATGATATTCTATATCATGAATTGCATTTTGTAACAACATGTTGAGTTAGTCTCCAGAGAAGTTAAGAAGTTAAGAGTCAGAAGTAAATAGTATTAGTTAGTTGTAAATTTCAATCTTAGTAGTTAGTAGTTATAGTATTAAGCCGAATTTACCTGTAGCATAAGCAACAAATTATGTTATTTCCCTTGTTTTGCAATTTAACGCTTTATTTTCCTTTTCCATCCTTACTATTTTTTGTACAAGTGTAAACCACCTATACTCACTGATATAGGTCATGTAGAGTCCATGAATGCACATACAGTTCCAACATCATCAAAAGCTTATGAAGTCCTAGTTGATAATTAAATGAAGCCTTTGTGAGGGTTCAATCTCATTAGGAACCTATCCTCTGAATTGTGTGTCCACTCATAAACACCAAGTTGATTGGACATTAGAAAGGCCTTACAGTTACTTGTTTTTTGGGATTTGCACACTTTGCATGTTGTTTCATGTTGATTTGGTTTCTTTTTGGGTAACTAGTAACTCGTGCAAGTTGTCAGTTTTAGTTTGCATACATGTAGAGATTGTGGGAATGACACATGAGAATCTTGGGCACCCATGTATGAGTGTATAAATATGTTAATTCCTTAGTGCATTATATGAAATAGTTTTTATAATTTTTTAGATGCTTTTATACTGCTAAATTCACTGTAGAATCTTGCATCATAGTGTAGCAACACCTGCAAGAGCATAACTTTAGAAGTTGTATTGTAATTGATTTTTACTGTAATACAATTGATATGTGCTTTGGTGTGTGGGTTTTTTCTTGAAAGGGTTTTTCCACGTAAATTTTGTCTTATGGTTTAATGGTTAAATATGAAAATAACTAAATGAATGTGCAATCTTAACTGAAACTATAAATGTTAAAATATTTCAAACAAAGTTTTGCAACCCTCTCTTGAAGATTTGCATTAGGAAGGTTGTTTCCACACCCTGCTTTCCTTTCACTTTCCCCTCTAGTTTTATTCTTGTTTTATTCATGTCTTGTAATGTGGTTATTTAGCACTCAATTCAGACCAATTTAACGCAAGAGCTAATATAACTTGAAAATCATCCCCCATCTAATTATTTGTTAGCTCGAGCATTAAAATATCTAAATTGGGTTGCAATTTTCATATTTAACATTTGGAACCCCTTTCTAATATCTACATATTAGGTAATAATAAATAAAATCTTGGGTGCACATGATTTATAATTCATTGCAATAACTAATCAAAATGAAAATATTTATCTAACATGTATGGAAAAATTGTACTTGTATGTAATTAAGTGTGATAAATCATATTTATCCTACATGTGGGGAAGTGACAATTATAGGTGGTTGAGTGCAATGTATTATGGTACATAAGCAAGAGATTCATCTTAATAATATTATATCAAGAGCCAGTTGTCTTTTGAGAGGTTACCCACTTGAAGTAACATTGCAAATATTAGTACAAATTCATTCTCTTATTCATATTTTTTACTATAGATCTTCTTATTTATTCTATTACTATTTATTATATTTTATAAGATCATTAATATTTGTAGGTTCCTTGCAAGTGATAGCAAACCTCTTTCTTGGGCTTCCTATATATTGTATGACCAAATATGTCACTACAGCAACAATGGTTCTTGGTTATTGTTGCCTCTATTTCACCTATAGTTAAATCAGGTGAGATGATCAAAGGTTAGATCTTCAGAGGTCAGGTGGGACACTCACATAAGGGAAAAGACTCTACATCTATTGCTAGGTCACAGGGAACTCAGTGGGAAAATCTACCCTAGAGAAATTCGACATGAAAATCATCCAAGGAGAAAGTCGGCAAGACCCTCCTTCTGTCTGGCCAACTTACGATTTGATTCATTCTATCTTGAACAGGTCACTAAGACCTAGTTTCTGTCATGCCGAACGATCCTATAGAGCCTATCACTATAATGGAGAGGGTTCGGTATGATCTCTTACCGCGTGGATTTCCTTGGCCGATGGGCCATTCAATCATTGTTTGGTGAGACTCTTGGCGACCACGGGCTTCGAGGAGACCTATAGCGCTTAGTGTGAAGTCCCAGCGAAGGTTCAATGTCTTACCGACTTCACACGGGTTCCCTTCGACATAAGGAGATAGCTTCACCAGAATGTCATACCGAAGTGGAGATGTCTCCCCGAAACAAAGCAGAGCTTGGTGAAGGGTGAAAAGATTCAGCAGGAGTCTCACCGAACATAGAGGTCTTCGACATAACATTTCAGGCTCGACAGGAAGTCTTAGCGACCAGTCATTGTCTCGTCGATGATGTGATATCTTCGGTATGATTCTAAATGATAGATGGACACTTCGGAAAAGGTAAATGAAGTCGCCCGGAGGTCTTAGTGAAGGTGAAAGTCTCGCTGAAAGGAAGGATGAGCCCTCACCAAAGACAAAATCGGTTCGGCAGGACTCTTGTTGAAACCACAATGGGAGCTCTTCAGGCAGACAAAAGGGGTCTACAAGAGGTCTTAGCGAAGATAATGTGTCTTGGCGACGAGCACAGGTTTTGGCAAGAATATTGCCTTCGGCGTATGTCTTGCCGAAAGATGAAGGAACCACCGAGGAAAGAGGAAAGGCCTCGCCAAGACTTGAGGCTTTCGCCATAGTGTCTCGGCGACCGGCAGGGGTTATGCCGACGGTATTCCATCGAAGGGGTCTTCGGCATAACACAAGGAGCTTGGGAAGAACTCTTCCCGACTAGCGGGAGTCTCAACGAAGGAAAAGAAAGCTTGGACAGAACGAGGGTGGGTCGGCAGAATATCTTGCCGACCGGCAAGCTTTCCCCGAACTCAAAGTGAGCTTCAGCAAAACAGGGAGACTTCAATATAGAGTCTCAGTGAATGGGGTGTGTCTCGACGACAAAAGCAGAAGCCGATATGACAGAAGATGCTCGGTATGACTGTGGGGCTTTCGACATGATGTCTTACCGACCATAGGTGGTCTCGGTGATAGAGGGGGATCCCCACGAGACTTGTCAACCCACTGATCTCTTGGCGAAAAATGGGGTCTCGCCGATGGCTCCAGTAGCATCGATATGATCTTTAGGTCTCACTGGGAACTCTCAATGACGGCTCCATGTTGTGCCGATAGCTTCAGAGGGCCATGATCACATCGGCGAGACACTTCCAGTGTCTCGCCGAGATGCAATTCTGACTGAGGAGTTTTGACCACCCGTGAATACACACGGAGTGAGCTCGACCAACTAGGGGGAGCTAGAGGCAAGTCATGGCCACTTGACTAGCAAAGAGAAAATCAACAGAATGCCAACACAGGATGAATGCAACCCGAATCACAGTGAACTCAGTAACATTCAAGGCATTCGGTTGAGTAGATCAATAGGACACGATGCCAGGAATTGAATGCAGTGGTTGCAGAAGGATAAGGAGGGAACTTCTCCAAGGATGTTTCTTCACTGACACCAGCAACAGGGACACGCAGGCCCCTATAATTAATTTGATTGAATATCTAGGGATAGATCTTTTTCTGAACTAGGATATTTTTGTAAGCCCTAATGGGCCGATATCAGTCTGTATATAAGGCATTTTTTTCCTTTTTTGTAAATAGTTCTAATTGCACACTCTGAAAGAGTTAGTGATTTTTCAATCAATCCTTTCTCAGTCAATGTATGTTTTCTGTAACTCAACTGGAATACTGAATATGACACAAAGTTTACCTTGGAAGTTTTTGTTCATGCTTGTACTGATTCTCATTTCTACATCTTTCTTTGTACATGCAAGTCTATAACTATGTTTTCATATTTTTGCATTTGTATCTCAAGGTTGTGAAATTGATCTTTCCTTCCTAAGGTGTATGTGTAGGCCAAACCTGTTAGGGCTAAAGCATTAAATCTGAAAGAGGTTGTTCTAGGTATGTAAATCAATTGAATTAGGCTTTCAAGTGTTTGTTCTTACTGTGTTCATTTCATGATTTCTTATTAATACGATGTATCACCATAGGTTTAGTTTCATTTCTATGCATCTCTTCCCTCTTTCCTCTCAAAGAAGCAGTAGTCTAGGTGATACCCAAAGGAAGCCGACCTTCTCTGGAGGTTCATTTCAGCCATAGGTGACCCACAGCCTTGAAATGATCCCATGTTGCTCTAGAATGCTCAGTTTCTTGTAAACTTTGCATAGGGTGCTATTTTAGGTGACAACAGTTTTTGGCACACCCGGTGGGACTGAGATTAATTTTAACTACTGGTTTAGTATGCAACCAGTAAATTCCAGACTTTGCAAAATTCTTGTAGCATACTTGGCAACTCCACGAAGAGGAAGAACTCCATAAATCCATGCCTTTTATAGTATATGAAAAGAGTTCGAACAAGACGCAGCTCAGGCCCTTTTGAGTACTTATAGCTGTCACCACCAAGGAGACAAGGCAGAGTTGAGGAAAGGTGGAGAACAACAATCCTCTGTTCCAGAAGAACTCAATCCACTCCTCCACCTATAAGGTCTCATTTTGCTGCACCAACCAATCCACTTTAGATACCTCCAATGGCCGCTCTAAGGAATCAACCCTTTGTGGCTTTCAACAGAGGGAGTCCTTTGAATTTGGCACAACATAATGATATTTCGATGGCAGCCTTAAAGTGTCTACCAACTTTCATGAGAGAAGACCAAACTACTCCCATTGAATATTTGAGAGATGTGGCTTCATTGTGTGGAGTCCATCACATAACGCAAGAGGACGTTGCAGTCAAATTATTAGTTGCTTCACTGAAAGGAAGAGCTGTGCAGTGGTACAAGAGCCTACCAGTCAGTTCAATTTCTACATGGGATGAGTTTGGAGATAAGTTGTATAAGCAGTTCCAAGACAGGTCCGACAACTTGTCTCTATTGGAGCAACTGACAACAATAAAGAGGGCTCCACAAGAGCAGATGAATGATTTCAACTTCAGATTTCAAAGAACTTGGGATAGAATCCCTGCAACGGTGAGGCCACCTCCAGAGTATGCATTCTTATAATTTTTGAGAGCTTTGAATAGTGATATAGTTGTTATGATACAGTCAATGGGAGGAGTGTCTCTACCAGATGCCTTTGAAACAACTATTAGAGCTGAAAACAGCTTAATACAAGCTGGTAAGCTTGCTCCCAGGCCACCAATGCCAATATTTCCAAAAATTCATGCAAACATCCCTTTGCAAATACCTTCTTTCACACCTCTACCAGTTGTACCAATGTTACCAGCTATTGTTCCAACCATTGACAAGCAAGAAAGTGTTGCCTCAAGCTCATCAAATGAATTACAAGAGATCAAAAGTCTTTTACAGACTTTTGGTAACAAGTTGGTGAACTTGGAAAAGCAACAAACCTATTCCAGGCCTTATAAATAGCAAAATCAGGCCTCAAGTCAGCCTTTTCAAGGTTAGCAGCAACAATTCCAAGGGAATAGACAGCAGTATCAGGGCAATTATCAGGGCCCAAGATAGAGTGTGAACACAAGGCCTTTTTAGGCCTATGCTCTAGTCCCTATTAGTGTGACCAAGGAGCTGGTTCCTGCCCAAAATAACTTAGCAGCAAACTATGAGTGGTGTTACCCATGTAACCAGCCTCATAATCAAGCCACTTGTTCAAATGGACTCATTAATCAAGCACTAATGGTACAAAATGCTTCAAGTTCGCAACAGAGTACACCTAATGATGCATCTTCACAACATCAGGACTAATTCAGCAATGATACAACCCTGCTTAATTGGCAAGGTCAAGAATTATGTGGGTTGAATGAGGATAGCTCTCCAGTCACAGCTAATACAAGGGAAAAGAAGAGAGCATTTGAGCTTGACCAAGCAACCAACAAAGGAAAAGCATCAGCTATGGATCCATCTACCTCTCAAGCAATTCGTGGTTCGCAAAGAAATCAGCAATTCCCTGACAAGGAGCAGTCACACCTACAAGCTGATTACACTGGTGTAAAGGTACATTCTAAAGTAAACCCAACTGTGCCATTTAATATCCTTGATAGTATGAAGAAGATTAATGTTACAATGTCTATGTGGGATTCTTTAGTCATCCCCAGTCAAAAGGATTTGTTACAATCAGCCCTATCAAGTTTGAAAATGTCTGATGAATCTGAGCCCCCAATAGGTCAGGTTAGAGCTGTGTTAACAAATGATTCTCAAGGAAATGATCAGTAGCCTTGCATAGAGAATGAGAAAAGAGTTAAGCCACCTCCTTTCTACGTGTCAGTGGTTATTGGTGATAAATTAGTCCATAACTGTATGGTAGATAATGGAGCTAGCAGCTCCATCATGCCAAAACAGATTGTTGACAAACTTGGACTAAAATACCAGCCTTTGGAGAAGGGAGTGATCCAATTGGATGGCACTTCGGTTAACACTTTGGGTATTATCAAGGATTTAAACCTCACTCTCCATGCTTGTCCAAACTTTTCAATCCCTCAAGACATATGTGTCATAGACCTTCCACCCTTTTTTTCCTTGTGTTTATCTAGAGACTTTATAGCCAAGATAGGTGGTTATGTGTCGGCTGACTAGTCACATATGCTATTTAGGACAAGATATGGGATCAAGGTTACCATCAAGTCTGAAAGATTGGCTAAATACCACATTGATCCATATAACCCAAGCCCCATCAATGCCGCTCCTTCTGCTGCAAATGCAAATTGTGTTGTTTTCACTGACAATGAACTAGCTACTGCTCAAGAACTCCAATCAGGAGTTGTTCTTGACGCACTGCTGCATGAATGGGCAATTGAGAATGTATCGAATAGTCCTGAAGACCTCATTCAAGATGTTGGTATGGGAAATTATGTTATTCTTGAACCTGATACAGAGATTCCAAACTTGGAGAAAGATGCAGATCAGCTATTGCAACCCCTTAATGGACTTTGGGAGATGTTCTTCGACGGATCCACAAGTAAGAATGGAGTAGGAGGAGGTGCAATGCTTGTATCTCCTCAAGGTGATAAATATTACTCTGCATTCCATTTTTCTTTTGCATGCTCCAATAACACTGTTGAGTATGAAGGCCTTGTTCAAGGCCTAGAGTGGGCAAGAAAGAGAGGAATAACCAACTTAAAAGTCCATGGGGACAGCGAATTAATTGTTAATCAAGTAAGGGGCCTGAATCTGGCTAAAAATGACACATTAAAGTCTTATAGAAACAGAGTGTGGAACATGCTCGAAGATTTTGATGCCTTTAACTTGGTGTCTATCCCAAGGAATTAGAACAAGCATGCTGATAGGCTCGCAGCCATTGGAGCACAGTTTGATATTCCAAACGACATCAGAAAAGAGAAGATGCAGCAGTATGTGAAGGTTGTAGTCAGACCCTCAATTCCTAACAGCAATATTCACTGGCAAGTCTTTGACAGTGATGAGCAAATCCTTTCCTTCTTGCTTGAGGAAGATCAGTTCTCCATGGTGAATCAAGCAAAACTCAAGCAGCAGTATGGTGATCAGGTCATACAGCTAAAGACAAACAAATTGCCTAAAGGCTTGGTTACCTTAGAGTGGATTTTCAGTACTGATGATCAACTCAAAAGGGGTAGAGCTAGCTTGCAAATCAAAGAAGAACACTATGAAGAGCTGGAGATCTTCAAAGGTAAGCTCCTTAAGATAGGAAAAATTTGTTCACCCGAAGACAAACAAGCTTTTGTTGCTTTATGCCAAGAATTTCATGATGTCTTTGCTTGGGAATATTTGGATTTCAAAGGTTTTGATCCCCACATTGCTCAGCATACAATAGAATTAGAACCTAACGCCAAGCTAGTAAGGCAGAAACAAAGGCCTTTGAATCCTAAACTTGAGCCTCTAATGATTAAAGAGCTGACTAAACTGGTCGAGGGGGGTATTGTCTTTCCTATCAAGCACACTTCATGGGTTTCTAATCTTGTACCAGTTAGGAAGAAAAGTGGCGAAATAAGGCTTTGTGTTGACTTTAGGGATCTTAACTGAGCACCCTTGAAAGACCACTACCCGCTGCCCTCCATGGAGCAAATCTTGCAAGAGGTTGTTGGTTCTGAAAGGTTTTCCTTACTAGATGGTTTTTCAGGATATAATCAGGTGCTGGTTAAAGAAGAAGATCAGTTTAAGACTGCTTTTACAACTAAATGGGGCACCATGGCATATAAAAGGATGCCTTTTGGTTTGTCCAATGCTGGTGCCACGTTTCAGAGAGCCATGGACATGGCGTTTCAAAGTTTGATCAACAAGATTATACTGATTTACCTAGATGACATCACAGTTTATTCCAAGAATGCTGATGAACATCTGTTACATCTTAGGCAAGTGTTTGAAAAATGCAGAGAGTTCGGTGTCTCTCTAAATCCAAAGAAGAGTATCTTTGCTGTCCATGAAGGGAAACTATTAGGACACATAGTGTCAAAGCAGGGAATCACTATTGACCCTGAAAGGGTCAGAGCCATACTTGAGTTGCCGCTGCCTAATCACAAGAAGGGCCTACAGAGTTTTCTAGGACAGATCAACTTTTTGAGAAGGTTTGTTCCAGACGTGGCAAGCCTGCTACAACCTCTAACAACCATGTTAAAGAAGAATGCAGTCTTCAGTTGGACAAAGGAGGCAAAGCACAGTTTCAGAGAAATTAAAGAGGCGTTAGCATCTGCTCCGACATTGGTAAACCCTGACTTCTCTAAAGACTTCTTTTTATATGCTTTTGGTAGTGGTGGTGCAATCTCTGCTATGCTGGTTCAGAAGAATAGTGACAATTTGGAGCAACCCATAGCCTTCTTTAGCCAAATACTTGTTGATTACGAAGAAAGGTATACATTTGTTGAAAAGCACATTCTCTCTGTGATTAGAAGTCTAAAGAAATTTAAACCTTTGCTTTCAAACAATAAGGTTCATTTTCTGGTTGCACACTCAAGTGTGAAGAAATTCCTGTTGAATAAGGATCTAAATGAAAAAAGAGCAAGGTGGGTCACCAAGGTCATGGAGTATGACGTAGATATTAATATCACCAAGCTGGTTAGAGGCAAAGGTCTATGTGAGCACCTCGCTGCAAGGTCAAACAGTGAAGGTAAACTCGAAAAGGATGTTATCCTTGCCAATACAAATGAACTTCAAGATGCTCAAGATGATGTACCTATAGAGACAACCAATTGGGTCCAAGATATGACCCATTTCTTACAAACTGGTGAATGCCCATTGGGATTAAACAGAGCTGAAAGGAGATACTTTAGATTGTAGTCTATACCATATGTGATGGTAAATAATGTTCTTTTAAAAAAGGATCTAAATGGTGTCCTGTTAAGATGCATTCACAGTGACCAAATTGAAAAAGTGCTTCATGAGTTTCATGACGGAGCTACAGGAGGTCACTTTGCTCCCAGAACTACTGCCTGGAAAGTCATGAGAGCTGGTTACTACTGGCACAGCCTGTTCAAAGATGCTTACTCTTGGGCAAGAAAGTGCATCAAATGTGCTCTATTTTCAGGAAAGGAAAGGTTGCCAGCTATACCCCTGCACCCGATTCAAGTAGAGCAGCCCCTCATGAGATGGGGCATTGATTTCATCGGTCCAATAAACCCACCTTCCAGTGCTGGTCACAAGTGGGTACTTATAGCTATAGACTATTTTACAAGGTGGACAAAAGCAGTTGCATTGAAAGAAGCAAAGGATCCTTCAATTTTGAGCTTCTATGAAGACATAATCACTAGGTTTGGAATGCCTGACTCTATCATCTCTGATAACACCCTTGCATTCACAGGTCTAAGGGTAACTGATTGGGCCATTAAGCATGGTATTCACTTGAGCACCTCCTCAAATTATTACCCTCAAGGTAATGGCCTAGCTGAGAGCACAAATAAGAACCTCATCAGAATTATTAAAAGGACCATAGAGGACAACCAAAGGACCTGGCATGTTAGTCTAAAGAATGCACTTTGGGCGGACAGAGTGACCCCTAAGAGGTTTTTGGTAACTCGCCATACATGTTGGTCTATGGCAAAGAGGCAAGATTGCCCCTATCTATGGAGCTACCAGCTCTAGACATTGTTCACCAGCTGGAGATGCTTGAGGGACAGGACCCAATGTCTGTAAGGTATGCAGAGCTCATGGAGCTTGAAGAATCAAGAGACAGAGCAATGAAAACTTTGGAGGATCATCAGCTCCAGACAAAGAAGACATTCGACAAAAGGGCTACGGAAAAATCTTTTAAGGAGGGAGACCTTGTGCCCAAGTGGGATGTTCTAAAAAGTAAGTCAGACCACCATACCAAGTTCGACAACATGTGGACTAGTCTGTTTGTTATCACAGGCTGTAAAAAGCACAATTCTTATCAACTGACTACAACAGAAGGGGATTCTCGTCCTATCCCAGTCAATGGGATACACCTTAAATCCTGCTTTCAAGTCTGATAAGTGCCTTTCTTGTACATATCTAGTTAGGTTTTATGTTTTCAATAGGTGCTTTGCACTATGGTTCGTTTGTTCTCTATTTTGTTCCATCTCCTAAATACTGTTTTAGCATGGTATTCTTTCTCTATCGTTTTCCCCTTTTTTGTTTTTTGGCAACCTATTATGACCCGTGGATCTCATGAGGTTGAGGCCATGTGCAAGACTGACATTTTATATGTTCTCTGAGTTTTCTAATGACTCCATGCCCAATGAATAAGTATAGTCACTGGTTCTCATGTTTAGAAGGAAAACATCTTGCAAAGGTCACCAGAATTTTGCCTTATTTCACCTACAGTTAGATCTTCAGAGGTTAGGTGGGGCACTCACACAAGGGCAAAGACTCTACATCTGTTGCTAGATCACAGGGAACTCAGTGGGAAAATCTACCCTAGAAAGATTCAACATGAAAATCATCCAAGGAGAAAGTCGGCAAGACCCTCCTTCTGTCTGGCCGACTTACGGTTTGATTCATTCTATCTTGAGCAGGTCACTGAGACCTAGTTTCTATCATGTTGAACGAGCCTGTAGAGCCTATCGCTATAACGGAGAGGGTTCGGTATGATCTCTTACCGCGTGGATTTCCTTGGCCGATGGGCCATTCAATCGTTGTTTGGCGAGACTCTCGGCGACCACAAGCTTTGAGGAGACCTACAACGCTCGGTGAGAAGTCCCAACGAAGGTTCGATGTCTTACCGACTTCACACGAGTTCCCTTCGGCATAAGGAGATAGCTTCGCCAGATTGTCATACCGAAGTGGAGATGTCTCCCCAAAATGAAGCAGAGCTCGGCGAAGGGCAAAAAGATTCGGCAGGAGTCTCACCGAACATAGAGGTCTTTAGCATAACATTTCAGGCTCGACAGGAAGTCTTAGCGACCAGTCATTGTCTCGTCGATGATGTGATATCTTTGGTATGATTCTAAATGATAGATGGACACTTCGGCAAAGTAAATGAAGTCGCCTGGAGGTCTTAGCAAAGGTGAAAGTCTCACCGAAAGGAAGGATGAGCCCTCACCAAAGACAAAAGCGGTTTGGCAGGACTCTTGCCGAAAACACAATGGGAGCTCTTTGGGTAGACAAAAGGGGTCTACAAGAGGTCTTAGCGAAGATAACGTGTCTTAGCGACGAGCACAGGTTTTGGCAAGAATATTGCCTTCAGCGTATGTCTTGCCGAAAGATGAAGGAACCACCGAGGACAGAGGAAAGGCCTCGCCAAGACTTGAGGCTTTCGCATTAGTGTCTCGACGACCGGCAGGGGTTACGCCAACGGTATTTCATCAAAGGGGTCTTTGGCATAACACAAGGAGCTCGGGAAGAACTCTTCCTGACCGGCGGGAGTCTCAGCGAAGGAAAAGAAAGCTCAGATGGAACGAGGGTGGGTCGGTAGAATATCTTGCCGTCTAGGCAAGCTTTCCCCGAACTCAAAGTGAGCTTCGGCAAAACGGAGAGACTTCGATATAGAGTCTCAATGAATGGGGTGTGTCTCAACGATAGAAGTAGAAGCTGATATGATAGAAGACGCTTGGTATGACTGTGGGGCTTTTGATAGGATGTCTTACCAACCATAGGTGGTCTCGGTGACAGAGGAGGATCCCCACGGGACTTGTCAACCCACTGATCTCTTGGCGACAAACAGTGTCTCGTCGATGGCTTTTGTAGCATCGATATGATATTTAGGTCTCGCTGGGAACTCTTAGCGACAACTCCATGCTATGTCGATAGCTTCAAAGGGCCATGATCGCATCAGCGATACACTTCCAGTGTCTCGTTGAGATGCAATTCTGACTGAGGAGTTTTGGCCACCCGTGAATACACGCAGAGTCAGCTCGACCAACCAGGGGGAGCTAGAGGCAAGTCGTGGCCGCTTGACTAGCAAAGAGAAAATCAACAGAACGCCAACACAGGATGAATGCAACCCGAATCACGGTGAACTCAGTAGCATTCAACGCATTAAACTGAGTAGATCAATAGGACACGATGCTAGGAATTGAATGCGGTGGTTGCAGAAGGATGAGAAGGGAACTTCTCCAAGGATGTTTCTTCACTGACAGTAGCAATAGGGACACGCAGGCCCCTACAATTAATTTGATCGAATATCTAGGGATAGATCTTTTTCTGAACTAGGATATTTTTGTAAGCCCTAATGGGCCGATATCAGTCTATATATAAGGCATTTTTTGCCTCTTTTGTAAATAGTTCTGATTGCACACTCTGAAAGAGTTAGTGATTTTTCAATCAATCCTTTCTCAGTCAATGTATGTTTTTTGTAACTCAACTGGAATACTGAATACGACACAGAGTTTTCCTTGGAAGTTTCTGTTCATGCTTGTACTGATTCTCATTTCTGCATCTTTCTTTGTACATGCAAGTCTATAACTGTGTTTTCATATTTCTACATTTGTATCTCAAGGTTGGGAAATTGATCTTTCCTTCCTAAGGTGTATGTGTAGGCCAAACCTGTCAGGACTAAAGCATTAAATCTGAAAGAGGTTGTTTTGGGTATGTAAATCAATTGAATTAGGCTTTCAAGTGTTTGTTCTTACTGCGTTCATTTCATGATTTCTTATTAATACGGTGTATCACCATAGGTTTAGTTTCATTTCTATGTATCTCTTCCCTCTTTCCTCTCAAAGAAGCAGTAGTCTAGGTGATACCCAAAGGAAACCGGCCTTCTCCGGAGGTTCATTTTAGCCATAGGTGACCCACAGCCTTGAAATGATCCCATGTTGCTCTAGAATGCTCAGTTTCTTGTAAACTTTGCATAGGGTGTTATTCTAGGTGACAACAGTTATTAATGAGTTTTTTTTGTGATATGGTGCTTAGTGTTAGTGTTTATCCATCTAGTTAGGATATCACCTTTCTATGTGTATCATCGTAAATTGTCACCCTTGACAATTTCACTTTATGTTTTGCCCCCCTTACATTATTGAGCCTAATTGAGCACCTAATTTCATAAATTATACATTATAGGGCCCATTTGTACTATTTTTTGAGAAATTACAAGCATTGAACAAATGCATCCAATTGATATTTTCCCCCGACACTTAATGTATTGGAAAATAGGGCCAACACCCATATGCCCTAGGGCATATGGGTCCCCCTATTTTTTCAAGGACCAATTTTGGATATGTCAGTGTCAACATTTTAACATTTATAATTCAACTTGCAAATATTAGCTATTGAAAATTAATTTTCAATAAATTAGAGAAATGCCTATAAATTCCTAGTTATTGCATCATTTAAAAGTTATCTAGGAAATCATTGAAGCAATTATTATCAAGAGCTCTATCAAGCAAGTCAAGAGTAGAATTTTAGAGCTTTATTGCAGCAATTTAAGATTCTAACATCATGTTGAATCTTATGTGAGTTCATATGTGTTTATGTTAGAATTGTTTGTGAAGGCTAACCCTTGTTATGGGTCTCCAAGCAATTCAAACAATCGAGCAAGCAAGATCCAAGACCTTGAAGTGAATTTGTGGCCCTTGGTCTGTTACTATTTCTCGAGGAACACCATTTCTTATGAAGATATATTCATAAAGAAACTTAATAACATTTCCATCCCTTGCCAGTTGTAATGCTTCTACCTCAAACCATTTTGTGAGATAATCTACCCAGACCATAATATATTTTTTTTATTTGATGTTGAGGCTATGGGAATAATAAAATCCAATCCTTGCTTGTCAAATGGTGTAATGAATAATTAGGGTTGGAGTGGAATTTCATCACTCTTTGTAGTTATTCCCATTCTTTGGCATCTGTCACATCTTCTTATATATGTAACTGCATTCTTGTGAACTATAGGCCAATAATAACCAATGTTCAAGATTTTGAGAGTTGTTCTTTTAGTTGCAAAGTTCCCTCCATAGGGCTCATCATGACATGCCTTTAGAATATCATAGACTTAATCCTCCCTGATGCATCTTCTCATTATGTTAAGTAGGAGGTATTTTCCATAGCATGCCAAATTGTGATATTGCTATCAAGATTCAATCATTTAGTTTTTTGAGTCAAACTCATTGACCCATGTTTCATGAGTAGTGGTTCACAAGAACCCATCTCTCATGATAGTGAATTGTCCACTTAGCACTCATTGCATCTAGGTGATGCTCATAGAGGTGAAGTATTGGGCCTTATCGAGAGGTCACCCATCCCAGTACTACTCCAGCTCAAGCTTAACCACAAAGTTTTCCTCGAGGTTAAACCCACTTAGCTTGCAACCCCATTTGAAAAACCTTCAACAATTGGTGTGCCTTATGAAAAATTCATTATAGATCCCCTTTAGCTCATCAATTGATAAGTAGGAGGTATTTTCCACATCATGTCAAATTGTGATATTGCTATCAAGATTCAACCGTGTAGTTTTACGAGTCAAACTCATTGACCCATGTTTCATGAGTAGTGGTTCATAAGAACCCATCTCTCATGATATTGAATGGTCCACTTAGCACTCATTGCATCTAGGTGATTCTTACAAAGGTGAAGCATTGGGCCTTCCTGGGAGGTCACCCATCCCAGTACTACTCCAGCTCAAGCACACTTAACCACAAAGTTTTCCCTGAGGTTAAACCCACTTAGCATGCAACCCAATTTGCAAAACCTTCAAAAAGTGTTGTGCCTTATGAACCATTCATTATATATCCCCTTTATCCCATCAATTGATAAGTAGGAGGTATTTTCCATAGTGTGTCAATTTGTGATATTGCTATCAAGATTAAATCATGTAGTTTTACGAGTCAAACTCATTGACCCATGCTTCATGAGTAGTGGTTCACAAGAGCCCATCTCTCATGATAATGAATGGTCCACTTAGCACTCATTACATCTAGGTGATGCTGCTAGAGGTGAAGCACTGGGCCTTCCTGGGAGGTCACCCATCCCAGTACTACTCCAACTCAAGCGCACTTAACCACAGAGTTTTCCTCGAGTTTAAACCCACTTACCTTGCAACCCCATTTGCAAAACCTTCAAAAACTATTGTGTCATATGAACCATTCATTAGAGAGCCCCTTTAGCTCATCAATTGATAAGTAGGAGGTATTTTCCACAGCGTGTCAAATTTTGATGTGTGAGCTCCTTGGGGAAAAATCTGTGGTTAAGTGCATTGGAGTTGGAGTAGTATTGGGATGGGTCACCTCTTGTAAAGGCCCAGTGCTTCACCTCTGTGAGTATCACCTAGATGCAATGAGTGCTAAGTGGACCATAGACTATCATGGGAGATGGGTTCTTGTGAACCACTACTCATGAAACATGGGTCAATGAGTTTGACTTGTAAAACTACATGGTTGAATCTTGATAGCAATATCACAATTTGACATGTTGTGGAAAATACCTCCTAATTATCAATTGATGAGCTAAAGGGGCTCTATAATGAATGGTTCATAAGGCACAACAATTGTTGAAGGTTTTTCAAATGGGGTTGTAAGCTAAGTGGGTTTAACCTCAGGGAAAACTCTGTGGTTAAGTCCGCTTGAGTTGGAGTAGTACTGGGATGGGTGGCTTCTCGAGAATTCCCAATACTTCACCTCTATGAGCATCACCTAGATGCAATGAGTGCTAAGTGGACTATTCACTATCATGAGAGATGGGTTCTTGTGAACCACTACTCATGAAATATGGTTCAATAAGTTTGACTCATAAAACTACACGATTGAATCTTGATAGCAATATCACAATTTGTCACGCTTTGTAAAATACCTCCTACTTATCCATTGATGAGATAAAGGGGCTCTATAATGAATGGTTCATAAGGCATAGCACTTGTTGAAGGTTTTACAAATGGGGTTGCAAGCTAAGTGGGTTTAACCTCGAGGAAAACTTCGTGGTTAAGTGCGCTTGAGTTGGAGTAGTATTGGGATGGGTGACCTCCCAAGAAGGATCAATGCTTCACCTTTGTGAGCATCATATATATGCAATGAGTGATAAGTGGACCATTCACTATCATGAGAGATGAGTTCTAGTGAGCCACTACTCATGAAACATGGATCAATGAGTTTGACTCGTAAAACTACATAGTTGAATCCTGATAGCAATATCACAATCTTCTTGTTATGTTATTAGGTCATGTATAAAAGAGGTATCCAACTACCCATGAATAATAAAAACTTCTCTCAATTAGATGTCTCTTTTATCTTAGTGAGAGATGTGATGGTGTCTTCCCTGCAACTAGATAATTAACTATATTTTCATAGCAAGATGTATGCACAAAGAAGGAAAATAAATGTTCATGAAGAAAGGAGTCACCAACAATATCCTCTATTATTTTTTGGTAATCTTGATAGAAAATATACTACTACATTGGCATTTCCTAGTTTATCCATAATTGTGATATCAAATTCTTGCACTAGTAATAACCATCTTACAAGTCTTCCTTGAATGACTAGTTTATTCATCATATATCTTACTGGTGTATGGTCTGTGTGAATAAAGACAAAGTATCTTGTGATGTAGTGTATGAACTTATTAATGGCATGGACTATTGCAACATTTCCTTTTCAGTGACTGTGTAATTAAGCTCTACACCTTGAAGATTCTTGTTGATATAATAGATGGCATATTCTAAATTCCCTTCTTTTTGTTCTAAAACAACACCTATTGCAAAATTAGATGCATTTGTATGCATGTGAAAAGGTATTGTCTAGTTTGGTCCTCTCAAGACAAGGGTCTTAGTGTGTGCTGCTTTGATGGCTTCAAAGGCATTTTGGAATCCAAGGGTCCAATCAAATTACACATCTTTAGAGAGGAAAACAAATAATGGGGTTGTTATATTAGTATTGCAAAATTTCCTTTTCAGTGACTATATAATTAAGCTCTACACCTTGAAGATTCTTGTTGATATAATAGATGGCATATTCTAAATTCCCTTATTTTTGTCCTAAAACAACACATATTGCAAAATCAGATGCATCTGTATGCATGTGAAAAGGTATTGTCTAGTTTGGTCCTCTCAAGACAAGGGTCTTAGTGAGTGCTACTTTGATGGCTTCAAAGGAGTTTTGGCATGTAGGGGTCCAATCAAATTACACATCTTTAGAGAGGAAAACAAATAATGGGGTTGTTATCTTACTAAAATCTTAGATAAACCTCCTATAATAACCAACATGACCAAGAAAAATTTTGACATCCTTTTGCTTTTGAGGAACATGCGGAGTGGAGATTACTTATATCTTGTTTGGGTCTACCTGTATCCCCTCACTAGACACAAAGTGTCCCAAGACCACTCCTTCAATCATCATCATAAAAAAAATTCATAACTCAAGGAAAGGTTGTGCTCTTCACATCTTTGTAGGACTTTCTCCAAATTAGTCAATGCTTCTTCATAAATATTTCCAAAGGTGGTAAAATCATTCATGTAATTTTCCATGGAATCATGGGAAAAGTCTGAGAATATACTTAAGATTGTCCTTTGAAATGTTGTAGGAGCATTACATAACCCAAATGGCAAGATAAAATAGGCATACATACCCCATGGGTAGGTAAAATTTGTCTTATCTTGATCCTCTATAGCTATTTTTATCTGATTATACACACTGAATCCATCTAAGAAGGAAAAATATTGCTTCCTTGCTAATGAATCTAGCACCTGATCAATAAAAGGAAGGGGAAAATGGTTTGTTCTTTTTGCTACATTAAATTCTTTGTAACCAACACATACCCTCCGTTTACCTCCCTTTGTTGGCACAATCACCAATGGAGATACCCATTGGCTATTAGATATTAGATAAAGGAACCCTACATTTAGCTATAGATGTTCAAATTATCCTGATTGATATCGTGCACCTAATCTTGATTTACTAACATCAGTTCTCTCTGAATCACCTCTTTACTAACCAGTTAATTAAATAATCCTCATTTAATTAATTCACCATAATTCCTTTGTTAATTAAATAAATCTACTTTATTTGATTAAATCAGTATCTTCTTTTAATTAAATAAATCATTTTATTTATTTAATCCTAATGTTCCTCTTTTAATTAAATAAATCACTTTATTTGATTAAATCATAATGCTCCTTTAATTAAATAAATTAACCTTTATTTGATTAAATCTAACATCATCTCTTTTAATTAAATAAATCAAACTTTATTTAATTAAATCTAATGTTCATTATTCCTCCCATTTGATTTAAATAAATCCAAAAATCTAAGTCAAATGTCAAATCAAACTAATCTCCATCTAAGTTAATTAAATCCTAATTAACTCTAACTCTAATCCATCAAATCCTCTAGATTTTGCAACTTGCACAAGTAAATCAATTTAATTGATTTATAAATTCTTCTATTTTCATTCAAAAAGGGCATCTCTTTGGAATATTCCTCCAATTTGAAATCTCACTCCTAAAAGGACTTGTCCTCCAACATGGCATTTAAGCCTCTTACATGTCCTTTTTCTTGAGCCAAGTGGCATTAACTCACCTTTCATCTCTTCTTCCACAATCCATTTTTCAAATTTCAAATTTCCACCTAATTGCATTTATTTGCACATTGATCAAAATGTGCTCCATCTCTCTTCAATAGCATGTTGACAAGTGGCACATTGTTATTGGTTCATCTTTAATCCCACAGCCTTCATGTTTTGCATTCCTCCATCCTTCTTTCCTATAAATGGAGGACTCTTCTATTGATTTTGGATCCACAACTTGAAGCAAAATCACTATCTACATATTTGAAGCAAAGTTCATCCATTTTCATCCAAGTCTTCATAGTTTTCCATCAATCATAGCTAGGTTATTGAAAATTTCACCAAGGATCACATTGTTCATCATCAAAGCTTGCAAGGAATTGGGAAAGGGCTACTTTCCACATCAAAGTAGCACCAATTCCCCCATGGGATGATGGTTTGAATGTTTTGAGCAATATTTAGTAGCTTTCATTTGTTTAATTTCACTTTGTTTCTTGTTCTTAGCATTTGAATGAATTGCATGGGGAATGATTGTTTTAGACTTGTTTGATGACTAACATCGGGTTGTTTGATGATGTTTGAGCAGGTCTAGATCAACCATTCACATTTTGGTGCTAGAAGGAGGGCATAAATCTCAAAATTAACACATTTTTTTGGCCATTTCCGTCATTTTTTTTTACGTTTTTTGTCTTTCTAGGTCAAACAACGACACTGGAGGAAATAGTGACACATATGTGGTCTCTGTTTTTCCACAAAGTGATGTTGAATTTAGCATAGCAATGCTCAAATCCTCAAATAGTGATGCAATCATTCCAGCGTTGTTGCTTCCACTCAAATAGTTTTACTACCTCTGTGTTTCAAATGGCAACACCTTTGTTTTCTTGCTTTTGCACTCAATCTTAAAATGGTCATGTCTTGGTCATATTTTGGTCTTTTTTGGAGCTTTTTTTTTTAATGGGGTATAATTTCATAAGCTATACAATGGTTTGGGTGTTTCTCAACTTTTATAGAGTTAAAATTTTCAAATTTTCACCTAAATTCAAATCATATTGTAACATGGTCTAAAATTTAGGGTTTTTATGCTTAATCATTCATGTAACCCTCATATCTTCTTGTTTCTTGATCTCATTTAACATTTTGAGCATGGATTCCAGGTTTTAAGAGGAGCATGGAGCATTGAAGTGAAAGAAAAATCATTTGATATCTATTGTCTAGGAAAAGGAAGAAACAAGGAGAAGGCCTCCTATGACACTATCTCATGATTGTAACAAGTGTTTGTAAACACTTTGGGAGCATTTATAATCCCATCTTTAGGATTTTGTTATCTTCAATTTTAGGACTCCAATACATTTCATTTGGGCTTTAAAAAGAACAATCAAAGGGTTAAAAAGAACATTAGAAACTCACTAGATTTGGTTTTGGGTTTTTAAGAATTGAACAAAACAACTTCAAACATTTGATTTGGTGTTATAAAAAGAATCCATTATTGCTTTTGAGGTCTAAAATGAACATGTGTATTTTGTGTTTTGTAATCTTTTTTACAAGTTAATATCATTTAAAGGGTGTATGCACTTCTCTCGCGCTTCACAACAATCTTGAGAATCAAAATTCTTTTGGTGATATTAGGTTGTCTAACAGATTGTCTCCACACTTCAATTTGGGCTTTTAAAAATTGAACAAAATCTTGCGAGTGTGAGTGAGTAAATTGTGTGTGTTCTCTCTTTGTTCACACAAACAAAGATTGATTGAACTACGAATATGCTTATTCACTTTTGTTTACCTGTATATGGCCTGCCTTGGTGAGAAAAAGTACTCACCCCAAGGGAATGACCCAAGTGGTATTGAGCATAAGCCAGACTCTTCTGAACCACCATACAAATTTGTGGTTGTAAGGAAAGCTTGCAATCAACTTAGTGATGCATGATAGCTCTCCCTCAGTATCTTTATGATGCGTAAATCCCTTGTTCTAATGGTTGAGAGACCTCTTGAGGGAGTTTATCATCGTGTCCTATGAATTCGATGCCTTTATTATGAACCATTGTGTAGTAGCCAAAAATCCCAATATTTGTTGGTGTCAGGAGGTCGAACCTCCAGAGTTGTCCCACATACTTGCGATTCTTTGTAGAGTTGAGAAGTTTGTCATGGGAGATTCATGAGAACTAAAGCTTGGCTGACCCGTAGAAGTGAGTGTCGTGAAGGGGAGCCAGTGTGGTCAAGCTTCTAGTCATCCACTTTGAATAAGTGCAATTGGATTTATCCAAGTTGAAATTCAACAAATATTTTATTTTCCATCCTAGGATTGTGCAATTTTGAGTCAATTAAACGCATTGTTTGGATCCAAAATCTTGAAAACAACATTCAATAGGAAAATCAAATTTCTAACCCTTTAGTAAAATAAAATACCTTTGAAAGAATCCAAGTGCTACTGATTGTCCCTTGGGATTTCATCCTTAGAGGCTTCTAAGTATTTGAGCCCATTTCTCAATTTGCTCTCTAAATTCAACATTAAGGAAGCTATGGCTTTGACTTCTTGATTCTCACATAATGGACCTTGTGGAATGAAAGAAGGCCTTGTCATAGACATTTAGTTTGAAACTTAAGCAAGACAAGTGGATGTGGTAAAAATAAATTCATTAACCAAGATTAAATCAATTGAACCCCACACATGTGCTTGTTATCTTTTGTCTTATGGTCTTCCAAGCAAAACATTGGTCTTTTGGTTTGAACTACTCATAGGGTAAAGCATGTTCTTCACTATCTTATCTTGTAAAAAAATTCCCTCTTAGGTTCATCTAGGGTCACAATCAAACACCTCATCCATCCCAAACATTTATCATCCCATCCCACAAACAACTTTAGAGCTTTGGAAACATCATTATCTAGACTTGGGTACATCTTTAAAACACATCAAAATCACCTTGTTTAGTTAGGAGTGTGAGAATGCATCCTTTCTCATACCTCTAGTTAAATTAGCATCCCTTTGAACATGTTCATCCTAAAGTAACATCCAACATCTTGGGATCTACAAGTTCACTATCCAAATAAAAAGAAAATCCTAAAGTCTAGCATTATTCCTAAAAATTTCAACACCCATATCATTCACTCCTTCCATCCTTCATCTCATCATTGGTCCTAAATCCCTTGGTCAAAAAGGTCAAAGCACATGAAGAACATGGAATATAAACTTGATCCATACATCATGAGCAATCTAAATCAACCAAACTATCAAAGCATTACAATACCGATTGATTGTCAAAACTTACATTTATACAATCCATACACAACATCATTATCTCCTACAAACCTCAATGGTACAAAAAATGTGATTATGCCCAATTTAAATGTTGAAACACCTTTCCCTATGGTAGATTTAAATCAAAGTTCAAACCTAAAAATCTATCAACCAAACAATCAATGCATGAGTCTTTAAACAAACAACATTATCCCACCAAAACTATACATGCCAAATATGAATATACCAAGTACAAGTTTACCAAGCATAGACATTTCAAATCCACACTTGGTAAAATTTGGGATAAATATGTTTGTGAATAATACAAATTTTGTTCAAATTCCAAAAAATATGTTAACGACTCCATGTATTGATCCAAGTCAAGGTAACACCATGCAAAATCAAAGTTACCTAAATCAAGGCAATGTGATTCCCAACCACAACAATGTTCAATTTCAACCTATAATGCCAAATTTGAACATCATCCCAAATCAATTTGTCTATGATCCCATGCAAACACCACAGGTAGACATTCCAAATATACTTTAACAAAAACCAAATCGACTATATCAAGGGTGTCAAGATCAAATTTTGCGAGATCAAATTGCTTCACTTGCCAAAATAATTGACTCATTGTGCCAAGAGACATCTTCACCCCAAAATCAATAAACTCTTTTATTGGTTAAACCATGTCATCAAAGCATTGAGTTGTGTCCACAACCACATCAAGAACAATATCTCCAATGTCAAGAAGTTAGATATCAAGATCAACAACATCAACAACAAACCCAACCTCCACATCTCGAAGATCAATCACCACATCTCAAAGATCAATCACCAAATCTCCAAAATCAATCACCAAAAGGTCAATTTAAAGTACAAATCTCACAAGGTGACAAACGAAAATACACATCACTTGGGGAACCAATCGAATCAGTCATGCAACAATTGGTCCAAGAAAATCTCATCAAGATCCCCATTTATGAGAATTATCAAGAGCCTCAAGTGAAACCACCATGGTATAACGAGAAGCACTTTTGTGATTTTCACAAACTAAAGGGACACGCAACATCAAATTGCATTCGACTCAAAAATCTCATCCAAGACCTTATTGACCAAAAGATAATAACTATTGGGGACAATGATGAGGATTCAACCACTAGTGATAGCATTGACAATCTCCCCACCACAATTTTTGAAAACAATGATCAAGATCTATCCATCAATGAGAACCTTGAAGATGTTTCTACCTCATCCAAAGATCAACTCAGCATACATCAAGAGTCAATTTTTTATCATGATAAGAATCCCTCAACAATATCCAACAATGATCTATTTTAAGGAGTGTTAACATTTTTTGATCCTATAATTAGTGATCCTTCCACCAATGATCATTTTGACAATACGTCTACATCATCCAATGAGTTAGAGGACATATCCCAAGAATTCATTCCAAAGTGTGATCAACATACTTCAATAAATTCTAGCAATGGTCCTTTCCAAGACATATTGACATCCTTTGACCTCATGGTTAAAGATGTTGAAGGAATATTCAACTCAACACTTGATTCAAATTCACTCAAAGATCAAGAGGATATTGAGCCACTTCCTATGCCAAATGAATATATCCAAGAACCCTTTATAAGCAATCCATCCTTTGAAACTAAACCATGTCAAGAACTTGATCCAAAGCATGTCAAAAACAATTCCAAAATTAATCAAGATCAAGAATTTGTATCTCCAGAATACTATAATGATCTAATGGACACTCTCCAATCTATACTAGATGTCAAAAATGATGATCACATCCATATAGCACATACTCCTCTAGCTACCCATGATATGATTTCTTTGGATGGACACAAAGATGATCTTCATTCAGAACAAGATTCCTTTACTCCTAACATTATTACACAAAAAGAGCAGGTTATTGATTCCTACAATCAAACTGAGTTGTCAACATTGGGATTAGATATATTCCAAATTTAGATTGAGGAAATCATGTATGAAGATATCCATCATTATCCACTCAAGGAAACAAGTCAGACCAAATAGGATATTCCAGAGACAATAGAGCAGCAAATTCCAATAACATCATCCACAGTGGTCATTTATTAGAGAATGCATTCTAAACAAGAACTCTCGAAATAGGTGGAATCAAAGCATGAAGGTACTACTTCCACAATACTAGGGGAAACTTCATCTCAAGCAAACCTCAACATAGGGAGCACGAAGAATCCTTATGATAAAATTGATGCCAATACTACAACCAGCCATGTCACGAATCTTCATCCACCCATCACCCCATCCACGAATTGGGACCAACATCAAAAGGAAGATTTGAATTAAAGCACAAAGAACATTATCAAAGCAAAATAATTTGGGAAGTATAATGGACAAATCAAATACACATAGATACCAAAAAATACAAAGAAAGACTATCCTTATCAAACTCCATTAGTCAAAGAAACTATGAGGAAAAATAAAAAAGGAAAAAGTATCCATCAAAGATGTCCACAAAGGAAAAAATAGCTTCTCAAGCAATGTACAAAGTATATCAAGCAATTGGTCCTATTCCATACACACTTTTGTATCCATCCATCATTGCTCATCTTCCCAAGTTTGGAGAGTCAAAGGTTCCAAACTATCAACCAATCCATATTTTATTCCTAAACACACTCCATCCACTTCTCTATGCATGATATCCAATTCTCTCATTGACCATGTATTGGTAGCAACCCTTTATCATAAGGATTCAGAAGGCATTCTATTGTGATGTGCACATAAAGACAAAGTTAACTCTGGTATCAATAAAGTAGATCAAGAATCTCAAAAGTTGTATTCAAGTGCACGTATCTTGGCAAAACAGCTTCTTCAAGCAAGATATCAATGGCACATTATGACAGAAGCATCTACATTGACACCACCAGGTGGTTCAACATGAGCTTAAAATATTTCAAAAAAAATTTAAAAAAAAAAAGATTGAAAATAATAAAGAAAAAAATCATCCTCCAGTGAAAACCACTATGGTGGCGCTTTGGGCAGGTACCATGATGAAAACCTGGAAAACAGGCGTCACGTGTAGAATCGAGCATCTGCATGCACCAGTTCAGGTGGAAGCATCTCATCCCATCCATAATAAATCCAACATTCCATCCATCTTATCCATAATGACTCCATTCATCCACGAGCCATTTATCCATTTTCATCCATCTACATCCATAGTCCAAGTTATCTTGATCTTGAAAAACTTTGGTGTACACTTTACACTTGCTTATGGTAAACATCTTGACATGAGTCATTCTCATTGATCCTATCCTACCCAACATTATCTAAGCCATGAAGTACTATATAAATGAAGCATTCTTCCATTCAAACACCTTATCTTATCACAAGATAATCCTTGGCATCCTTTGTGCGCTTACCATATCCATCCATCCACACACCTATCAAGGTATCCATCCATGGCATTCCATACATTGCTAAACACTGGGGACAAATATTTAAATCTTGATTCAAGAATAAATATTGATCTATATCCTCCAACTTATGTGGTGATCTGAACATTGACAAACGTGAAATCAAACTGGTCAAAGTATTTGTGAGCCAAAAAAATCCAAATTGCTAGCCCATGACATATTTTGACAAGAGGATGTTCTTTATCAAGCTTTATCTTTCATCGAACATCAATTCAAACAATTAATATCAGTTGCATCTAACACGTGCTTCAACGTCACATCAAATCATTCAAAACAATTTTGTTCCAAAATCAATCTTCAAAATTTTGATCAATCAACTCCAATCAATCCATCATCATCTCGGGATATCCTTCCTAATCCTCGTGTTGCTTAACACTATCCTTGCATTGTTGTGTATCCTCAACAATGTTATCATCATCAATCAATCAAATTCAATCAATCCCTCATCATCTTGGGATATCCATCCCAATCCTTGTGTTGCTTAACATTGTCCTTGCATTATTGTGTATCCTCAACAATGTTGTCATCATCAATCCATTGATCTGATCAATCAACCTTAGCTTGGTTTTCAACAAAATCCCAAAACAGAGCACTGATATCATCACATATATCCATATCCAAATCGTCAAAATCATGCAAAAAATCCAAAAACATTCAAAAAACTAAGAAAATCCAAAAAAATTCAAAACATATCAAAAATCCAAAAACACTCATAAAAAATAGAAAAGTCAAAAAAACATGATATTCGAACTATGTCATCTCTGAACTTAAACGTAGGCAAGGCTAATCTTTGATCAACCCTCACGACACAAAAACACAAAAACATTTAAATAACCTGAAAATCCAAAAAATAGCCTTATAGTATTTCAAAAACATCAAAAACATCCAAATATTTGAAAAAAATCCACCCGTCCCATTTCGCTTCACCCACTATAATCAATCATCCATAATAAATCAATCGTCACCTTCATCCTCTGGCAACACAAATAGAAACAACCACAACAATCAGTAAAAGAAAGCTTCAAACACAAAATCAAAATCGAAGCAACAAACCTTTAAATGCAAAATCAAACTCTTGATCATTCACAACTATGTCAATCAACCTTATATCAATAGCCTTTCAAACAACCTATCAACTTGCCACCATCCACTAACATTTCCTAGCATGCATCCTTCCTACAATGAGCATTATCTTTGGAAAACACTTTGGATACTTATCCTAAACAAAACAAATCCCTTTGGTTGTAGGTATGAAGAACATTGGCTTGTTTGTGTACTTGATCTTTTCTTTTGATTTATCTTACTGTGCTCATTCCAATGACCTTTCAATGATGTCTGTCAAAATGATTTAGAGAGAAAGGAATGGGGAATTTATCATTATCTTTTTATCTGTTGTGCTTGTTGGATATTCTTGTAATATAACCTTGGCGAATACTTGCTTTATTGGGTATGGATGAAAGGTGTTTTAGATAGCTTGTTGGCTATTTCATTGTTAGGTTTTTCCTTTCCATGTTTTGGTTTGAGATGTTTGAAATATCTGAAGTACATCCTAGTAAGGTTTCTGTATGTCAGGTGTGAACAAGAATACTCTTATTTGTTTGTCAAGTCAAATTCCATATCACTAGATACAACGCCATCCTAGTTCTTTATACCTTGATGCATCGTCTCTATGTGTGTTATCAAACATAAGGTAAGTAAACCCTTTTAAAATCCCAATTCTTGATAAGAAATGCATCATCATCACTCATCATTAATCTAATAAAGTCTTAATTCTTCATAGACTTGTTGGAATCCTACATCTTCTAGGAATCAAGGGTTAATCCATCCATCTTATTCTTCTTATTCTTCTATCTTTACTAACATTTCTATCCAAATTTGTGTGATATCTCAAAAATACACATGAGGCTACCCATGGTCGATGACTGTTTATACATCATCAAAATTGTCTACGTCAAATATCTAATCTTTCTAAAGAATTATCTTTCATCTTTTGATCAGTAGAACCACTCCCCTCACATTTTATCATGATCTTGATCACAAAATTAACATTTCTGCTCGATCTCTCGAGGGGGCAGTATACTAGTGTAATTCTTCTTTCCGCTAGGGCAACAGTGGGGCATCCGAAAAAAATCTAAATTTTTTGAATTTTGATGTTGGCAAGTTTATTCTTTGAACCAACGTAGTAAGTACATTGCTTCAAAGAGGGGAAAAATGTAGACGTTCAAATTATCCTGATTGATATCATGCACCTGATCCTGATTTACTAACATCAGTTCTCTCTGAATCACCTCTTTACTAACCAGTTAATTAAATAATCTTTATTTAATTAATTCACCATAATTCCTCTGTTAATTAAATAAATCTACTTTATTTGATTAAATCAATATCTTCTTTTAATTAAATAAATCATTTTATTTATTTAATCCTAATGTTCCTCTTTTAATTAAATAAATCACTTTATTTGATTAAATCATAATGCTCCTTTAATTAAATAAATTAACCTTTATTTGATTAAATCTAACATAATCTCTTTTAATTAAATAAATCAAACTTTATTTAATTAAATATAATGTTCATTATTCCTCCCATTTGATTTAAATAAATCCAAAAATCTTAGTCAAATGTCAAATCAAACTAATCTCCATCTAAGTTAATTAAATCCTAATTAACTCTAACTCTAATCCATCAAATCCTCTAGATTTTGCAACTTGCACAAGTAAATCAATTTAATTGATTTATAAATTCTTCTATTTTCATTCAAAAAGGGCATCTCTTTGGAATATTCCTCCAATTTGAAATCTCACTCCTAAAAGGACTTGTCCTCCAACATGACATTTAAGCCTCTTAAATGTCCTTTTTCTTGAGCCAAGTGTGGCATTAACTCACCTTTCATCTCTTCCTCCACAAGCCATCTTTCAAACTTCAAATTTCCACTTAATTGCATTTATTTGCACATTGATCAAAATGTGCTCCATCTCTCTTCAATAGCATGTTGACAAGTGACACATTGTTACTGGTTCATCTTTAATCCCACATCCTTCATGTTTTGCATTCCTCCATCCTTCTTTCCTATAAATGGAGGACTCTTCTATTGATTTTGGATCCACAACTTGAGGCAAAATCACTATCTAAACATTTGAAGCAAAGTTCATCCATTTTCATCCAAGTCTTCATATTTTTCCATCAATCATAGCTAGGTTATTGCAAATTTCACCAAGGATCACATTTCTCATCATAAAAGCTTGCAAGGAATTGGGGAAGGGCTACTTTCCACATCAAAGTAGCACCAATTCGCCCATGGGATGATGGTTTGAATTTTTTGACCAAGATTTAATAGCTTTCATTTGTTTAATTTCACTTTGTTTCTTGTTCTTGGCATTTGAATGAATTGCATGGGGAATGATTGTTTTAGACTTGTTTGATTACTAACATTGGGTTGTTTGATGATGTTTGAGTAGGTCTAGATCAACCATTCACACTAGCAACTTCTATAATTTTGCTTTGACTATGTCATGTACAACCGGATTCATTCTTCTCTAAGGTTGCCTCATTGGTTTATAGCCTTCATTAATATAAATTATGTGCAAGATCTATACTTTTCATGTCATGATAGTCCCATGCGAATGTAACCACATGTGCTTGCAACATGGTTAATAGTGAAGATTGTTGTGTAGTTGTCAATTGGTTGTTCATATTTACTATTCTCCCCAATGTAATATCCATGGACAAGGCTAATGTCCTAAAAGAGGTAACGTAAAGACCTGTTAAATTGGGATTGCAATTGTGGGATAAAAGCATATGAAAAATTTGAGAAGTAGACTTAGATGCATTTATATGTATTATGTTATGTAAAGGACAAGGTAAGCATGCAAGATAATTGTTTTATTGTGCATCCCTACCATAAGAGTTTTGCATAATGTTTGCAAGCAAGGACTTCATCTTCATCCTACATAATTTTTGCAAGGAATTCATTTTCATCTTGGGCTACGTTTAATGGTCATTAGTGTGTAATGAATATTGGTCATCCTCAATAAGGGCAAGCCATACAATTTGATCCCAATTTGTATGTGGTTGTGCAAGTGGGTAAAGGACTAGTTTTTTTGTCACATTTCCATTGGAAATAATCATATTATTAGACCTACAACTGACGAATGCATCTACAGTAGCCAACCAAGGTCTTCTTAGGATTAAGGGGCATGCTGCAAGGTTTTCTTTAGGTTGTAAGACCATAAAATTTTTCAAGGTATTGTCATGAGTCTAGTGTGATGACCAAGTCTTCTATAATACCCTTTGGTTTAATAGTTGACCTATCTACTAATTATAAAACATAGGTGTAGGTTGGAGTTCCATTAACTGAAGTTGTTTCATGGTTTCTTTTGTCATAACATTTTTGGTTGCTCCTAGGTCAATTAAGGTGCTTTTAATGAGAGTTCTATTGATTTGGACATCTGTTATAGGGCTTCCAGGATTTTCATATTTAGGAATAATTATATTTCCTAACATTGCACAATTTGGGGGTCCATATGTTTCTTTCCTAGCTTCTTAATGCATAACTCTCACATAGTTTTTGTGTATATTGGTACTTCCTTCATCGCTCAAGAATCAGGGGTATTTTTATGCAAATAATTCTAAGTTGGCCCAATACGTCAGATTCAGTTTTAGAATGATGATTTTGAATAGTTAGTCTTTCAAGGAATGGTGGTTTCAAACTCATGATGTTTGAGTGAACCTAACCTTAATCAAGTTCTTTTGGTTGTTTTTCCATAATTTATACTAGAAGATCCTCATTAGTAAGCTCTATGATGTGAGGAGATGAAGGCTTGACTAACATTTTCCCTAAATAGAGATGAGCATCACTCACCTCAACCCCATAGGTTGGGTATTGGATGGTGTCATTAGTATAAGCGTGTTGAATAGGCTTGTTCTTAGAATTATGTGTAGGTTGGGATCACATTTGAGGTTCTCTTGGCTGTGATGGTGTAGCCATGGCTAGATTTGGAATTATAATAGGTTGTTGCGACTGTAAAGGTTGTTATGATTGTGGGTAGTTTGTATTTTGATTTTTTCATTGATGACTCCCACACCACTGTGATGGACATTGGTTTTATTAGGGTGGACATTGGAAATTGTGATTTGGATCTTGGTAAGGTTATGGTGGCCATATCCCCTATTGTTGTGGAGTCTAATTATATGCTTAGTCATTGACCATGGTGGATTTTGCATATTAGTCCAGGGTCGAGGGTTCCAATTTGAGAAGTTTGAATTACCACCTAGAAATGACATATTGTAAGACAAGGGGTCTTGAGGCATACCTTGTCTTGGTTTCCATGTTTTTCATTGAGCGATGTAAAACACTTGGCCTTCTTTTTCCTCCAGGTGTAAAATTTAGGCTTCCCTTGCTTTTCTTCTAAAATGTTGGCCAACTTATTGCTTTTGCAATTTACCCTCTTCTGACAGTAACGTGGGTAGTATTTAGTTAAAGTTGCCTCTGCTTCTTCATGTTTCTTATTTATGTCCAAGGTGTCTAATTGTGAATCCATGTGGTTGATTATGTCTTCTTTCATATTGGATAGGAGGTTACTGAGTTCTACCCTAGAGACTCTAGTGGATGTTTTATTGAAAGAAGAGGTTTTATCAACCTTGTTCTTCTTTATGGATGATCTGGAGTAGTTTCTTCATACCTTGCATATCCCATCAAAAGGTAGTTGAGAGATATCTCTTGTTCCTATGAGATTTAGAGCATCCATAGAATCTTCATGTACTATCCACAAAAATACCATTTTTAATGACTCGGGAGAGAGTTTGTTTTGAGGTGATTTCTTCAAACAAAATTGAAATCTTTCCACATAATCTTCAAGTGGTTCATCTTCTCTCTATGACATCTTGAAGATTTCATCTCTCTTCCTATTTATTCCTCTATAATAATCTTGATATTTCTCCAAGAATTTGGTATTCATTATTTCCTAGTTGAGGACGACATTCTTCCCCAACCCCATAAACTAGCATAAAGCAACATCCTTTAATGTGGCTAGAAATAGTTTGAGTCGATGAACATTTGTAGTATAATCATAACTCTAGCAAAACACATAAAATTCAAAAAGGAATGTATATGGGTCTTCAATAACTAATCCATAGAAAATGGGTAATGCTAAAGGAGGTATATTCTCAAGAGCAATAACACTTTCTTGATTTTTTGTTGGAAAATCAAATGTCACATGTTTTACTGGATTTTCCACTACTTCCTCAAACATGGTTTTATGATGCCTTGTGGAAGTCTCCTCTATATCTGGAGTGGCTACTAATGTGAGGGGTAGTTCTCCTTTGTCAATTCCCCCAATGTGTTCTCTATTTCCAACAATGACTTAAAATTCTTTTTGAATTGAGGGGAAAAATCTTCCTAGAGCATCTCTCTACCTCTACATACAATAGTTCTTGTTCTTTTAATTGGTGGTCCCTACACACTATTAGTGAATAATTGTTTTCAATTACTAGTGCTTATAAATGGAAAACTTATTAATTCTTCAAAAGGAAATAAAAGTTAATCTAAACACAAATAGGAATTCTTAATTAGCATCATCCCCGACAACGAAGCCAAAAATGTCAAGCTTTCCCTTAATATTTAATTAACTAGTGTAACTAATTATACATATAGCTTAATGGACCTAAAGATCCTTTATATCTTAAGCAGTTCATTATTTTAAAAGGGGGATTAATTCAATTGTCAACTAGGGAGCTATAAACTTAAGATAATAGTAGCATTGTATGTGTGTTCAAGAATCCTAACTTAATCAATTGAGTACAAGTAACTATAAGAATAATTCAAAGCAACCTCTACTTAAAGAAACATAGTAAGTAATCTAATTACTGCTAGTTGCTATAGGTTCCTATTACTTCCATGGATTGTAACTAATTAATCTTATGCTACAGTGTATACTTATCCTAACTTAATCATTGAACTAAACATATAATAAAGCATTGACTTGGAAATCCTAAGATAACAATGAGTTACAAGGTAAACTAAGAATCCAAATTTAGAACTCCAATGCATAACCTAACTAACTAAATCTTATGTGGAATAAATAGTACCTCAAGTAGCCCTTGCTTAAGTGTTGCATTCCATAGTGTCTTCTTCAATTAACTCAACAAATCATATATCAAACATCAAAATATAAAGATCTAGCATATCCTCTAACTACTCTAGTCTCTCAACAAGACGCCTTCTTAAATAGTGTTTGTTAGAGTCTAATTATTATCAAACTGTAAAAAAAACTATCCAACAAATGTCAACTAGATTCTAGGAAGATAGGAAGAGGACTTGAGTCTTTAAAGCTTAACAAAAACAACTAACAACTGGAAGTGAGAGTGTAGAAATCGAACAAGGATTCTACATCTTTTAAGAAGGTTGTTATAACATAGGAATGTATTGAACCGTCACCCCTTTGCTACAGGTTAGAAATCCTTCTGTTGTGGGTTGAAAGGTCTTTGTGCTGTAAGGGTTAGTCTTATTTCTAAAGGCACATTTCTTTTAATAACTATAATTAATCAAGAAATTCTACTAAACTTATAGACATCTGAAATTCATTCATACATTCATTAATACCACATACATAATCTTTAAATGCTTTAAAATACTTAAAGGTATATAAAAGGTCTTAGTAATGTCTTTAAAGCTTAGCATAAATAAGATGGAAAACTTGAAATTGCAGCAAGAAACTAGTCAATTATAAGGCCCATCACATGAGATTCCTCTAAATCTTGATACTAAAACCTTCATACAAAATCAAAGATTGATCAACACTCCCTTAGCACCCAAAATGCAATAAAAATTGGCCAAGCTCAAAGATGGTGGAATAATAAAGCCAATCATACATTTTGCTTGGGTCTCTAATTTAGTTATTGTAAGAAAGAAGAATGGTGACATCCAATTATGTGTGGACTTCAAGAACTTGGATATGTCATCTCTGAATGATAATAATATGCTATATTAGGTGACTGACTATGAATTATTATTAATGATGGATGACTTATCAAAATACAATCAAGTAAAATTTAAGGAATCAAAATAGTAAAAGACAAATTTCACCATTCCATGCGGGACACATGTCTATGTTTGAATGCCATTTGGTCTAACCAATACTAGAGTTATATTTCAAAAGGCCATCTATGTGGAATTTTTTGATTTGATTGATATCATAATGGTGGTCTATCGAGATGATTTGAAAAAATTATCCATGAAATTTAAAGATCATTGTATGCATTTGGAGAAAGTTTTCAAAAGATGTATGGAGTATGGAATTTCTTTAAACCCTAAAAAATGAATATTTAGGCTTACACATGGTAAATTTTTGGGTCATATTGCATCTAAATATGGAATTATAATTGACCCTGAAAGAGTGGCCACTATAGAGAAAATTCCTTAGCTAAAAATAACCAAAAGTATTTTGTTCTTATTTGGGAAAATTAACTTGAAGGTTTGTGCCAAATTTTACAAATAAAACTAAGTCCATTTTTAAAATGCTAAAAAGGGACAAACCATGGCATGGGAAGGAGAACCTATAAAGGCTTTCAAGGACATCAAAGAAGCAATTAAGCAAGGCCCAGTATTACCATCTCATGATTTTTCAAAACCTTTTCAATTGTTCTCATTTGCTTCATTTCATACTGTAGACACTTAATTTTGACTACCACATTTAATCCAAAACGAGTCATTTTCCATTATTTGACCTAACTAATCCATCTTCAACATTTAATTAAATAATTTCATTATTTGATTAAATTGATGTTCATTTTCACTTCACCTTGATAATCAAATGATTTTATAATTATTTATTTATTTTTAATTTCAAATTTCCTCTTAATTCCACTTTAATTAAATAATTTTGAATTATTAATTAAATTATCTTTTTCACCATTATTCATTTATATTGATTAAATAATTAATGTTATTTAATTAATTTACTAATTATTCTTCTATTTCAAAGTTTAATTAAACAATTCATTATTATTCCTCGAGTCGATAAGCTATCGAGTTAGTGAAGAAGATAATAAAATACTATGCAGTGCGATCTCAAAAGAGGAGGTTAGAAATTCCTTATTCCAGTTGCATCCTGACAAGGCACTGGGACCAGATGGGTTCACAGCTAGGTTCTTTCAGACTTGTTGGAGCTTCATTGGGGAGGATCTTTGGAGGCTAGTTGAGGACTTTCGCAAAACCAAAAGGTTTGTAAAGGATTTGAATAACTCGGTAATTACATTGGTTCCAAAAAATCCTGAGTGTCGATCCTTTAGTAACTACAGGCCCATCTCTCTGTGTAACACCATTTATAAGGTGGTCACCAAGGTACTTGCAAATAGGCTAAAACTAGTTTTGGGAAAGATAATTTGAATAGAGCAGAATGGCTTTGTTCTCGGCCAAGAGATCTCTAATAGCATCTTGCTTATCAATGAGGCAGTTCATAGTCTTCAGTCAAGTAGGAAATCTGGGATGATAATCAAATTGGATGTGTGTAAGGCTTATGACAAAGTGTGTTGGAGGTTTCTTTTGAAGGTAATGAAAAATTTGGGGTTCAACAGTCACTGGTGCGATCTCATCTCCTATTGCATTTCTTCTGTCTAGTTTTTGATTTTGATCAATGGATCTCTCCATGGATTTTTCCAAGCAACTAACAGCCTGAGGCAAGGTGATCCAATTTCCCCCTTCTTATTCATGATCATGGCCGAATCTCTTAGCTGCGCTATTAAAAGAAGAAGCTAGTGCTTGGATTGGTTGGGTGTACGGGTGGCTCTGAGTGTTGCTCTCGTCACTCATTCTCAATTCACAGACGATACCTCATTGCTAGGGGAAGCAAGCTTAAGGGAAGCCAGGTGCATCAAGGATGTGCTAACCTACTACAAATAACAATCAGGACAAAAGATGAATAAGGAGAAATCTTGTATTTACTTCTTCAATACTAGGCGTCCATTGCAACAGGCCATTACTACAATCTTGGGTTTCCAAGTGGGGAAACTACCAGCGAAATTCCTAGGCGTACAAATATTTGAAGGGGTGTGCAAAGCTAAACACTAGGAGGAGGTGGTTGGAAAGTGTAGGAGTAAGTCGATGGCATGGAAGAACAATTGGCTCACATTGGCTGGGAGAATTACGATGGCCAAAGAGGTCTTATTGGCCATTCTGATTTATAATATGTCTTGCTTCGATGCCCCTACAAAGGTTGAAAGTGACATGGAGAAAGTGTTGAAAAGGTTCCTCTAGGAAGGTTCGAAAGGTGACAGGAAAATCTCGCTTATTGGTTGGGAAACTGCTTGCAAATCAAAAGCGGATGGTGGGGTTGGATTCTGCAAGATCAGGCTTCAAAATAATGCCTTGGGAGCCAAATTGATTTCGAAGATGTATAGGAATCCCAAGAAGTTGTGGTGCTAGATTATGCAGGATAAATACTTGGATAATTTAGAGACATCAAGGATTTTAACTGCTGGGAATTTGGATGGAGGTTCGACGGCATGGAAATTCATCACGAAGTGTAGGCCCTTGATTATGAGTCACCTATCGTGGAGAATCGAGAATGGTTGGAAGGCTCTATTTTGGACGGACTTATGGGATGGCCATAAAATCCTGTCAAAATTGTTTGCGCTGGATCACTTCATGGATAGGCTGCAAACAAATTTTGGCAATAAGGTGGCAAACTATGTTCAATGGGAAGAGGACTCTAAGGGCGGCCATCCGAGGTGGATAGATTTTGGTGCTCTACCACTCCCACAAGATTTTAAAGAGGCGGTAGAGCGTGAGCTAAGCAATAGGGTGATCAACTTGAGTAGTAGGGAATACTCAATAATTTGGTGTGGGCAGCCTTTGGTGAGTATTCGGCCAATCTAGGATACCACCTTCAGATTGAACAAGAAAAAGAGAAGTCATGGATGGCCACACTATGTTGGAAGAGTGAGGTACTACCCAAAGCAGGGGATTTCTCTAGGTAGCATTACTTAAGCATTGTCTAAATAGGGATAGATTGAAGAGGATAGGGATCGCAGGCCCATCTCAATGTGTGCTTTGCGGCTATGCGATGGAAGGAGTGGACCACCCTTTTCTTTCTACAAGGGACTTTCGGCCTCCAGTGCCCAAGGCATTTTAAGCTTTGGGACTTCTTATGTAGCTAGCCATTAGCAAACAAGAATGGCTACTGGCATGGGATCTATGTTTTGGCACCTTCTTTGGTAGTTTGGCACATCTAGAAGTAACAAAATAGGAAAATATTCAAGGAGGAATCATTAAGTGGTGATCTACTCATTTCCAAAATCCAGAATGTCATCATCGAGACAACAAATAATAGTGCTAGAATTGGCTCTAAGTCTAAATTCTCAAGATGGGATGAGAATATTCAATGGTCTTGGTCGAACCTCAAAATTATGAAACCCATGGCACTAAGTATGAAAAAGGTCAATAGGAAGGAAGTTCATTGGGTTCATTTGGTTTGGTTAAAATGGAAGTTAAACTTCGACGGGGTAGCTAAAGGCAATCCTAGTCAAGCTGGGGCCGACTATATTGTCAAAGACACAAGTGGGAAGTGTGTTTGGGCTGCATCGAAGAACTTGGTGTTTGCTCCAACAATATCATAGAGATGGAAGCTTTGTGGCTTGGCCTAAAGATGTGCATCCTGAAGGGATTTGACTCAGTAGAAATTGAAGGAGACTTGTAGCTCTGTGTACAAGTAGTCACCACAGGGAAGTCGCCAAATTGGAGAATTGACAACTGGATTGCACTGATTAGGGAGCTGCTAAATAAGCTTAGCAACTTTACCTTAGCCCATGTGTATAGGGAAGCCAACAAAGCCGCACACTTTTTGGTGAATTGGGGAGTATCCCAAGATGGCAGGGTGATTGCAGACTCCTCCTCTGCATGATGGTCGGGTCTACAGGGAATCATCAAGAAAGATTTTTCTGGTAATTGAGCCGATATGTTTTAAGCCCTCTTGGATCATGATCGGACAGATTGCAGTGCGTGTCACTTGGTTGTGTGTTGTGGTAGTGTGTGAGATTTGTCTAGGATTTGGAAAAGATTTGTTTATTGAATTTGATGGCAGGGACGGCTTGGTTGTAGGTCATGGGCTTTGCCAAGGGTGATATTTAGTGCCCTGTTCATCTAATGAATTTGCATTCAAGCTATCGAGGGTGTGAGACTGCGAGCAAATATGGTGCATATTTTTGGCTTGAGTTGCCTTTATGTAGATGAGACTTTGGCAGAGCAGTGTGAAAGGATTTTCCATGCTTATCGCCTAGAGGTGGGTGTTGTAGTGGTGAGCCTGGTATTGGAAGTGCTCGAGGAGGACTGTCATTGGTGTGATGGAAAGGTTTATGAGACGGTGATGGGTCCTTTGGTCGACGTTGCTGGTTCCCGTGAAATGGCGATAGAATTGTTTATTGGGTTTGTTGCACCCGCTAATGCTCCGGCTGTGGCAAATGCTACATTGGGGCTGGCGACTGAAGGTTGGGTGAGCTACCTCAGAACCTTCTTCAATCTTTCCTGCATGGATTCTAAGGAGGATGAAGGGGAGATGTTCAAAGCCGAGGCCTTAAGGCTATGCAGGGAGGTGTAGGAAAACTTCATGTCTAATGCATGGGAGGTCTTCAGGGCTCGGGTTGTAAACTCCAACATGAGTGCCTTCTCCAAATTTATGGACTTGGGCAAATCGTGGCTTACTGTGGGTAGCCTGGTGAAAGTGTTGGAGATCAAGAATTGTCTAGCCATTATCTACAGTAACCTGCGGTGGTAGGCGACTTGGTTGGTTTGGGATTGATGGGTTTTTGGTGTTCATTGTATGTTGGCAAGGCTTGCCAAAAGAAGCAAATGTACTTGGGCGCTATCCCCTTTGATAGCACTTATCAATAATAATAATAATAAAAAATCATTATTATTTGATTAATTATTCATTTCCCACTTTCTAACTTAAATAATTATGTTCAAAATTATTTAATTTATTTCTTAAACATTATCTAAAATAAATAAAATCATTTATTTTATTTATTAAATTCAACCTTGCACATGTAAATAATAATTAAACTTATTTAATTATTAAATACTCATGCAAATTGCACTTCATCCATTGACTGAGACTTACTCTCAGTCCACTCATAAATTAGATCCACTTCACTCCCATTGAATTCAAGTCCACTAAGCAATTAATTCAATTCACTAACCATCAACTTTAGATAACATTCCAATAAATCCTCTTAACCGATCCATACGATCAATTACCTAGAATCATGCAATCACTTAATTGACTCTCAATTCCTCTCATCAAGTTTGGTCCCTTGACTTTTTTAGTTTCTCATCTTATCTTGACTATCGATCGATGTCACCAAATATCTATAAATTGAACCATCCTATCATTCATTCTTCATCTCAAATTGTGTAGAGAAACTATACTCAAATTATTATAATGCATTATTGCTTTTGTGCTATTAAAATTTGAGACAAAGGACTACTTACACCATTCTCCAAGGTGAATAGAGGAGAACAATGGAGCTATGCTAGAGTGGATTGTGTGTTTCAGTGTGTGTGTGTGCAAGGTTTTCATTTCATTTTATTCAGTTTGTTATATTTTCTTTATTGATTATGATCTTTTGATTGTGATTTCTTGTTGATTATTGTTTTTATCTTTTAGTTTCATAGTTGAATTTCCAAGTCATACAGTTTGGCATGCCCAATGGAACAACTCTATCCTTGATTTAATTTATTTTTCATGAGTTTTATGTGATTTTTGAAGTTATTGGCTCATTTGACACAATCATTTCTAAAACAATGCAACTAATTGAAACCTAGGGACAACTATGGCACAATGGGGTGCATTTGCTTCACAGAATGACATGACTATTTCTTAGAATGGTGCATTTGTAGCTTACATAAGAACAATTTTTTTTGTGATTTTCTATGATTTTTTAAATTTCTTTGTGTTAGATACTTGACTAATAACCCTGATTTTGAAATTTTCTAACAATCGATTGATGAATTAACCCTTCATATTAGGATTTTTGGCTTCAATTATATATTTTGTTATGTTCTATGTAGAATTGTGTAATTAAATCTCGGTGTGGTGTAATTGAGGCTTTGTGTGGTGTATCTATGCAAAAGATAGGCATATATGTTGCTCAAAACTACACATCTAATAGAGAAGGTATCTTCTTTTTTATCAAATTTTAATTACTTTGACACAATTATTTGTTAAATTTTAGGGTTATTGATCTATTCATTGAGCAACTTGTGGCATTCGTTGGAATTGAACACCAAACCCTAAATTGCTAACATTATCTGTTGCAAGGATTTTGTGCTTGATTTTTATAAATTAGGAACACTTCAATTTCATAAAGTCAATGAACATTGTTTGTTGTGTTTGGTAAGTCCTTAGGTATGTATGCTCTCTCCTCACACCTATTGTGAACTTGGAGATCAAAAATACCTTAGGATTTGAATTTTGTTTGTTTACCCAAGGATTTGATTATCTGTGCATGCTCTTCTATCATGACTCTTAAGAATAATCTTGGGAATAAAAAACATCATATATCTATTTGCTTATAGGAGGCCTACGTAGGGATTTCATCACCCTAAGGACGACCTAAACAATGTTTATTAATAGGGCATATAAAGGGGGAGAATGAAAGTTGTACCCCAAGGTGTGACCAAAATTCTTTAAGCCAAGCCTAAAGATCCTCGATCTATCGAGACTTGTATAAGTGAGGAAGAGAGAGGAGACCCCCTCGACTCAGGTATCCACAGATGGGTCCACTATTCACAATACTACTATGAACCTTGTTTGTTTAGAAGCCTTTAATACCTTTAGTCATTGGCTTAGTGTGGTGTAGAGTATAATATCATATTCAAAGTTACTCACCATGTACTCTTCTCTTTTTGAGGCAACATATATTCATTGTTAGGACCTCTTCCTTCCAAGGTATGTTGAACAAGACAACTAAGAGGGGGGTAAATTAGTTGTAGCAATTTTAAACTTCAAAACTCTCAACATAAGTTAGATTTACATTCATTCACAAAACTTTAACTTTACTAATATGTTTGATTGTTAAGTGTATAAACAAAAACTGAAAGAAGTAAAAACATGCACATAATAACACCATATTTACATGGAAAAACCAATGAGGGAAAAACCATGATGAGAATTAGCTCACAATATAAAGAATTCCAAAACCGAATACAAAGGCTCACTGCCAAGACATGACACATTGTCCAATGAGGACTCACTACCCAAGCTCACTGCACAGAATTACAAAGATAAAAGAGAATTGTTACAAGGAGAAAACTATCTCAATGCAACAGAGATTCAACCACAATTTTCTCACACACTTGCAGACATGCTTGAAAGATAGAGTACACCTTTAGCTCATTGCCTTCAAGAACTCAACACTTTGAAATTCACATTGATCTGCTCAAACTCGCATCACAAACACATATCTCACATCTCTCTTTCCTTTCACAAACATCTCGACTTGTACTTATACTGTCTTCAACCTTGAAACCCTTCCAAGGTCGACCATACATGATTTGGATTTATAAATTCAAATTAGGTCGGCGCCAAAGAATTCTATGGTGGAATTAGAATGAGGGTGACCCAAACACATTCTTAATGAGGACCTAAATGAGTCCCAACACACATCAACATGCTTCTATGATCTTTGTAAGTAGTGTTTAACATAAGGTCAGATAACACCTGTGCAAACACATAAACCAATTAAGCACACACATGCTTAACTTGGCCCAATATTTTTGAACAACAAACTTCACTTGAACATGTGACCTGGAATAAGTAATAAACACTTGAAAATTCATCCAGAGGCTTTGCAACAAACTTCACCTGAAGAGCATGAATATTTTGTACATTTGAATAACCCTATTAATCACTGAAATACACTATAGCACAAAAACTCATTAACAACACCAAATATAAAATCCTATTGAATCAAGCAAGAGAGAAACCTTATCAACATATTCTCATAATCCCAAGTCCTGAAACCAAAATGAGGAGAAATGAGGAGAAATGCAGAGCAAATACATTTATCCCAGACAATAGCCAAACACACTGAAATGCATAGTTCACATATTGGTGAAAATATCTCGCATTGTACAATGATCTAGAAGCCCAAATTCTAGATATAGAAACTATCAACATCCATTAACAATACCTCAAATCCGTACAAGCATAGCATCAACCTAGAAGAAACCTGAAGCACATCTTAGAGCATACATTGAATACCTGCATAACACTGTTTTCTCTATTTATCAAATTTTCTCAAAAGCACTTGGAACTCAAGTACGAGATACATCATTGTAGCACATAATTCACTCTAACACACCTCCAAACATGGGAACATAAGGATAAATCCATATACTCATAACACTTCTTCAACATCTCAACTATACATGCACAACCTACAAACCTTCTTTATTATAATTTTATCAATATCCTCAACATATACAACCAATAACCAACTTCCATACACATAGTTGACTTCAACGACAACAACAACTAATTGACATCAATAACAATACCTTCATACTTGTAACAAGGTAAGGGGTGTTAAGGTGGTACATGACCTTAGCATACCCTAGTCTCCCATTCATTTGAAGGTATTGCACTTCGGTGGGTGGGCCAACAATAATTCATCACACCTTTACTACTAGCTAGGTTATTAATGTGCTTGGAGTGTCTTACTTATTTAGACCAGTAAAACTATTCAACCTTGTCACCTTGAAAATGTTAATCGTTGTCATGTCTACTGTTTGAAGTGTTTTCTTGCCAAATTTTCTCAATACACTTAGATTAGAACAAAAATAGTTAGAATAACATAATTGAACCTTACAATATCACATTTTTCTATCTTGTTATGTAACTTATTATCATTTTATGCAACTATAGATATCAAATTGAGGTCAAAAAACTCAATTTTAGATCATTTTTAACCCTATATCACAATTGTGGCTTAGATGGGCACAATTGTAGCTTGTATGGGTGCAATTATGGCTTAGATAGGTGCATTTGTGGATAGGATAGGGAAATATGTTGCATAGAGTGGCCCAATTGTCTATGACCTTCACAAATCCAATTTTGTTTCAAAAAATTGAATTGTCATCTTTTTCTACTTAAGATCTTGCATTAAAAACTTTGATTGACACATTTTTTTATATATTGTGGCACAATTTATCTATATCTAAGCATAATTTATTTGTCGGTTAGGCCACTAACTATCACCAGACCATACTGTCTTATACACAAACCTTCATCAAACAAAAATGATAACTACTGGTTTACACAAAGTCAAACCTCAAATTAGACCATTTAGCTCATCCATTTTATCTTCCAAATCTTGTCAATCAAAGTCTAGATTCATATTTAGGTTTGATTTACCACATCCCCATTATCACCATCTTTTCAAACATCCCAAATCATATTCATTTAGTCTACCTAGATCTTGTGTTTATATCCATGTTAGTTTGATATTTTCCCTTGAATTTTTTCCTTCTCAATGTAGAATATTAAGTTAGCTTAGTTGTGGGTAGTTTGACTTATGAGCTTCTAAGTTAACCTATTCCACCCTCATCCCAAATTTGTTAACTTTTAGATTCACAAGTCTAGTCCAAAACTTAACACATTTTTATCCAAATCTTGATCACTGAATCCTAAGATCTAGTTATAGTTCTTGGTCATCTCTACCCATTCATCCACCTCACTCAAATTAGGTCTTAGCATCTCTTATATTCCTATACAAACAAGGTCACAACCAATTCTCCTTTTAAAACTAAATTGTCATCCATTTTTGCTCAAAACCACACAATTGAACCTCAATCAAAAACTCAAATTTAGGTCAGATTTGTGCATCTATAAGCCATGTGTTGCATTTGCATTACATTGGCACAATTTCCAAGGATTTAACACATTTGCACCTTCATTTGGTGTAATTGTACTATAGAGTGACACAATTGTGTGACAAAGTGGTGCAATTGCTACTTATACTGGTGCAATTATGGCTTAAAGTGGCACAATTGTTTGAGCTTATTATATTACCAATTATGCTCTATAAATCATCTATTTTTTCTTAGAACCACATAATTGAACCTCAGTCAAAACTCGAGAAACTCAAATTTAAGTTAGAACTGTGCATCTATAAGCCCATGTCATATTTGAATTATGTTGGCACAATTGCCAAGGCTTTGATGCATATGCACCTTACTTTGGCGCAATTGTGCCATAGAGTTGCATAATTGTGTTGTAGAGTGGCACAATTGTTGCTTAAAGTGGCACAACCGTGGCTTAAAGTGGCACAATTTTTTGAGACAGTCATATCACCACTTCTTCTCTGGAAATGAAACTATTGTCCATTCTTTCTTAGAATCCTGTAATTGAAGGTCTTAAATTAATGCAATTGTCCTCTCATATGGCACAATTGCTCTATACTCTAGCACAATTGTTTTTTCATTAGGGTGCTTAATATTACTAGATCCTCTAGTCCTACAAATAAAACTAAGATCTACTAGCATATACACATAGACCTGAGGCACCCCAATTGAGTCAATTATCAAAATATTGGGTCAAAATTCATAAATTATACCATTCATTACTACCCCAACTTGACAAGGTCATAACTCCTATCTTTGTGGTAAAAATTATGAACTATTTACATTATTGGAAAGATATCAAAGGGATCTAATTTCAAACCCTTGAAAATTAGCCTTCGAAAACCATTTCAAAGTATCAATGATAGTCTTGACCCGAAATTTTGCTCTAAAGGCCTTTGAAAACACAATTTACTAAAATGTAGAAAATATTAAAAAAAATGATATTTTTCATTTTTGTTTGTGCCATCAGTACCCAAGTACTTATGAATTGCTACCAGATCATTAATCATCTATTTTTCATCCCACACATCATTCACTACAATTTTGATACTTGATTTCTACATAAAAATATCACAAAGTCTAATCGAGGTGAGTTAAACACTACCATAACCATGGGTGATACTCAACATGAGTTTGACATGCCTTCTTCTTTGGTCACCCCAAATTATTACCAAACCCCACTACCATCCTCATTAGGGGTTATGCCTACTTTAGAAGACATCATCAACCCCACATTCATACAATATGTCACCAATAAAAATTCATCATCAACCTTAGGGGAAATGAGCTCCAACAATATCACAACTTCACAATAATATACCAATCCACCTAACCAAATACATCCACAACACAACATCAACCAATAGTATCCAACCTAGAATATTGTAAAACAACAACAACAATCCACCTTATTTAATCATTTTTCTAACCCTAGTGCATATGCTCATACTTACATTCCTCCAAACTATTCATACATGCCACAAAATGCATCATCATCAAACATCCTCCAAGGGCAATCACCTGCACATCATATCACCACATACAACCCAATAAAAAAATCATCTCCCATACAATCAAACGACTTAGCTCAATAGATCCATGATGTACAACAACAAATCTCGAGTATTCAAATGAGATCAACTAAAGGGAGTTATACATTATATGACATATATCATTGTCCTTTCGACAAGACAATACTGATGCCACCTTTTCCTCGTGCTCAATAGGATCAACTCACATTAATTTTACAAATGCCACCCAATGTTCAAACATCGATGACTATTCAAGATAACTCACATAGAGGGCCTCCTAGGCAAAATAGCATCAAACACGATGGAAATACACTCCTTTAGGAGAGCCCATCAAATTAGTCCTTCAAAAAATAGTCTAATCAAAGCTAATAATACTACCAAAAATCAAGCAATATGAACCTCAAGTCAAACCCACGGGATGGAAAGACACATATTTTTGTGAATATCATAGGGTAGACCCCTAATTGTATAAAATTAAAAAATCTCATTCAGGATTTTATAGACTAAGGTGACATCAATGTTGAGTATAATCTCAAAAATCCATCGAATAATAATCACATCAACAATATCCATAGCCCACATGATGAGAAATTTGACATATATCAAGATAATTTTTCTAACCAAGATCATAACCATCAATCTACATCTAGCAATGGCTCGCCCTAAAATAATTGCTTTAGTAATATCCTTAGTCATAACATATCTACCTCATTGGACTTCATAATCGATCATATTGATGAAGCCTATCCACAAGAAGCCTCCATCTCTCCTTCATTCCTTCATCCTCAGTACTTTTGCGACATCAATCCACATCATTCCCATCAAACACCTCATCTAACAATAACACCTTTCAAGATTTTACCCAAGGTCTATCCACATTGGATAATACATTGTTTGATATGGTTGTAATAAATAATTAATAAATACTAGATCAAACACCATCATGCATCCCCACTCTAGAGAGTCCTCTCTAAAATATATTACCACCATACCAATATACTAAGGCCATTCAAGATCCCTTTATTCATACCCTATTTTCCAAATTGGATCTATGTCAAAAACACAATCCAAATCATATAGAAGCAAGCCCTGGAATATATCAAGATCGAGTTACTAATATCCTCCATTCTCATCCTATTTTACCAAGATCACATACCTCTCGACTTTCATGATGATCCCATCATTCATCTCTATTCCATCCATATTCCAATAACTTCCTCTTCCATAAATGAAAAACATGCTTCCACTAGACACATATAGATGATAAATTTATAATTGAATTCACAAGAATCCCCAAGGACATCTCATAAAATGATCAAGCAACAAGCTTGAAGGCAGAGAAAGCACCAATAGACTATCAACTCGGATCACACACTTTTATCAGAGCAAGCTTTCTTACTGATGAGAAGATGACAACCATTGATGATTCCCAACAACACAAAGAAAAGTTAGCATCTTGTTACTAAAACAACACATATCCCAGATTGTAAACAAAATATGTCAAAACATGTAGTATAAAGGAAAAGGATTAGGATTACATGAACAAGGTATTCTGGAGCTTGTACAATTTTTTAACAATCCTAAATATCAAACAGTTATTCATCAATCAAGAAATCTAAGAATGTTAGTGGTACCTTCATGATACTAGGGGCAACTTCATGTGATGCAAACATCAAAATAGGAGCCAAGAATAGTCCTTACAATAGGTTTTTTTCTATCACTTCTCCAATTCACATCATAGACCATCATTCCCAAATCCTCCAATCCACTAGTTAGGACCAACAGAAGAAAAATATTTACAAAGAAAAAGATCAAAGTCAACCTTTTGAAGCTAATAAATTAAAAATTCAAAGTGGACACATATAGTCAAAATGGATCCCAAGTAAAATTGGATCATGCAAAGCATCCAATCCAAATCCAAATCCAAAATTCAATGAAACTATGGAGCAACTTTAAAAAAGGCCTTCCATCTATCAACAATTTCCACCTACTTCAAAGCAAACTTCAATACCAACACACAAAGCGTATGAAATTGTTCATCCCAAACACACCCAAAATCTCACATCCACACTCCATCATCCATCATCCCAAGTTTGGAAAATAAAAAATCCTACATCCAAAATATCAAGTAACTCATCCACATCCCACATCCCCCACCGAAATCAAATATCTCGGTTAAAATCCAAAAATCACAAATCTCACATTCACCATCTCTTGGCAGCAACACTTTATCATAAGGACTCTAAAGGCACTCTATCATGATGTGCACATTTAGATCAAGCCATCTCTAGTATCAAAGAGGACGACAATAACATCCATGGATTGTATACAAGTGTTATTATCTTGGCGAAGCAACTCCTCAAAGCGGGACATTATTGGCACATTATGACAATGGCATCTGCATCCAAATCACTAGGTGGTCCAACGTAGTTGATGATCATTAAAAGAAACAAAGAAAAAAGTAAAGAACAATAATTTGTCCAATAGTGAAAACCATTCTTATGGCACTTTGGGCAAGTACTATGACGAAAATCTAGCAAATAGGTGTCATGTGTAACAATCGATTATCTATGTGTATCATTCCAATTGGGAGCATCTTATCTCATACATCATTCTATTACATCCTAACATCACTATCCATCTAATCTATTCCGCTTGCATCCATCTTCCCTATTCATCTTGATCATGATAAAGACTCGGGGCATATACTTCAAAACATGCTTTTGGAAAACTCTTGACATGGTCGTTCCTTTGGCCTATCCTCCCGATCCTTCACATGTACATTTTTAACACACTTGTCCATTCATCCACAAATAATATCCCATGCATTACTAGACACTAAGGGAAAGTGATTGTCTTGTTTTGGAATAAATCTTGATATATGCCTTCTAGCTCACTTTGTGAATTGGACACCTTTTAAAAATCTAAAAAAAATCACATATTCACAAAAATACAAAAAAAAAATCAAATACCTTGAAAAATAAATAAAACCACTTTCAAGAATTTTCCACCATTCCATTAATACATTCTTCCCATCAATCTCCTCCATCAATATCAATCCAAACAATCCCTACCAATTGCATCAAGTGCGTACACTCTAGTGGGTTATCAAACTATCTAACAAATTTTGTTCCTAGCCTGGCTACAAATATGGATCCATCTTATTCAATCAATCATCATCAGGATGTGTCCTTCCCTATCATTGTGTTGTTCCCATAGTAACAACACTATCATCGTGTTTTTCCTATCTTAACAACACTATCCTCGCAATGCTATTGTCGTCAACAACGTTATCACTATCATCAATCAATCAACTTTAGCTTGGGTAGTGAGAAGATCTCAAGAGGTATTTGATGTCCCTACACATCCATATCTTCTCGTCGTCATTATCATCACCATAAAAAATTCCAAAAATCCAAAAACATCAAATATTATAAAATCTCCAAAAATATAACATTGACTACCATATCCATAATAAATTTCCATTGCCTAGACATGACATTCAAGCAAGAGCAAACTATGCAATACTCGAAGACATCGAGCAATCACAATTAAAGACTCCTGATTAACTAGCTACAACCTATTGATTTATTGTCAAACCAACTTTACACATGTTATCCAATAAATCATGCCTTAACAGATGCATCCTTCCTACAATAGGCATTATCCACTTTGAGCAAATATCTTCTGGTAAGAAAACCTGATAGCTATTGATCTATTTGATCTTTAAGTATTTTTATTGCTTTATTTAAATCTTATTGTCCTATACTAATGTTCCTTGAGGATATCTCAAGGAGATTAGAGGATCAAGAATGGGGCAAACTCATTTCTTTCATATGCTATGTTTGTGGAGTATTCTTATGCGTTGTTGAGGCATGTACATTCCTTGTGTGTGTTGGAGTGGATTTTACCATTGAAAAACTTCCTTTGCATATAAGTTTATTTAATACCTTTTTGCACTAGGAATATCATGCTATAAGATCATCTCCCTCACATATTCCAACAAGGTTCTATTATGTCTAGTACAAATGAGGACAATCCTTCTTGTTTGCAGTGTCACTATTCGTGCAAAGGATACTGAAGTCACCAAGGTTCGTCTCAACTTGGTGTACATGTATCCACTTGTCCCATATAAAAATATTTAGGCAAAAGGTTACAAACATCGCCATGGCTTATTATGCCTTGGTGTGCATACATCTGCTTGCCACATAATAAAACACTCTATGATGATAAAAATAACACAAAATAGAAAGCATGTATTCTCCATCTATTTCTATCCATCTATCTCATTACTATCTTTTTCATCACATTTATCATATGTGATATTGATCAACAATAACCATTTCCTCATGAACTCTTCTACCATACTAATTCCAATCCATGCATCTTCCTCTACCTAGCAAATGCACTAGTCTAAAGAACATCTGCACCATACCCTTAGACATACGCGCCATACCTTTAAGCATTTTCACCATACAATTAAACATATGCACCATAACCCTAAGCATATGTACCATATCCTTAAGCATTTGCACCATACCCTTAAGCATTTGCAACATTCTCTTAAACATATGCGTTGTAAGCATTTGCACCATACACTTAATCATATGTGTCATAACCCTAAGCATTTGCACCATATCCTTAAGCATTTATGCCATACCCTTAAGTATTTACAGCATTCCCATAAGCGTATGTGCCATTTCCATAAGCATTTGCACCATTCTCTTAAGCATTTGCACCATTCCCATAAGCATTTGCATTATATCCATAAGCATTTGCACCATTCTCTTAAACATTTGTATCATTTCCATAAACCATTGTGTCATTTTCATAAACACTTGCGCCACAATATAACATATGCACCATATGCATATTCAAATGCACTATTATAACATATGCATGAATCCATACTACCAATTGCACCCAATTTCCCCCCCCCAAATGCGCCTATATATCCCCTTCACTATTTACCCATCACATAAAATCATCTAATTTTATTAATTTACTCATTCCCTTGTATCTTCCATGTAAATTCATTCATTTTCATGAGTCTGCCTTCAAAAATAATTATTTTTAATATTTTTTTTGCCAAACTCCCAAGAGAGCATCCCACCTCCATTTGATTCACCGAGGCAAAATGGGTCATGTCATCACTTTCTTTGAAATAATGCTATAAAAACACATTGTCTCAAAGAGGGGCAAAATGTAGACACTTAATTCTGACTAACACATTTCATCCAAAATGAGTCATTTCCCATTATTTGACCTAACTAATCTGTCTTCAATATTTAATTAAATAATTTCATTATTTGATTAAATTGACAATCATTTTCACTTCATCCTGATAATTAATTGATTTATAACTATTTAATTGTTTTTAATTTCAAATTTCTTCTTAATTCCACTTTAATTAAATAATTCAAATTATTTAATTAAATTATCTATTTCACCATTATTCAAATTGAATAATTAACGTTATTTAATTAATATACTAATTATTCTTCTATTCCAAAGCTTAATTAATTAATTAATTATTCATTATTCATTTCACACTTTCTAAATTAAATAGTTATGTTTAATTATTTAATATACTTCTCAAACATTATCCAAAATAAATAAAATCATATATTCTATTTATTAAATTCAACCTTTCATGTGTAAATAATAATTTGTTTTTTTAATTATTAAATACTCATGCCAATTCCACCTCACTTGTTGATTGAGACCTACTCTTAGTCCACTCATCAATCAGATCCACTTCACTCCCACTCACTTCAAGCCTACTGAGCAATTGATTCAATTCATTAACCATCAGTTTCAGATAACATTCCAATCAATCCTCTTAACTGATCCATATGATCAATTACCCTGAATCATACAGTCACTTAACTAACCCTCAATTCCTCTCATTGATTTTGATCCCTCGATCTTTTTAGTCTCTCATATGATATTGATCATCAATCGGTGTCACCAAATATCTATAAATTGAACCATCTTATCATTCATTCTTCATCTCAAATCATGCAAAGAAACTATACTCAAATTGTTATAGTGCTTTGTTGCTATTGTGATATTAAAATATGAGAGTAAAGGACTACTTACACCATTCTCCAAAATGAATAGAGGAGAAAAATGAAGCTATGCTAGAGCAAATTGTGTTTTTCAATGTGTGTGTGCAAGGTTTACATTCCATTTGATTCAGTTTAATCTATTTGCTTCATTGATTATGATCTTTTGATTGTGATTTCTTGTTGATTATTGCTTTTATCTTTCAATTTCACAAATAAATTTCCATAAACCATTGAGCCGTTTTCATAAACATTTGCACCATCATATAACATATACGCCATATGTATATTCAAATGCACCATTATAACATATTTTCCAATCCATATTACCAATTGCACACCCATGATTTGACACATTTGCCAAACCCTAGCTCAAAAACTTACCTAAAACCTTAACTAAAAATACAAAAAAGTACAAATGACAAAGATGGTTACAACCCTACTTCAATTGGCGTGTCATCTCTCTGTTTGAATGTCTACACTTGCTCCATGTGATGATCACCCATTAGAATCCCAACCATTCTCTCACTCTCACAAAACTAGAGCTCTGACAATTCCACAAGTTTAGGAGTACAAATGAGGAGAATTTTCCCCACACACACTTTTTATATCCCCACCTAACCCCATTTTCACATTTTTTTATTCCTTCCATCCCTCTAACATATTTCTCTCACATTCTCTACCCCATCTAATAACTTCACTTCTTTTTATTAATATTATCATTTTCCACTATGCTCCATTAAATTCTTTCATTTTTGCAAGTCAGTCTAAACAATTTATTTTTAATAATTTATTTCTGCCAAACTCTCGAGGGGGCATTCTACCTCCATTTCATTTGTCAAGCAGACTGGGCCATGTCATCACTTTCTTTGAAATGCTACAAAAACGCATTGTCTCAAAGAGGAGAAAAATGTAGACATTTATTTTGACTAACATATTTTATCCAAAACGAATCATTTTTCCATCATTTGACCTAACTAATTCATCTTTAATATTTAATTAAATAAACTCATTATTTGATTAATTAATGATCATTTTCACTTCATCATGATAATTAAATGATTTTAATAATTATTTAATTATCTTTAATTTCAGATTTCTTCTTAATTCCACTTTAATAAAATAATTTTGAACTATTTAATTAAATTATCTATTTCACCATTATTCATCTATATTGATTAAATAATTAATGTTATTTAATTAATTTACTAATTATTCCTCCATTCCAAAGTTTAAATAAATAATTAATTATTCATTTCTCACTTTTCTATTATCCAAAATAAATAAAATCTTTTATTTTATTTAATAAATTTAACTTTGCATGTGTAAATAATAATTAAATAAATTTAATTATTAAATACTCACGCAAATTCCACCTCACCTGTTGATTGAAACTTGCTCTTAGTCCACTCCTCAATTAAATCCACTTCACTCCCACTCAATCTCACGTATCTCTTCAATCAAATCTCTCGACTCATGCAACCAATTAACTATCCAATAAAATCCCCTTAATAATTCCAAGCCATTGATCTACTCAATCTCTCATTAGATCTTGATTATTGATCGATATTTCCAAATCTAGAAAAAAAACTTATCATTCATCCATTATATATCTCTTTCTCTCTATCTCAAATCGTGCAAATAACATATACTCAAATTGTTATAGTGTTTTATTGCTATTGTGCTATTAAAATCTGAGAACAAAAGACCACTTACACCATTCTCCAAGGTGAATGGAGAACAATGGAGCTATGCTAGAAGAAGAATATGTATTTAAGTGTATGTAAGGTTTGCATTTCGTTTGATTTAGTTTACTCTATTTGCTTTATTGATGTGATATTTTGATTGTGAATGCTTTTGATTATTGCTTTATCTTTTAGTTTCACTATTGAATTTTTAGGTAACAATTTGAGTATAGTTTCTATGCACGATCTGAGATAGAGAGAGAGAGAGAGATAATTGATGAATGATAGGTTTGTTTTATATATTTGGAGATATCAATCAATGACCAAGATCTGATGAGAGACTGAGAAAATCAATGGCTCCGAATTGTTGATAGGATTTGATTGGATAGTTAATTGGTTGCATGAGTCAGTTAAGAGATTTGATCAAAGAGATAAGTGAGACTGAGTGGGAGTGAAGTGGAGTTAATTGAGGAGTGGACTAAGAGTAAGTCTCAATCAACAGGTGAGGTGGAATTTGCATGATTATTTAATAATTAAATAAATTTAATTAAACTTTAGAATATAAGAATAATTAGTAAATTAATTAAATAACATTAAATATTTAATAAATATAGATGAATAGTGGTGAAATAGATAATTAAATTAAATAGTTCAAAATTATTTAATTAAAGTGGAATTAAGAGGAAATTTGAAATTAAAAATAATTAAATAATTATTAAAATTATTTAGTTATCACGATGAAGTGAAAATGATCGTTAATTTGATCAAATAATGAAATTATTTAATTAAATATTGAAGATGAATTACTTAGGTCAAATGATGGAAAAATGACTCATTTTGGATAAAATACATTAGTCAAAATTAAGTGTCTAGACATACAATTGTTATTGTGTTGTTACAAAAAAATAAAGATGTGTATGAACAACCAATTTCCTTCTTTAGTAAATCTCCCTAGGCTAATGAACTAAAATATGATGCTATGGAAAAGTAGGCTATGCTTTAGTCAAAGCAGTAAAAAATGCATACCTTATTTGTTGGGTGCTACAATTGTTGCTTATGTACCACATGTTGTAGTAAAGGACATTCTCACTCAATAGGAAGTAACTAATAGGAGGTGCATATGGATAAATAAAATTCAAGAATTTAATATTGATATATTGATAACTAAATTGGTAAGAGGGAAAGGATTAGAGAAGTTGATGGTAGAACCATATTTGGATATTGTAGGAGTGAATTAGTTGAAGGTAGAGATTTATGAGAAGAGATGTAATTTAGAACTTTCCTTGGCATAAAGACATAATACACTATTTGTACCATCTTAATTATCTCTGAGAGATGATTGAGAACCAAAAAATAATTTTGAAACTTCATGCTATGAAGTATGCCATTATGAACCATGAGTTGTATTAGAGAAGTGAAGATGATATTCTTTTGAAATGCTTAGATAAGGATGAATCCAACAAAGTGTTGAAGGAGATGCACAATGGAGATTATGGAGGACATTTTATGGCCAAGCCAACTACTCATAGGAATATTAAAGTAGGATATTGGTGGCCATCATTATTTTCTAATACACACAAAATGGTTAAGAATTGGGATGCTTGCTAGAGGTTCTCTAATAAACCAAAAGGATTCATAGCTTTTCCTTTGATACCCTTGATGGTGGAGGTTCCATTTCAACAATAGAGTATTGAATTCATTGGTGAAATCACCAAGAATTCCAATGGGGATTCAAATGGATCCTATTGGCAACAGATTAATTTACAAAATGGATTGAAGTCATCCGTACTAGAAAGGAAACAATAAAATTCGTTATTGAATTTTTCATGGAACATACTATTACAAGATTTGGAGACTTAAATAAAATTATCAGAAATAATACGATGTGTTTCAAATCCTTACAGTTTAACTTTTGTGTTGATTATGGGATCAACTTGTTTCATTAATCTTGATATCATCCCCAGGGGAATGGTTAGGCTAAATCCAACAATAGAAGTCTAAGGACTCAAAACTAAGGTTAGTTCTTTAGGTTGATCATGTTGTACACCAAGAAATCAACTAAAGAATCACCATATGAATTACTATATGGAATGGATGCTACATTACCTATCAATAATTTGATGTCAATATACAAGTTCATATATGAATCATATGAGGAGACAAATTATGCTATTGGTGATAAGATAAATCAGTTAGTTAAATTGGATGAAATATGAAGGAAAGCTCATGTTGCCAATGCTAAGAACCAACAAGTCAAACATCTATTCAACAAAAGAGCTAGCATTAGGAAGTTAAAATTGGAGACTTGGTATTAGTATGGAATGCAAGGTTACAAGACAAAAGGGAAACATGGTAAATTTGATCCCTTATGGTTGGGACCATACACAATTGTGAATTCTTATGAGGAGGATTCATATTTCATTGAAACCTAACTAGGGAGTTCTAGGAATTCTCTATGTATGGACAATTCTTGAAACATTATTTCTCCTGAGCTTTGATTCATATTCCATGCAAAATAGTTTTAGGTTCCCTTCCCTTTGTTTAGTCTTATGCAACTATGACTATCTATGACCCATGGTGAAGTATGGTGATTGTGTGTGTTTGTTAGTCTCTATCCTAGATTCTTTTATGGATCCTTGCTATGTTTTGTTGAAACATACATCCAAGAGCCACTAGTTGTATAAAATTTTTCTATGGTTTTAATGGTTGTGCCTTGTAGGGTTTATTTGAAGCCTAAAACCTTTGTAGCCTTAGTCTCTCAAGTGTTATTACTTTTAGTTTATATTTTTTTTGGTGACTTGCTAGGTTGGTTCAAATTGTTTAAGTTGTGCTCTGAAGTCTTTAAAATATATTATTTGATTGCCCCCTTCATACAAGTTTTTATTTATTTATTGGTAAGCATTACCTTTTAGTGGGAGGTATGGCCCAATTATTTTATTATGATTATTAGTTCCCTTTTAAATGCATAATTTTGAGATGTCATTTTCACATGACACCTTGCTCTCACCGTCACCTTGTTCTGTCATTAGTAATTAATGTTGGCAATGTGAGGTGGCATCTTGCTACAAGAAGGCGTCGTTGTTAGCCATATGTTTTCCTTTCCGTTCGTGTTAATTGTGTTGCCCGGTTCTATCTTGCACATATGCTTCCATTATTTCTGTTGTTGTTTCTGGCGATCATCATTTCACTTAGTTGCTATATTTCTCATGAGCATGGTTGATCCTTGTTAGTTTTAGTGATTAGATTAAATGCACAGAAAATTAATTCAAAATAAGACACAATAACATAGCAGATACCCTGGGAAAACCCTCCTCTTGAGTGAGAAAAACCCAACAATAATATATCACTTATATATTGAATCTCAACAAAGAAAGTCTCCTTTTACAATAGGCCAATATGAAGGCCAATATGAGCACCAAAGAAGGATGCAACGCAGCCAACTCAAGACAACAATTCGTTGATACAGAATACAACCACAATAGATATCAAATTGCCTTGAAGACCTCACACTTGATGATGGATAATCAATAACCAATCTGAAACTAATAACTCGAACTTCTCCTCTTGACTTGAACTCGCATATGAAGAACATGAACTAAATGAATGATCACAAAGAAGTGAAACATAAAATATATATAAAATTTGAGAGAGGACGTGCCTCTTCAAATGTTCTTAAGTCGGCCTTCACCAAGAGTCGGCCACCAATAATAAATGATGCCTTTGTATGGAAGATCGCGCCTAGTAAAATCGTGTCTCATGGAGTATGATGTCGGCTTTAAGAAATTACATCTTCATGGAAGTCGGCCTCAAAAAATAAATCATAATCCTTCTTAACAAATGAAGTCGGCCTTAAATAAATTGCATCTTCTTAAGAATACGTGCCTCTTTATTAAATCACAACATATATATAAATTAAATAGTCAAAGACTATCATCTAATTTATTCAAATATGTAAGGTAGATTTGATGGAAGTCAAGACCGACACTGGTATGAAAATCAACACTCCCTCTTAGCTAGGGAGAGTACCTCCAGCTACACAAGACATATCACCTCAACGTGATGTCTACCACAATGGCTACAACCAAATGTGGAAAGGAAGAATATCACCTCATCGTGATATTAGATATCACCTCAACATGATATCAACCATAATGGCTACAACCATACTATGGTGTGTACAAGTGTTCATCACTTGCGTGATGTTGTCACCTCAACATGGCTTTTCACCATGGGTCTCCCAGAGGGTGAAACACGAGTACAACAAAATCATCACAGATTCTCTCATGTAATGTTGTCATGGAGTCACACACATGACATCCACCATGACTCTCTCAAAGGGTGGAAAACAAGGGCTTTCACCTCAAATCTCAAAGAGAAATGTATTAACAAGGGATTTCACCTCGAACTTCTCTCCACAGAGAAGAACTCATTATAGGCTATCACTGATACCGAGTCTCTTTCTCAGTTTAAGGTTGGATTCTCCACCATACCAAGCTTATCTCGAAAGTACACAAACTTTATTTTGGAGAGAGGCTTGGTGAGAATATCTGTTGTCTACTCATCAGTGTTGATATACTTCAACTATATAGCCTTCCTCAATACCATATCTCTGATATAGTGGTATTTTATCTCAACATGCTTGGTTTTGTCATGAAACACAAGATTGACAGAAAGCTTCACACAACTTTGATTATCATAATGAATGATAGTAGGCTCCATTGATTGTCCAAACAATCCTACAAGGAGCTTACGAAGCCATACTGCTTCTCGAGCTACCATACAAGCTGCAATATACTCTACCTCTACTATACTTAATGCCACAGATGACTGCTTCCTACTACACCAGGATATCATAGCAGAACCCAAATTGAAGCAACAACCAGAGGTACTCTTCCGATCTGTAACACATCCTGCCCAATTAGAATCAGTGTAACCATGCAACTCCAAGTCAGCATCTGAAGAATATCTCAACCCATATCCAACTGTGCCATGCAAGTATCTCAGGATATGTTTAGTTGCAACAAGATGTATTTGTCTCGGTTCACACATGAACTGACTAAGTGCACTCACAGCATAACACATAGCTGGTCTAGTGTTGACTAGATACATCAAGGACCCAATCAACTATTTGTACATTGTAGGATCCACCAAGTCTGAACTAGTTGCAACCTCCTTTAATTTATGTAGGTTGGTCTCCATAGGTGTAGACATGGATTTGCAATCCATCATACCAAACCTCTTAAGTACATCAATGGTGTACTTCCGTTGACTTAGAATCATCTCATTTGGTTTCTGCCAAACTTCTAAGCCAAGGAAGTAGTGCATAAGTCCAAGATATTTCATCTCAAACTCAGAGGCCAACTCTTTCTTACATTTGATGATCAAGTGCTCTTCTCTAGTAAGTATCAAATCATCAACATATAAGACCAAAATCAATGCTTCACCATCAATTACCTTAAAGTATATATTAGAGTCAACATCATTCTTCAAGAAGCCCAAACTTGACAGGTAACGATCAATTCTTTCGTACCATGCACAAGGAGCCTGCTTAAGACCATACAAGGCCTTCTCCAACTTGCAAACATGAGACTCCTTCCCATGTACCTCGAATCCATCAATTTGCTCGATGTAAACTTCTTCCTCGATCACACCATTTAGAAAGGTTGTCTTCACATCCATTTGATGAATCTTCCATCCTCTAGATGCAACAATGGCAATGATGGTCCTGATAGAAGTGTAGCGAGCAATAGGAACAAATGTTTCTTCATAATCAACTCCCTCTTTTTGTGAAAAACCACGAGCCACGAATCTTGTCTTGTACTTCTCTATTCTCCTATCAGCTGCATGCTTAATCTTGAAGAGCCATTCGAAGATACCACAAATTTGCCTTCGGGTCTAGGAACAATGTCCCAAACATCATTCTTGAGAATTGATTGGTACTCCTTTGTCATAGCATCTTTCCAAACCTGTTGACTAGAAGCTTCTTCCACACTAGAAGGCTCAGACTCAATAATATGACTCATCAAGGCAACATAACTGGAGAACTTATGTGGCCTTTTACTTTCTCTGAATGTACCTCTAGGAGTTGCGAACCTTTTAGCTTCTTGCATAGTTTGTCTATCCCAAAGAGGTCTCTTTCTTCTAATCACAATATTGGTAGGCCCATTAGTAGGTTCCAAGGGCTCAACTGTATCAACATCTTCCTTTGGTTTAGAAGTCTCCCTTTGAATCTTAGGAGTATGGTCAACTTCCGTATACTGAGGAGGCTCATCATAGTCAATCTCCACATGAGTTCCCTTGGATCTTCTAAATGCAACATCTTCCTTGAATGTGACATCTCTACTGATTTCAATCAATTTCTGACCAGGAACATATATCCTATAGGCTTTTGATGTCTCATTGTAGCCCACGAATATTCCATTCTTGCTAGAAGGATCCAACTTAGTTCTCTTCTCTTTAGGAACATGAACATAGACAAGACATCCAAAGATCCTCAAATGACTAATCCCAGGCTTCTTCCCTATAAAGGCTTCTTATAGAGTCATATTCTCCAAGACCTTGTGAGGAATTCTATTTTGAACATATACAACAGTCCTAGAAGCTTCTGCCCATAAGAAGGTTTGTAGATCCTGGTCATGGATCATGGCTTTTGTTGCTTCCATGATCATCCCATTCTTCCTTTTTACAACACCATTCTGTTGAGGATTATAGGGGACACAAAACCCCCTCTTAATCCCAACATCAACATAGAAATTTTGAAAGTTACCAGAGGTGTATTCACCTCCATTATCAAATTGTAGGATCTTGATTCTTTTATTGGAAAGATTCTCTACAAGAGCTTTGAACTCCTTGAACCTTTCTAACACTTCCTCAGACTCTTTAGTTTTCAAAAAATAAATCCAAGTCTTTCTAGAGTGATCATCAATGAAAAGAACATAATACAAGAAACCACTCGAAGAAGGAACATACATAGGTCCACATAAATCAGAATGAATAAGGTCTAAAATACACTTAGATCTACTTTCTCTACTGTGGAAAGGGGCTTTTGAATTCTTACCCATAGCACATCCTTTGCAAGTTCCTTCATGCTCTTGATTGAACTTAGGAAGTCCCGTGACCATCTTCTCCATGATAGGTAAGGCTCGGAAGTGGAGGTGAGCCAATCTTCGATGACATAGATCACATAGACTTGAAGAATCATGAACTAAAGCCTGTAGAGGATGCGTACATAGCCTATAGAGGCTTTCATGTCTAACACCAATTACTTGAGCATCCTTCAAACTGGAATTCTCCATCCACACAAGAACTTTTCCTTTGGTGAAGGCAACTTGATATCCTTCATCTTCTAGAGTTGAAATAGAAATAAGATTGCGCTTGATTCCTGGAACATACATAACATCTCTCAACTGAAATGAAATGTCAGAATCCAAATGAAGAGTAGAGGTCCCAATCCCTTTCATGGAATAGCCAACATCATCTCCGATAATGACTTGTTCAGAAAATTATTTCTCCATAAAACTTGATAAGTGCTCCTTAAATCCAGTGATGTGTCGAGAAGCACCACTGTCAATCAACCAAGTGCTGGAATATGTAGGTACATTGCTTGACAATGCAAAATAGAACAAGTATTCACATGAATCCTTCTACAGAGAAGCATCATCAACATCTGCAATGGTGGCTTGTTGCTTAGGTCTAGTTGGACAATGCTTAGCAAAGTGGCCAAACTTATCACACCTAAAGCATTGAATCTTGGACATGTCTCTCTTCTTCTTGGAGGCAGGTGCATCATCATTTCCCTTATCTCGATTCCTCTTGAAGAACCCTTTCCTTCCATCTTTTCCTTTCTTCTTTGAAGCATGGGAGGCGAGAACATGAATGTCTTCATTCTTTGAACTCTGACCAATGCCTCTTGCCACCAACCTTTATTCTTCTTGAATGCAATCTGACCTTAGACGATCAAACTTAGGCAATTTTGATCTTGTACTGATTCCCTGAATGTAGGATTCCCAAGAAAAAGGAAGACCATTGAGAGCAAGCATAGTTAGGTCTTTGTCATCAACCATATGCCCAATTATTGAGAGTTGATCTCTCAAATATGAAATCCTCATGAAATATGCAATCACAGATTCTCCTTTCGCCATCTTCACATGGTGTAGTTGTTGCTTCAATGCAAGTGCTTGACTGGTAATGTTGATTTCGTACATTTCTTCCAATGTCTTAAACATGTCTCTCGCCGTCTTCAACCTAGAGACAATAGGAATGATATGATCCTTGACGGAATCAACCAAAATTTTCATTGCCTTGATATCTTTCTTCACCCACTGCAACTTCTCTTCTTCCTCCTCAAGTTCAGGGACACTGGACTCCACAAACTCACCCAAGTCATTTTCACGCAAGGTAAGCATGATCCTAAATCTCCATGATGTGAAGTTTGAAGCTCCCTCGAGTCTATCCTCAATCTTCAAACCGTTCACCATCTTGACAAAAGGTAGAGATAGACAAGAAAAATGTAAAGAAGAGAATAGAGTATACTGTATAAACAAATTTGATCATGATCTCCTCAAACCCGCTCTGATACCATGTTAGTTTTAGTGATCAGATTAAATGCACATAAAATTAATTGAAAATCATACACAATAACACAACAGATACCCTAGGAAAACCCTCCTCTTGAGGGAGAAAAACCTAGCAACAATATATCACTTATATATTGAATCTCAACAAAGAAAGTCTCCTTTTACAATAGGCCAATATGAAGGCCAATATGAGCACCAAAGAAGGATGCAACACAACCAACTCAAGACAACAATTCGCTGATATAGAATACAACCACAATAGATATCGAACTGCCTTGAAGACGTCACACTTGATGATGGATAATCAATAACCAGTCTGAAACTAATAACTCGAACTTTTGCTCTTGACTTGAACTCACATATAAAGAACACAAACTGAATGAATGATCACAAAGAAGTGAAACATTGAATATATATAACATTTGAGAGAGGATGTGCCTCTTCAAATGTTCTTAAGTCGGCCTTCACCAAGAGTCAGCCACCAGTAATAAATGACGCCTTTGTATGGAAGATCGCGCCTAGTAAAATCATGTCTCATGGAGTATGATGTCGGCTTTAAGAAATTATATCTTCATGGAAGTTGGCCTCAATAAACAAATCATAATCCTTCTTAAAAATGAATTCGACCTTAAATAAATTGCATCTTCTTAAGAATACGTGCATCTTTATTAAATCACAACATATATATAAATTAGATAGTCAAAGACTATCATCTAATTTATTCAAATATGTAAGGTAGATCGACTGGAAGTCAAGATCGATGCTGGTATGAACATCAACAATCCTTAGTTGAGAGCAACCATTTTTCATGGTGGCTTCGTTTATGCAAGTCTCTTTTTTGTTTTGTTGTGGCATTTATTATATGTCATGCAAAATCTTCCCCATTCTTTTGAGGGATTTTTATAGTTGTTGGTCATATTTCTCATTATGGGTTCTACTCCTGTTTATCTTACCTGCTCTAAGGTTCAGGTTGCTTTCCTTGGTCCAGTTATTGATCATCGTTTGCAGGGTTTACTTGTTAGGAGGGATAATCTAATTTTGAAAGCCGTTAAACTATTACTGGGAAAGGAGTTCCTTCTGTCTCGTGGCAAATATTGCCTCAACATCAATATAAGCTCTCATTTCGTGGGTTGCCTGCTAGATCTCCATGTGTCCAAGGAGATGGTTTATAAGATTTCTAAAAAGGTTTTTAAATCCTCGCTGTTGATTGGACTCAAACCTGTTTTGACAAGAGCATGCTTGGGTGAAGGCATTCTACTTCTTTGACATGGTGTCATTAAGCATCAACCATTCATTATCGATGAGTTGGGTTCGATGTACTGGTACCATCGTTTTCTTTCCAAATCTAGCTTAGACTTTCTTAAACGGTGCTATCATTTGGTTGTTGAACCATATTCTCAATGGGTATCAAAGTTCATTGAATTTGTGAAGTGCTTTGGTTCAAATCCTACTAGAGTAATGTATATGGAGATAATACACTCCATTATCTTCTTAGAAACTTTTTGTATTTAGAAGTTTAAGTCTTTTCTATATGTACAAAATGTTTCAAGGTTAAAAACCCTCCTTCTAAAGGGTACATTATTTCTATGCAATACTTCTGAGAAGATCTTGTCTTTTCTATTAGACTTATAATATTTACCAATTTACTAGCACATATTTAGTATGATGGAAAAATATCTAGAAACACTACAAACTGCTAAAATGTATTAATGTCGTATATAGATAATAGAATGAAAAGGTTTTATATTTCTAGTTTACAGTTTGAATGTGATGGATCTTATAATAGGCTTTACATGTGTTTACTTAATTTCTTACTCATGGTAATTCCACTTGTGGCAGTATATATGAATTAGTTTGTTTAGTGCCATCTTCCCTTTTTATTCTTAAAATAGCAAAGTGATATTCTATAAGAATTTTGAAAAGTTTCAAATTTTGTGTTTATTCATATTCCCTAGATTGGGATGTAGGTACCCTTTAGGTTCGGCTATAATTTAATACCAACTTCTAATTGTCTACCGCATAGACATGTGACACCTTTGTATGTTTAATTGTAATGTGGTATGCCCCGTGTCGCATTTTTTCACTTCGGTTTTGAGTCCCGACTTTCGCCATCACCTTGAGTGATATGACGTTTTAGGTTGTAATTCAGGGTTTTGTATTTGATTATCATATTTTGATATTATTTTCCATAACATTTTCCAGAAGCCGAAGGCTAGGAGGCGTCTTCACGACCATATGTCCACATGCCATCTCTTTGGCTCTTGATTATCCCACCATTGAGTTTCTCCCATTTATTCCTAATTGTGCTGAAGATGGCTACTGGTATCACTGCTTTTTAGTCAAAATTGAGTATAATTTCTTGAAGAAGCTTCATGGGTATGTGCCCGTTAAAGATTTCCAAAAGGTTTCAAATTTCATTCGTTTTGACGATCGTTAGGATTCCTTCCATATGAAGACACTTTAAATAAACCTTTTTGATCAGTATAGTCATAGTTTTTAAAACTATATTAGTCTCTTTATTGCTATGAATTTTGTAAAGTGCTAAGGTTGCGAGTTTATTCACATCCCAGCCAATTTTGTTAGTGAGCAGTATGTGGTTTCGAGGCTTTAAACCAAATTTGCAAGTCTAGATATAACTAAAATTATCTCTTAAATTTGTTTCAAGTTATATATTCACCTTTCTTAAAGGCTTTTGAACATTTTATCGAATTTTGGTTTGATTTCAGAGTCCCTTGCTTTCCTTTATTCAGGAAAATTGCTATCTGTATGGATTATTTTAAAGATGTTTCTTAATTAAAGTGCATTAATTCTTTAGTTAGGAAGGAAAGTTCTTTATTTATTAGAAATACTATTTTGATATCATGCGATTGATATGGTTATGATTTTTCGAATCAATGTGGTTGCTTTTTTTGGAAGGGAGCCTTGTTTGAAATTTGGTTTCCTATAAGAACTTTACAAACTCTCTTTTTTAAAGAAAAGCTTCGTTTTAAGGTTTACATCATGAAACCTATTTAGGTCTATTTTGATTAAAAATTGGCCTTTAGCCCATAGATGGCATGACTATTCTTGCAAGGTTGTATATTTAAGAAAATAGCTATGCCTTTTTAGGGTGAAACAAAGTTTTGTTAAGATTTTCCTCTAGTTTTTAAGTTATGAATATGGGCCCTTAGAGGGGTTTTGTCAACATGGAATGTTCACATGGCCATTTATGTAATTTTCCATGGAGGGTTTTTACCCTTAGCTCTTCCTTGGCCATCAAGATTTCTATGCCTTCAAATCCTCATTGAATTTGTATGTCTGTATCTTACTACTTTTGTTATGCTAAGGGTAATATCTTGGCTGTCAGTGTTTTGAAAAAACCTATATGTGGTTGCTTTGGCTTTACTTGGGGTTAACTAGTAAGTTATTGAGTAATGTCGATTTCTACAAGTATGTGAATGTTTGGAAATAGGTATTGTTGTTTATTCTGGTAAAGATTCGGTTACAACTTGTAGGCTTGAAACCGAAGAGTAAAGCATTTTGATTGTGTATACTTTTTGATGGTTTGGGCAGAAAGTCCACCTCTTGGGCGAAACTTTTGTCCACACTTTGATATCTAGAAGACCATCACTATCAGTTTCACAAGTTTCAAATAGTCTACTGCCCTCGCTTGGTTTGAATTTTAGGCTTGCTATTTAGTAGAGAGCACTAAGCTAATTTATAGGTTACATAATTCTTCTTTCCTTAACATGTAGCATGTTCATTGAATTTGTCTACATGTGCCCCTGATTTTTTACTTTCACAAGTTCCCATTTTTTAAAATAGTACCATTCTGTTCTTTTGTTTGCGGGTCAATCCATTCTATTTTAGGGCCGATCTCTCTAGTTTAATATTTTAAATATTTAGATTTGGAGTTCTTTTTTTGCTCTTGTTTGTAATTTTAATTAATTTATGCTACAAAAGCTAAGTGGCTTACCTCCTATATTGTATTACAAGACTGAAATGACTTAGTTTCACAGTCAAAGTGACATACATGTTGTCTTACTTACCTGACTCCCTTCCTTCCTTTTTACTATCTGACTCTAAAATTTCTTTTAAGCCCTGCCAGTCTTCTACCCGAATGCTATATTTTTCTTCCTCAACTTGATCTATTGCTTGATTTGCTAGGAAATCGACTACTTTATTTTCTTCTTGGTATATGTGATTGATTGACTGGACTTGGGTATCCTGCATTAGTTCCTTTATCTTGTAGATCTTTGATTGCAAGTTCCAGTCCTCTATTTGACCTTTTATTATTATGTTGATTCATACATTCAAATTGCTTTCAATTTTTATATCTTTTAGACCTTTATTCTTGCATAGTTGTAGACCCCTAAGGATGGCCTCTATCTCTATTGTGTTGTTGGTTCTAATTGGTAATTTGACTGATAATGCCTCCTTTATCTAGCCTTTTTTATTTCTTATTATACATCCTATGCCTAATATCCTAGGGTTGCCCCTTGAGGCACCATCCATGTTGAGCTTCAATCTAGCTTTTGGGGGGGAGACCATTTGGCGTTTGCTCTTTTATCTTTGGTGTCTGGCGCAACTTGATAGAATGGTGGTGTCCTCAATTGGGTCCATCTTTTCATGATCTCATCGTCCCATATTGTGAATTTTTCCTTCCTTTGTGATTTTATTCTTGAATTAAGCCATTCAGATATGTTCCTTTCTATATCTAAAATTATTTCTAATACTGCCTTTGTTTTTTGTTGAAATATTGGTCTGTTTCTTTCTTTCCATATATTCCATATTATTGGTGATGGAGCAACTGACCATATTTTGCCCCGACAAGCTTTCTCTTTGATCTTTGGCCAACTAGTAAAGAAATCCCAAAGTCTAATTTGTCTTGGGGTGGACCAATTAAGTTTTTCTAACAACCAATCCCAACAATTTCTTGCATAAAGGTAGTTTAGTAGTAAATGATTTGCATCTTCAACATGCCCTTTACACATTGCACACTAGCTAGGCCCTTTTATGCCAATTGTTTTTAACCTATCCCCTGTTAAGATCCTTTCGTGTAGTGTTGTCCATGTGAATGCTCCTGCCTTCAGTAGTACACCTTTTCCCCAACATAGTTTATGTGGCCATGATTTGTTTCCTTCTACTATTTGTATTTGATAACCTAACTTGATTGAGTAGTTCCCTGATTTGGTCCCGCACCATATTATTTTATCCTTCTTATTGTTTATACATACCTGCCTATTTTTAAAAATCTCTCTCAGTTGGTTCTTGAATATTTTGTCCCATGTGAGATTACTAGAGTCCTTCCATTTGCATCCACTTTTCTCATTTATGGTGAGAAAGTCCCTAACTGATTCACTTGTATTATTTCTTATGTGTGCTATATGATCTTTTAGTTCTAGATATTCGACAAGTGGTTTATAGCCACCCTAAGAATCCATCCAGAAGTTTTCTTTTAGTCCATGTTGTTGATTTTCCATGTAAGATGATCTGTTATTATGTGTTTACAACTTAGCTTGAAGTTCCAAACATGTGATCCATTTATGGGGTTTGCTATGGTCAGAATTTTGTCTTTATCCATATTATCCAAATATTTCTTTTGTAGAATTTTGCACCATAGTAGATTGGGTTTTTGGTACATTTTCCATATAAGTTTTTCCACCAATGCCAAATTTGTTTTTTTTAATTTCTAATTTACCTGCACCACCTTCTTCTTGAGGCTTCCTAACTTCATCCCAGTGAATGAGTGGTACTCTATGTTGTTCATTTGAACCTTCCCACAAAAAGTGCTTTAATATGCTTTCCATCTTAGTTGTTGCTTTTGATGTCATTTGCATACTCGACATTGCATATGTAGGTATAGTTGAGAGAACTGATTTGATCATCGTTATTCGCCCTACTAGTGTGAGCCACTTACCTCTCCAACCCAAATATTTTTCTTCACATTTTTCTATTAACTTCTCCCATAGTTTGGTTTTAATTGTACCTTTGACTAATGGTATACCTAAGTATTTGCATGGGCTGCTATTAGTTGAGAAACCCAAGATTCTCGCTACCTTTTTTTGCAACACTTTTTTCATATTAAAGAAATACACTTTTGATTTCTCTTTATTTAACCCCTTCATACAAGTTACTAGCTATAGCCTTTTCCCATTATTTATTTTTATCTCTTGTGATGTATCCCTCTTAAGGTTGTGTGATCCCCACTTTTTGTCTATATGTTGAAACCTTATTGCATTGAATCTAGGCTATTGCATCATAATTTTTCTTAAACGGTCTGGGTTAGAAGTTGTAGGCTTTCACTTTAATTCCAAGTGTCCCTAGAAGTTGAGGTATTGGGTAGTCCCCTCTAAAAAAGTGTCATCTTTAATGAGTTTTTGCATTCCCATCAGCCTACAAGGTTCATATGAATTCCAAAGGATGTGAATGATAGGAGTTTTGTCATATTGGCCAAGTGTCAATATTCTATTGCATTGTAAAACCTCTTCGTATCACAAATTGGTCTAGGTCCACATCTCATTCTTGTAATGAGTCGTAGTTATAATATAGTCTTTTCTTATGACAAATTGACTCCACATGGTGATTTTTTATTGCATTGCATGAGCCCTTTCACATCACAATTTTATGTCAATGCTCTTTGTTCAAAATTGTGAAGGGTACTTTGTGAACAAAAGATGCTAATCCTAGTGAGCCATGATAGAAAGAGATTATCTGGTAACATTACTAGGTTTTTGATGTATAACAATATTCATCCTAGTGTTAGTTGTTATCATAATCAGGGTGACCAATTCTTTCACAAGGATGGTATAGTCATTATAATTGATGGAGTAGAGGTCAAACCACATGATTTTCCTATATGGGTACCTGATAGGGTGGCTTTCCTTAAGGCTATATGACAATTGAATGATAGATACAAGGTCCATTTGGGGAAACATAAAAAAGGCTCTTTCATCCCTTCTACATTAAATTTCTTAGATTTTACTCACTTCATGGGACATATTAGAACCATTGAGTTTTAAATTGATGGAATGCAAAATAAGAATAAAAAAGGGAAGGAGGTTTGATCCAAACAACTATATTGATAAAATTAGAAAGAAATTTGGGAGGTCAACCTAGACAAACATGAATTTGATGAAGAAAGTGATTTGATTAGAAATTGCTCTACCAAAGTAAAGGTTGATAGTAAAAGAGACAAATGGACAAGGATTCAATTGGGAGAAAGAAATAGATAATTCCTTGATTTTGGATATAAAGGTGTATTCATTGAAACCAAAGATTGTATTCTTAGAATGCAAAAAATGTTAGATATAGCTTTAGAATTATGTCTCTAACTATTAGATTGCTAATATTTCAGGATTTAAACTGTATATTATTTTTGAACATCAAAATTTTGGATCAAACTCCATGATCCATCATCAAGATGCAAAAATAGATAGAGAGAAGAGTGAAAAATGTATTAGAAGAATTGGATAGAATAGGAGAGGGTGATGTGAGGGTTAAAGGGCACTGAACCTTGAAAATAGGGTTAAGGAAAAGATAAGAGGGAGGAAAGAAAACAAAGAAAGGGAATTTTCTCAAAAAACCTTAATAATAAAATCAAGATTAATGAGACAACAAATTGATATTAAGAACCATAACACGAATTGATAAAAAATAATAAATAAACAAATCAAATATTAGAAAATGTTGATAGTCTCTAATACTATGGACTATGGAAACAAAATTTTGATAGTCTCTAACTATTGTTCCAAAATTTAATGCTAATGATCCTATTATAAATATGCAACAATAAGATGAACAAGATATAGAACTATTTTTTCACCAACCCCTAGAGCTACTTGCTTTGGAAACTAGGAATGATGCTCCTCATGGTAAAGTAGTGCAATAAGAAATAGCTCAACCTCAGTGGAATTTCTCTTATAGAAGCTATTTGGGAAAATGAAGTATAAAGCTGAGAAATTTAGTAATATATTACTTCAATGTAGTGATATAGAATTATTGACATCTCTCTAGAAAGAATATTGTTTAATTTAGAGAAGGGAGGAAAAGTAGTATAGGATGTAAGAGCCTTGGAATGTGAAAAATTCCTCTCTAATGATGGATTTATTAGGTCCACTAAATTCAAGAAACTTCTCTTAAGAAATAAGTTTGATATACTTAGCCAAAGGATCATGGATAAGAAGGAGCATGTGATAAAGAAGGTGATGATAAAGATGTGGCTCAAAGTGTCTTGAAATACATTGATCTTGACATAAGCATAATGACTCCTCAGGAAGGAAGGAAATTAGTTAAGGAAAGTGGATGTATACTATTGCCAAGATGGGGTATATCCTCTACAACAGTTTTAACACCACAAGGCGATTGGATATTGATGATGATGTCTTGGGTTATGAGGAGCAAACAAATTAATTATAGTTTAGATTAGACTTAAATTCCAAGAATGAAACCTTGGCTATATGGATAATGGCTCCTAATCATGACAAACCATAGGTGGTCAAAGACATAAATGAATTCATATGGAACTTAATTGTAAGGAGATTAAGTGATACCACTGCTACTTAAGCAATGTCTTTAGCAGTCAACACATATTCATTTAGTGAAGCAACAATTAAGAAATTGTAGGTAAACTATGAAAAATTACAAAATTATGACATTAAGTTGCTATAGAAGTATAACAATATCAAATAAATGGTCACTCCATCTAAATACATTATATTATAGCCTACAACACCTCTTTTTATCCTATGATATATATCCTACATTAATGTCAAGGATTTCAAATTTGAAAGAGAAATTAAAGCAAAGTCAAGTGCAAAAGCTAAGGCATGGGATAAAGGAAAGAAATCTATTACTAACTTAGTCAATAATATTTTAAACAATTGATTATCTTGATTTTTGTATAAGGTTGAGGATATATTGCTTTGCTATGAAAATTTGAGAAAAGCTCAAGTCAACCAGGTCAATAATGAGTCAACATTGAGGCATATATTGAGTACATGGATTCCACACATGCTAACTATGGAAATTATCCATGGGTATGAAAAGTATAATCCCAATACCCGTAGAGAGATATTAAGTACTCATGAGGATATTGGGCTCTTCAAAACAAATTTTATTTGACACTTAAGGATAAGTTGAGCAATTTCAAGGTCCTTGAAGAATATTTGCTATCTTTAGTACTTTGTTATGGCAGGGAAATGAAATCATTAGATGATTGGAAAGAAAAATTTCATATAATTTCTCTATTTCTAGTCACATCAGTTACCCAAGGGGATACAAATAGACCCAATCTTATGTAGTGCTAAACTTGGTAGCTTGCTAAAATTAGAATCAGGATTGAAAAACTTTGTTAAGGAAACAAAAGTACTCCTTGATGTGAGGTACATGACCCTCCATAACAAGTTGGCAAAAATTCTTTAGCACTAGTGGACATTAGATGAAGCATTTGCTACATGTATGGGAAAGTGTTCATAAAGCTTGTGTGACATTGATTCTTCACATCACCTTAACTCCAACAAAATATTCTGTGTGTATGTAGGCATTTTAAGGTATAATAGACAATTAATAATGGGACACTTCAAGATAAGGGATGCTTAGAGTGGCTTAATATTAATCAAAGGCATAATTAATCCTAATTTTTAGTTATGAAAGGAGACCATGAGTTAATGATAATTCACATTCAAACAATTGTCTATTTGAAGGGGTTAATGTTTAGTTAGATTTTTAAATTTTTTGTACAATGGTGCCTTGGTTCTTTCAAGGTTTTTTTGTCTTCTATTGTTTAGAGCTTTATGAATTCAAAGGAAGGTATAAAGGAATTATTTAAATAATGGGTGGAATTGGAATGAGGAAATTCTAGTCTAATTAATTCTTAAGCAAAAACTTGGACTCAAATGTAGGCTTTCCATGGAGTATGATGGATTCACTTGGAAAGAGGGAAGTGTGCTTTTCCATTGTTTCATGTATGTGACTCTGCTTACTTAGTAAGCCTCATATGAAACACAATAAATTTCAATTCCCCCCTTGAATCCTTCAGTGTTCTCCTTTCAACTTGGCGAGTGTGGAGGATGTATTGGCTCTTGGTGAGCCACTCTTGATTATTAATACCAAATTGCTCTTAGATGGTTATTGGGGTATGGAAGTTGATGGTGCTCTCCTATTTTGGCATTTGTCATCTTCCTATTCCAACCAACTATTATGGATTCAGTGTGGCAAATGCATCCCACACAAGTTCCATGTTGGCTATTTCCTCCATTGGATTGTTTATGGTAGAATGAATTCATCCAATGATCATTTCTTCTTTCATCATGTCATATTTTTCTTCTCATGTGCCACTTTTTTAATGATCATTTCCATAGTTTGAGCAATGAAGATGAGGCCTCCTACATATTTTTCCACATTGCCATGTCAATAGGAGACATGGCACATTTCAACTTGGGTGGAATGAGTTTAATTCAATTCTCCCTAATTCTTCAAATGGCATATAGGGTCTTGTGAATTATTCTTAAGTACTTCACAAGCCTTTGCATCCATTCAGTTGCACAATGCTCATCGAGATGCTACAAAAGTGACACGTGTCACCCATATGTGGGGTTACATCAATGTGTCTTCTATAAAAGGGACATATCTTTATTGTAAATGAGGATGGAAAAAGGTAGGATGTAAAATATGTTTTTAGTCTATAATAAGAAATATAGTGTTATTGTGTTTGTGTCTATTGTAATGTCATATTTCTTAATGAAATTATATGAATGCAAGCTATGTAGTTTGTTGTTGTCTCCATTCTTGTAATCTGACATCTCTTTGAAATAAATAGCTAAGAGTTATGAATTTATTTACACACATTTGTTGTGTTTTGAATTATTAGTTTATGTTAGTTTTTGTTTTAAGGAACAAAATAAATCTTTCATGTATAATAAGAGGAAATGTCAGTATTATGAATGGATTATGAAGTAATATGCATTTTTTGTAAGCCTTTTATTGATTGTACCAAGGTCACCTAAACTATTGGTTGTTAAAAAAGAAAGGTGACACATGTGATGACTCCATGTTCCTTACAATAGGTATCAGTCCACCTTCGAACCTTACCTCCAACCCACATAATGAAAATTACAAATCTCATCAAATTATAATTTATTTGTAATTATTTTAATTTTTCATACATGAACATATCAATGCTACAAAAATTAAACCGGTTAATCATTTAATTTCATAAATCTTTGTCTACTACGATGTAATTGTTGCAAATATTTTATCAATGTACTTTATAGGGTCACCCACCTTAGTCTTGTAAAGCCAAAAGTGCATGAGGGATTAATCTAAGTTTCTCTATTGTTCATTGGCCAACTTCTCAACATTTTTGACCATAAGATCTAAAAAATATTTAAAATTAATTGAATATAAGTTACAAAAGCAACAAATCCCAATATTTCAATATTTCAAAAGGAAGGATCATGGCATAAGGTGTAGTATCTATTAACAAAATGTTGATGAAACACAAACTCTTGTAAATATAATATACACACTTCTCAAATGTGCCCATAGGATAATCAACTAATCTAGATGATCGATGATGTTCTAGTGTCCTAGGGCTTGTCTTTAAATACAACATTCTAGGTATTAAATTCAAATATTTTAGTGTTCAAGTTGATAGACAACAATTCAACTTGGTCGAAAAGGGCTCAAGATAAACAAAATATGAATTTGGAGAGGGTATGTGACCTAGGTGCAATTATATATAAAGGTATAAAATGACATCCAAAATTTAGTTAAGGATGAGAAAATTGGTATGCATTAAGATGGGGTCAGATCCTTAGATTATAATGACCAAGACGTTTATATACATTCTATAGTGATATTAAGAAGTCTCATAAGATTATCATATACATAAAAACTAAAACACAACTAACATATGTTTAAAAACTAAAACTATAAAATAATTTTCAACTAAAAAAATATAACATAATTAGTCGATAAACTACATATAGTGTGAGATTTGAGTGTGAAACAAGTCTCACACTTGCAAAACAAGTTTTAACTGTAGTTTAATGGTAAAAGCCTCCAAAATATCAAGTGAAAGCATAAAAAACTGCACTTATCACTCCGGATAAATATTTATTTTCCAACTAGATGAGAACATTCTATTTCCATTTGCAATGTTTTTTTGTCAATTTAATGACAACTTTCTTTTTCATTTGCATTGCTTTATGCTTTAAATCTATATGCAAATATTTCAAAATCAGATAATACTTAAGATCTTTAAGGAAAAAAAGAAGATTTTTCTAAGTTTATTTCATTCCATTATTTAGCACTTATTATTAATTGTTTAATGCACAAACTCATACTCTCTAACATATTAACATACATTTAGTTTTCTATTGAAGTAATCGTTAAACCTACTTTAAGTGCAAATGCTAGTTCTTAAATAAATAAAATAAAATAACTCCTACTCTTTAATAAAAATAATAATAATAAATAAAATAAAATAAAATAATTAATGAATAAATAAATATACGTCTTTTAAAAATAAAACAAAATTAATACTTTAAATATTTTTAAATAGATATATTTAATATCTATAATAATTAATTAATAATTATTAAAATTTGACTTAAAAAGTAACCGAAACCTTAGCTAATCCACAATTTTAAGAAGATTGAGAATACACTTTGCTAACCAACCCACAAACATAATTAAAAATGAACCCCAAGAGGATAACAATAGAAGACTTTTGTCCTAAAAATAGTTTCACCCTAACGAGTTAGCTAATAATTGATTCTAGTTTTCAAAGATTTTTTGCCATAATCAATATTTTCGCTTTACCTTTTTCTCCAAGCTTAAATTTCGTCCGCGTGATTCGTCCACACTCTCCGAATCTCCATCCCGATGATCTCCTTATCTGTTACTTTCTTCTGCCCTTGGGATCTTCACTGGCCTCTTCCATAACAACAATGCTGATAATAATATAAAATCGTTTCCTGTCAGTTGGAAGCTTTGTTGGATTTTGACTCCATGAGTGCAGTCAAGAGACAAGTCCTTCATGATCCATCTGTATATGCTTGGACGTATCTCCTTAAGCAAAATACTATGAATCCATTCCAATTGAGGTTCCAGCCAATCTGATGGTAGGGAATTCGATCCCAAGACCTGTAAAAGGTAAGGTTTTTTCTATGTACTTTTGCCCCTTTATTGAGAATTTTCATCCACCCATTGGTGTTTTTGCGCTACCCAATTGTGTTTTTGCAGTACCCAATTGATCTACGACTTGGAATTTGGTGGGAATTGTAGCAGCGTGCGTTGGACTGGCACCCGACATTGTGGGTGTACTATTATAGGTGGCAGCCTTCTATGAGTTTTTACATCTAGCGACTTTTACTCGCACAGTCACTTGTGTCCTGCAGTCCGTTCAGGGTAGTCCTAGCAGCTGGATTCAGGTTTTCTTTTGCTTTTGTCGATTATGAGCTTTAGAGGATCAGGGTTCAAACACACGCAACACGTATATTAACGTGTCAGATTTAAAGCCTGCCTACTGGAGACGCACACTGGTGTCTCCTCTCGTCACAATCCTAGACGATCTCCCAACAGGGGAATACGCACTGTATTACAGGAATCTGTTGGGCCTGGTGAAATAATGGAGAAAGATTCCGAATTAAAGACAGAGGAGGGGTTTGGAAATGGGAAGCCGGATGAGAATAATATGGCTAACGGGGTGAAAGGTATTCACAAGGGTGGTGAGAGCTCCAAGAAGAAGGAAGGATTTTTCAGGGCAGACCAGATTGATCTGAAGAATCTGGATGCCCAGCTGGAGAAACACTTCAGCAGGGTACGGACTATGGAGAAAGAATCTAAAAGAGCAAAGGAGGAATGGGAAATTGACCTTAAGAAATTAGTTCTAAAGGGAAAAATAGCTCAAGGCACTTTTGGAGCTGTATATAGAGGCGTTTTTGATGGTCAGGACGTTGCAGGTATGGTGTCCTTACGTTTTAGTTTCTTGTGCTTTTCGTGATCTGAATTTTGAGCAGTTCTTTTCTTCCTTTTTCAATTCTTAGGATTATTTTCATTTTCCATAGTGAGGGAATGGTTCAAATCCATTGCATGTTGATTTTTAGATAAGCATGCTTGCTTTGAATATAATCCAAGTATATAATATACTCCATATCTGAAGCCTGTCACTTGACGATTATATCCGCAATAAGATTTGAATTCTTGTCAATGGGAAAGGGACGAGTCTTCGCTATTCAGAAAACTTGTCTGATACAATAGTAACACTATTTTGTTTTACTTCTGTAATGCTTTCAGCAACATTTGCTCCCGGCAGCTTTCGTCCAGTAGTTTAGAGCTCAATAGATGTTGGTTATAATGTTAAGTTTATTCTTAGCTGGCGAGGCTATGGGCACAAATGCTAACCCCATACTTATCACTATTTCCAAGTTCAAAGCATTGCTGTGGAGAAAATGTCCTACAGGGGATATAAGTGGTTGTTGAAGTTAAGGTAATCCTGGTGGCCTGCAGTTTTGACCAAGTTGTAAGAGGAATCACCTCAGCTCTGCAAAGTTCACTGTTCTCCCATCTTCACACCTTGCAAGAGGGTTTTGCATTTCTAAAATGGCATTAGGTAGGGTAAACCTTGTGCTGAAAATAGTGGCATCAGCCCTTCACTGTCTTTGGGTGTTGGATTTGACCTATAGCGGATGTATATTACACCCAAAGAAACATGCTAAAATTTAGTAGGCATTAGTTCATTGATTTCTGCAATATTCTTTTTTTATACACAGGGGTATCCTCGTGACCCATCCCAGTGCCTAGAGGGGCGAGCTGAGGTGAGACTAGTCCCCTGTGGGTGGAATGCTACTGCCCACTAGCAGGCCCACCTCTTAAACCTGGGAGCAGAGTTGGACCCGAAACCAATGGGGAGAAAACCCTTGGCCCAAGCCAACTCTGCTACCTGTGCGGGCTAAAAGATTAGTGGTAAAGTCCAATCCTATACCCCAGGTCAGCGGAGCAGGCACTGGCACAATATTACTGACCTCAAGGGAGCAAACCCCAAGCCCCAGCCAACTCCGGTACAACTGGTGGCTGTTGATTTATGCAATCTTAGAAAGAGGTTGCTCACAATATCAGTGTTAAATTCATGCTTTTCATCATTTTATAGAACACTTTTTGACCAAATATTGTACAAAGGTTCTTATTCCTTTCCATTTTTTTTGGGTGCACAGACCAATATTTGTGTGGCAATTCCAGAAATTATTATATTATTAAGGCAGATTATGTTTGGTATATTGGCTACTAGTTGACAATGGTTGTATGTTGGTCTTAGCTTCAACATCTCTTGACACTTTGAACTGTTAGACAGAATAGTTCTCGACAGTTTAGGATGACACTTGACTATAGGAATCTTGCACACTATCATCTTCTGAAGCTCAATTGATTGCACACTAAAATCCATTTATGTACTGTTTTGTTCCAATCAGAGTATGTATAAGCAATATTATTGACATCAGTGTAGCATCTGTAGGACTGTATTTGTTTGCTAGATCTTTCTTTTATTCAAAACCTAGGATGGAAAGATTCTTTCTGTTTGAGATGCAAAATCTACCCAAGAAGTTCAATGAAATAAAATGCCATTAATCTAATATAGAAAATATATCCTTCCTGAATAGAATATCAAGGTCATCTTTGTAGCATAATATTTTGGTAAAATGGCTAGTTCAATGAATAGAATATCAGATTTCTTCCTTCACGATTTGCTAGTCATGATTTTGGTTACAGTCTTCAGGTAGCATTGCAATGTTCTGAATGCCAACTTTGTCAGAATTATTTATCATTTATGTTTTTCCTGATGTCAAAGTAGGATTGTGGCTTTATTTATCTACTTTTACATTTACTTGTTTTGAGGCAAATTTCTTTTTGCAGAATTTGGTTGGAATGCTCTGTACCCATAGTGATATATATTTTTTGTTTGTGTAACCATTATGGCAATTTTGCAGTTATTGTTTGCTTGCTCGTTGAATAAGGCTGTAGGATTCAGATATATTTGCCCTTAAACTCAATTCTTTCTTTCACCATCCAGTGAAACTGCTTGACTGGGGAGAAGAGCAAACCAAAACTGCAGCTGAGGTAGCTGCAGTAAGGACTGCATTTCGACAAGAAGTGGCTGTATGGCATAAGCTAGACCATCCGAATGTAACAAAGGTATGTATACATTGTCGGCCAATTCTCTTTCATTTGGATTTACTTCCATGGTTTTGCCTTGGTACACTTTTATCAACAAGGTCATCACATTTCATATAAACACAATCTCGTAAAAATGCGTATTTATGCTCTTATGTTTTTTTCTTGTTAGAATGTTCATTACAGTTCTACTTTACACATAGCTTCTGAAAGCATTACTTTCTATGGTAATGAATTCTCATATATGAGATTGACTCACTTGTAGACTATAGGATGAGGTTATTGGTATGCATATTAAAACTGCTTTGGCTGTTTTTCTTCTTGGATTCAACTTGGGGGTGTATCAGTGTTTCTATGCTCTAAGCTTTCCGTTTGATTGCTGTTACAGTTTATAGGTGCCTCAATGGGTTCTTCAGACCTTATGCATGGTTCAAACGATACTGAAGGTGGTTTGGAGGGTCCATCAAATGCCTGTTGTGTTGTTGTAGAGTATCTTGCTGGAGGAACACTGAAGAACTACCTTATAAAAAACCGGAGAAAAAAACTTGCTTTTAATGTTGTGATCCAGTTAGCATTGGACCTTTCCAGAGGGTGAGTTCCTTTCATATTCTTCATATATATGCATGTAGTTGTTAACTTGTTGATATGAGTGTGTGTAGAACTAACTAAACTTAATTTGATTAAGCGTGTAATGTGTCTTGATATGTATCTAAAGTAGCATTTTAACCTTTATTTGTTAACATCAAACTTGTCAACCATTATGATTTAGCCAGTTGTTTTTTATTATAAGTTTTTTATAATTCTCATATATTTCAGGTTAAGCTATCTTCATTCACAAAAGATAGTTCATAGAGATGTTAAAACAGAAAACATGCTGCTGGACAAAAGTCGGACTCTTAAGATAGCAGACTTTGGAGTGGCACGTGTTGAGGCTCAGAATCCCAAGGACATGACTGGTGAGACAGGAACTCTTGGTTACATGGCACCAGAGGTACTTTACGAACATTTGTATCTTCTAGAATCTGAATTTGATGCGTTTTTGGGAATTTTGTTTCAGCTGGAATGGTCATGTTCAAAAGTATTTCTTTGATGTATTGTTCTTTTGTTGCTGTTGGTGAAATAGGTTACATTCAAGCAAAATTTAGGATTTCATTTTAGTTTAGTAAACAATTAAGTCATTACCTATGCACTCTCTTTCATTGCAACCATAGCTTGCTGTTCTTTTGAGTCCCACTGACAACAGTAACATATGCAAAATATACAGATTTTTTTTTCAAATGCATAGAAGAATTTATGAGTTAAAAAAAGAGCAATAACATGGTACAAATAGGCTTAGGTTTGTTGGAAGAATGAAGAAGAATGGCCTACTATACAGTTTTGTATTGTCATTGATGTCACCATGTTATATGAGTTGCAACTGCAAGACTAAGTTAGTGCTTGATCCGGTATTTTGGTCCGGTATCTGAACCAGTATACATGCTACACCCTCCGGTATTTTGGTTGGTCCACAATCCTCCGCGGTTGATAGTTGCTGTCTGCGGTTTTGGGAAATAGTTTATGAGTGTTGAAAGCATGTATGTTCAGAATCTCTTGTGCTCCGGTGCTCGTATGGTGTATCGACATTATTCTATTAATTATTTTTTGCAAATCAAGTCTATTTCTGGCCAACTTCATGAATAATTGTGATATGGTGAATCAATTTTTGTTATGTGGATATATGTGCAACCTATCTTAGGCCTATGTCGACATGATGTAGTGTGCTAAGCATTTTTGAATTGTTGTTGGAAGTTTTTGTGAATTCTTGAGGCCGATAGTTGGTATTTTTGATAAACATGGATTGCATCTAATTAGGCCAACCTAATTGATGCTTATGGATGGATTGAGTATATATGTTGGACAGGTTTGAAGATTGAGAAGTGAAGAAGTAGTTGTGTTTGCGAAGCTGTGAATGTGAAAAGTGTGAAGATAATGAAGTGTGTTAAGTCAGTCTATTGAACATCACTGGAACTGTATCAACACTCGTTAGGTGCACTCTCATCAGTTCATTTTGGCTATGAAGCCAACTTTTGTCTTCTAATCCTTTTGTAGGCAGCAAGCCCCCTTGTGTAAGTAGTGAGCTTTTGTATCCAGATAGTGAGTCCTATTCAGGGCAATGAGCCCTTGGCAGTGAGCCTTATATATTCAGTTTTGGAACTACTTTATATTGTGAGTTAATCCTCACTGTAGTTTTTCCCTCATTGGGTTTTACACGTAAAATCTGGTGTTCATGGTGTTGATTTTGCTTTCTGTTATTTGCATTTCATGTTCATACTTAATAACAAAATAGTGTGGTTGTGAAATTGATAAGTGTTGAAGTATTGTGTTTGAATTTGGTGACAACTGATTCACCCCCTCTCTCTCAGTTATCCTGCGCCTTTTAACAAGGTTTATAATCTGGATACATTTTAAAACTTTTATTTCTCAACTTCTAGTTTCTTGTCTATGTTTTTTAGTTTTAACTTTTAAGTTATTATTCTTTTTGTTGTAGTTAAATATTTGTAAATCAAAAATTGATTTTGTGATTAAATACCTCAAAACATAAAAGTAGGTCCAGACTGGATACAATTTTATTGTCTAGAAATTACCATTAATTAGTTTCTACCTTCATTATTTTAGAAGATCATGTGGTTTCCATAATTTTTAATTTTGGTCTTTGTTATGGCAGAATTCCATTTCCCATATTTGTTATGCAATTGCTGTTAGGATCCCAATAATAATGACTGTATCGGGTAATGGGCCTAGACAGCCTTTAGTTATGTAAGTGGGCAAACTACTTTTGGGGTTAAGGGGCCAAACCACCTGTTTCTGGCAGTGAGTTCAACAGCCTACCTTTTAAGGTGTGGGACCATCAACTGAACTTTTGTGTACGTATCCAGGTGGTTTGGTGGGATTTTGCAGGTAAGGAATAAATAGATTGTCTTATGATAAAGATCTTTTATCTATGGGAGTCTGAAAGATTAGATCTCTAGTGAAATGCAACACCCATTTTGCTCCTGAAATTGACCTGACTTGGTGCTCATATGTTTTCCAGAACATTTTTGGTATTTTTTATGCAGTGTTATAAATTGTTAATGTTCATGATGTGAAGTTTAGTTATGCGGTTTCCATTATTCTGGATTCCTTGTTAAAATATGTTGCATCATAGCCAAGATACTTATACTTGGTGAGTCTAGGGAAACCCACTGATTCCTACGCTGAGTCAGTCCAAACAAGTCCAGCTAGCTCAACTGTGCAAAAGAAGAAGCCTTGGCAAGTTTGGAGAACTTGTAAGGTGAGTCCTAAACTGTTAGTCTTAAAGATACTCATTAAAAAAATAAATGCAAAAGGAAAAACTGACCTAAAAGTTGCAAACTGCCCCACCTCCCTCATTTTAACATTTCAATTTCTGTTTTGCAGCGCCCATAAGAGACAAGTGTAACTTGCATCATGGAGGGCTCATTTTGGGAAAATTTGTGTTGGTTTGATTATTAGGTGATTTTGATTGATTTGAACTGGTTCAATTTGTTGAGTCATGCAATTTTTTTTCCAGCTGTCCAAGCCCAAAATGGTGTGGCCAATTCTGAGCTGAGTCTTAGTCTTGATATTATGTGTTAAAACTTATTTTTCTTATCAACTTCAGTTTTAATTCAAAGTGAAAATGAATTCCAGTGTCTACTTTCAGCTTCCACATTCCTGGAACTATATATTTTCAGAATCAGTTTTGTTTGATTTGGATTTTGTTGTTTATATCAGCAGATATATGCTATATTTTCTGCTTGGAGCAGATTTCAACATTTAAATTCATTTTTTTAGCTCAGCTTTCAGATTTTCAAATTCTAGTTACAGAATGTTTTCCATCTTGAATATCACATTTCTATTAGGAACATAGCATTCGTGTTGGTCAACTTACATTGCCTTGTTAGAAAATCAATGATGGCTTTCAGTGCTGACTCCCATGATGGCAATGATTGGAAATAAAAAATCACTCTATTTGTGGAGGAAAAACTAAGAAGGCTATTAGATGTGAAAGATAACTATCGAGGATTAGCATGTAACAACTTTTCTTAACTTAAAGAATTATATCTAAGAAGATTAATTCACAGCCTGCAAATATCTGATGCTTCAAGTCTCCTTGATCTACCAACCAAGATAATTCTGTCAAACCAATTTACTTGTTGATAACATTTTCCATTGACATGTAATTGCAATGTAAATGAAAGGGCTATTATCGATCAGGGTTTATGGCAAAGCCTTGAGGTCTACAACTCATGAGGATACAATTCAACAAGTAGAAGCTTATTTAAAGCTTTTCAGGGATTTCCTTATATCAGAACCATTTCCACAAATACTCCATCGGCCAAGGAATAATAGAAAGATAACGTGGAAACAAATTCTCTGCTTAACTTGATCTGGTCAAAGGAAAGAATAGATGACATTGCTGTCATTTCTGATTTATGTTTAAAAGGAATTTGTTTATTTTGTGGATCTGGTGGGGGGTTGATGTGGTCCTAGGAACACAATGGTTGAAGACACTATAAGATTTCACATGATTTTGAGTGAGTTATGCATTAAATATGGGAAAGACCAACATAGGAAGACCAATAACAATCAACAACAATAATATCCTCTCCCTTATTGCCATGTTGGGGATCATCCAATACTGGATTTGGAGGAAAAAAGAAAAGTGAAGAGTAGAACTGTGATTATCACTGATTCTAGAAGCACTCATAATTTCATAGATGCCAAAGCTTGTATGTTGTTGGCCAAAAAGCTATCCCTATATGAAAATTTCAGGTATTAATGACTGAAGAAAGTATGAAGGGAGTACAAATGGATGAAAAGGGCTGAACTTGCAGCTGGAAAGCTACTGATAAAACAAAAAGAAGGAATGGAAAGGAAACAAATGTTGTTCAAGACAGTGAACAAGAATGATTGCAGTTTATCTGGATCCTAGGTGGTCTAAGGGATGGTCTTATCTATTAGTTAGTAATAAGTAAGATCATAGAACATGTAAATGGAAGAACAAACTAGCAAGCTAATTACACATTTGATGTGAAAGAATCGTGGCAGATATGCCACTTCTGTTTAGAATAAACAAGGGAAACATTCATAGAGGTTTAAGATGTGAATCTACTAATTCCTCTCTACCTATACAAGTTGGCAATATTGGTATTTATAAATGAATTACAACTAGGCTGTCAAATAGGTGCCACATAGATGTTGATATGGGTCCAATGTGCAAGGTAACGTGACATGTGGATAGGATGTTGCCAAGTCCGTAGGGTGTCATTCCTTGTAGTGTGAACACCACTAGTTGTGTGTATGGTATCAAATGTCAAACTAGATGGTGTTATTTTGTGTGGCTTGAAGGCTATCATGTGTTGCTCGTGTAAGGTAGCATTTATTGTGGTGTAGTTGCTTCCATTTGTCACACATGTATGGTCTAATTGGGTAGCATGTGTTGTGCCGTACTATGCATGTGAGAGTCTTGTGTGGTTGTGCGCATAGAAGTTGCACAATTTTGAGTGGGCTAGAGAAGCAGATAGGTAAGCCTGTGCTTGGATCATTTACTCTTTTTTAAGGAGCAATGGTCTCCATTGTGTCTGTAGTGAGTTGAGGCAATTGCGTGCATAGTTGTTGAAGATTGTACCACTTAGTTTGATTTGCATACAACCCAATTTTGACTACTCAAAACAATTGATGGGCACCATGATGAGCATGAGTGGTTGTGGCGACAATGATTTCATTCCTTGTAGTGGGATAGAAATGCATTGGATTTAATTTTAAAGGATGTTGGATTGTTGTTGGCTCAAAAAGAGGAGGAAAGTATGGCTTAAAGAGTTTCACATTGAATACTAGGTGTAGAGCCAAGTATTAAGCTAGATCAAGACTAAAGGTGTTCTCCCTAGTTGTGCACATAATGGTGTAAGGACCATAGATAGAGGCTTTTTGGTGTGGACCCTTTAAGTGTTCCTTTTAAAGATGCAACTAAACTTTGTCATCGACTTGAAATGAAAAAGGTGTGTAGTGCACATCATGGCACTCTTTGTATTTTTGTTGTTGGTGTGAGATAATTTGTTGTATTTGCTAGTGTGCATTCTTGATGTGTTGTAGAAACTTGAGTGCCTTATCATTTTCCATTCTTGTGCACATGACTTCAATGTTGGTGCATGATAGGATATGTTAAGGGCTGCCTTTGGTTGGAACCTAAGATGTGTCTAGAAAGGGTTATGCATTGTAGAATCATGTAGAGCTTTATTGTAGGCATGTTGGATGCATAGCAAATTATCATCCTAGGTGTATGAGTGAGTTCTGTTGTAGATTCTCAAAAGGTGTGGAAGTGTGCAGTTGATCACCTTTGTTTGATCTTCTGTTTGTGTATTGAATGTTGCGGACCAATCCAATTACATATCTAACATTGTCCATAAAGTTTATCCAAAATAACAAACAAATTGTGGATTGTAGTCAAACATAATGGATGTTGGCAAGCCAAAATGGATCCAAACATAGTGAAGAAGAGTTTAAAGCCCAAGCTTCTTGTTTGTGGGCTTGCTAATGCAATAGAGAATGTAGGACTTGACATGGCTCTCAATGTCTGTGCATAAGAGGCTAGTAGAAGATTTTCTAAAGCGTTGCCAATGTTTTGGTAACTAAGTGTCCAATTTTTTTGGCGTAACGTACCTCTCAAACAATTCTCTAGTGGGGAGGCCTTTTTATAACATAGGGATGCCCAAGCTTGTAGAGAAGCTTGTCAAACAAGTAAAAATCACCAACTTGTTTGCCTTGCTCAAGCATGGTGTAGGTCTTTGCAAAATCAAAGAAATTAAAAGGTTTTTCCAATCAAAGAAATTATGGCCGTACAAGTCTAGCATTATGATAAGGTCATGAATTAGTGGTCAGCTAAAGTAGTTGATTGTCTTGTTGTCATTCCCTTACTTGTGCTTGATCAACAAATGGAATTACTCCAAATATGTGATCCGCTTAATGTGGCATGCATTCTTTCACTGCACTATATAAATGTTAGCCATTCTTCTACTTGCATGCAAGGACCATCAACTAAATGCTTAAGACTTCCAGTGAATGGGTTGAATGGCAAGAAAAATAGAAGGGGAAGAGTAAATCGCTTTACTTTGAGGATTAGCATTCCAAATAGGTGAACTGTGAATAATAAGGAAAATATAGAATGTACAAAATTTAGAGCGACCACCCATGCGATAATGACAAGGCAATCAAACACGTGTGACAAACCCCAAAATAGTCGTAAAAATATAAAAATAGTTATAATCAATGTCTAGTGTAGATGCACAAAAGAATCTAGAAGGCCTTGATAGCACCTAATTTTGGACTATCTATTCCAAAATTGCAAGTTTGATAGGACCTTTGATCTCCATCTTTGGACTTATGGATCTCGATGTATCAAAATGGCAACCGAAGCATATGTAAGCCCAAATCAAAGAGACAACTCGAAGAACATTGAGAGTGTGGGCCAAATAGTGGCAAACTCCAAGATTAAAAAATGCTATCCAAAAATTGAAGGCATGAGATAGAAGGAAAAAGATTTATTCAAAATGAGCTTTGAATGTCAAATAGTAGTCAAAAGGGTACCAATTGGTTGTCTTCAAACACACAATCTAACTCTAAAATTTGATTGGGAAATTAAAAAAATCAATGTCTTTGCTACCTTAATAGGTAGCAAGAATGTTTAGTAGGACTTACACACAACAAGGAAGGGATTAATAGGTTGAGGGTTAGAGGATACCTGGTTAGTCTCAGATGTTGACATGTTGCTTGGCACACTAATTGTGTATTTACCTAGGGAAAAGACAAGAAAACAAGAGGTGGGGAAATAGCAATGATAACACCAAAACTTGCAAAAAAGTTGAGATGGACTAAAATAATGGAGATGGGGAACATGGATGAAATTTGGAAAACAAGATTGAAGGAACATGTGATAGACAACAAGAAAAATATGTACAAGAGAACAAGAGCAAAAATGACAAAGGGAAAGTATGAAGGAAGGGGATAGAATAATCTTGTAACAACCTAATGAAATCACCAAGATCCGTTTGTCCATACTCATCCATGTTTTGCTGTATGTTGTTATTTAGGGAAACAAAGGCACTAAAAGGCCAAACCTATCAATGGAGAAGTATTCTAAAATTTAGTGTATATAGAGTGAATCATTTGCACAAAGAAGCTAACAATTAGAGGTGAGTTCTTGACTTAGCTAGAAACAAAGAGACATGAAGTTGAAGAGCAAGGAAACATAATCTTTGTACACAAGGACACGTTCTTTATCATGGGAAAGCACTTAAGAGTGCTACTTTCTATGCTTGATTTTATTCTTTCAATTCATAGTATTTTCTTAATACATAGAATTTAGACCATGTTTTTTAGATACCCCCATCTACCTTGATATGCATTTCCCCATATTCAATTAAAATTCTAGATATGGATGCAATACACCTCAGATGTGATCTAAATATGTATGTCTAGCTATGGATTGAAAACGAAGAGGTGATCCATAGTATATAATTGGTGCTAGATTTGAGCCATATTCAATAAAAGCTAAAGAAAATATTAACACTTATTGATTATAGTTGGAGGCAAAACACCCTTTTACATACATATATTACTCATTCTTGTGCTCATACTTGGGGGTTTTTGGCTTGGTAATTTTTGTTTTGTATTTTCAGTGGTTTGTTAGGATTAGTTTTTGCAAGTATTATTGAAGTTATCTTTTTGTATCGCAACCCTATCATATACAAGGTTTTCTAATCAAGATGTCATATGCATATTGGCTACCATACCGATATATGTGCATGTGTCCATTTCAATGCAACTTAGGTTATTATTCATGAAAACAAATTATCCTTATAAGAATCCTATCTAATGAATAACCAGTTTACCTGTTTTTAATATGCTTTTATGTATAGTTACCAAACTTGAATTTGGCCCAAAAACTTGGCACAAACTTGACAATTTGAAAGAGAAAAAAGGACATATAGAGATTTTTTAAGGAAGCACATGTTTTGCTATGCATTCTTCTCTAAGTGAACTTTAAAGAAAAAGAACTTTTCAATTACAAGCTACTTTACTCACACACAAGTATACATAAAACCAATGTATACAAATGAGGGTTTGAGTTGAAGGAAACAAGATTTTTATATATAGAAACCTTCATATGTGTTTTTGATGCACAAAACTAATGGATTACGATATCTATGGCACCAAAAGCAAAAAGCACAACATGGAGTTATGGACTATGGTATAGAGGAACCAATATCACTTGACCAAACATCACTAGCTCTAAGGGGTCTTGCGCTTTTGTTATAGATAGGTTCTTGATGTTGTTGTAGTGTTGATATCTATGTGTGTGTCAGTAACTTCTAAGGGATTTGCTTGTGATCTCTCCTCCCTTGCAACTACTTTTATCTTTGCCTCAAGTTCAACCTAATGAACCCACACTTAGTCATCCTCAGTAAACGCATGATCTTCAACCTTGGTGATCCAATTTGATACTGGGTCGGATTTTTCTAATGCAATAGCAGACAATTTGAGCCCAAGATTTACTTGGGATAGAGGCAAAGGTATGTAATGAACATATCTGAGGTCATTCAACCTTTGCACCATTATTGTATTAGTATTCTTGGAGTGCATGTGCTTAAACACACTCCAATTACATTTGCACCTTGATGTGTTGTATGGTTGGCTTATGACATGTATGACAATCCTTTGAAGGATTGGCACCGTAGCACCATACCTTTTCAACCTTGCATTTGAAATGAGAAAAAGGTGAAAAGAGCTCAATTGTGTTGTTCAACATTAAAGCAAGAATTGCAAAAGTATGACCTTAACCAACTTTTACTTGGCTACAATGTTGTTTGAGTTGCCTTACATATATCTCATGCAAAATGGTTTGTCCAGGTTTGAAGATCTTGATCTTGGAGAGGATTCTTGCTTTAGTTTGAGAATTTATTTCTATCCATTCTATGACTATGTAGAGCCCCCTCAAAACCTCCTCATTGGCCTTGAAATCTAGGCAAGATTGGAATGTTGGATTCAAGAAATAAGTTGTCATATTTAACAACTTATGAAGATGATGGTGGCATTAGTGGTTATTGATTTTCCATTCAAAATGATATTTGTTGTCAATGCCACCATCGATGTATCTAATGGTCTACGTGGCACCATCTATGCCTTCATACACATACCCATTCTAGGTTTCTCCCCATCAACAACATGAAGGAGGTTAACAAAAAGCTTTATGACTTGTTTAAAAAAAAATAAAAAAATGTAATATTTAAAAAGAGAACATAAATAAATAAAAATAACATAAAACTAGTAAAGTGGGCCAAAGAGGAACAAAATAAAATTTAGCAATCTATTTTGCTGGAAGCTCAAAGTATTTCTTGTCAAAGGATTAATCCAAAATATCAACTCCGACATTGCTCCTTGACTTTGAAGATTGGGACCACTTCTTACTAACAAACATTTGTTTTAGGGTAGCCTTTGATAGAAGTAAAGATTGTAATGTGATAAAATTGGTGGCAAAGTTGATCACATAAAAATGAGCCAACTCTTTCTCCATATGTTTTCATTAAGTTGAGGACACAAGCATGGTTGTGTATATATCCATAAATTTGACAACCATGATCCACAATGGGTTTGATCTATCAATATTCTCTAGTATGAACTCAAGGCAATGAGCATTATAGGGATTACAGAAAAAAGATAGGTGACTCTCAATAAGAAATCTACTTGCAACAATAAAATTTGCTACGTTATTAGTAATTACTTGCACAACATCGACCTCACCTACCTTACCCATCAAAACCTTGCAAAGGAATTATTCATTTTCCACTTTCCTAGAAACTTAAATGAATTTAAAAAAATTGCTCCACCTAAGGAAGAAACAATGAAATTAAACAGTGTCCCATCTCTCTTGTCAAACCATTAGATATGATGGTGCAACTGCCAATTTGATGTTGCTCATCAATAATGGACCTCATATTTGCCACCTTCTCATTCAAATTTGACCCCTTTATCTCTTCATCATTATGGATTTTGAACCTCACCTTAGGTAGCATCCATAAAATGTTGTCAATAAGGAGATCTACAACAATTTCTTTTTTTGAGTGTACTAGTTTTAAAAAAAGCGCTCATTTTTAAAATTCAAGAGACATCCATAAATCAAAAATCACCTTTTAAAACAAAAATAATGCAAATTTCTATTCACATGAAATGGAATGGAACAATAAAACAAAAAATATCTAGTTGAATTCCTTGCCACCTGTTGTTTGTCTCTATTCCAACCTATCCTCTCAAGCAATGGTTGGGAACTTGGAGAAGTGCATGGTAGAATATAAAATCCAAGCTCGATCTACAAACTCTAGAGCTGACACTAGTACTCCAATTCCAAGGGAACATAGGAGTTTAGATGTAGAAGTGTCCACTTGGTCCATGGCCACCATCTCTTTTCTTTGGCTATTTCTAAGGTCCTTATCTTCAAAAGGTCTCCAATTGAGTTTGCACCTCTTACACAACTTTAGGTGGGGCTTGTGTGCATAAAGAAATGTTTGTTAGGTATACATGCAACGATAAATGACTCCCCCACTAAGTTTGGTTGTGTAATAATTGCAAATCAATTCCCCTTTCTTAGCTCTTAGGGTGGCATGTTTCCAATAAGTGTATTTGCAAGTAGGAAAAAAGAGATTTTAAAAAATTATAATACAAAATGTTTGTACTTTGTAGATCAAAAAAGAGAGGTAGGAAAAATAATGGATTATGTAACAAGAAGCAAAAAGGTAAAAATGAAGAGAATACCTCTTTTGGTTTCTTGTTTCATAGTGGGGATTGAAAAAAATATAAAAAGGGGGAAGGATTGATAAGATCCACACATATAATATTGAAAATAATATAGTGTAGAAGATATATTTCACACAACACAAGAGATGTTTGTGGGCCAAGATGCCCTAATATCCAATATTTGCAAAAATAGAGTAAACCCTTGAGGTAGGGAACACCACACAATACTCCTTATGGAAGAATCCACTCCATGCTATATCTCTAGGAGATCCCAAATACAATATCATACTTCACACACATCCTTACGATGATAATCACCTTTATATAGACCTCCTAATAATACAATGGAGGGGTAATCCTAATGAAGGCGTACTCATCATCTAATATAATTAATTACACAAGTTATCCACATGAACCAATATAACTAATTTAAGGGATGTATTCCACACATCAACATCTCCATCCACCTAAATACATTACAATATCATATCCCTAGGTGCATAACATGCCATTCCTCCTTAACATGTTTTGTCCCCAAAACATTAGAAGAAGTAAATAGTATGAATGTTGCAAGTTATTACAAATATTAAAAAATAAAATTAAAAATAGTATGACTGTTGCAAGTTATTACAAATATGATGCCACAACCAATTATCCAACCATCCATAGTTGATCCTTAATGGCTTTTGCTTGGCAGTGCCTAGATTCCATCCTTGGGCCATAATTTGTTGCACCCATTTGATTCCATTCCTATCATAATAAATCCTCATTTGCTTCCATGAGTAGCCATTACTTCTATGATACCACTGATTGTTGCAATTGTTCCTTTGATTCCATGTAGGTCCATATTGATTGGCTTGTTGATTCCTTGTAGTATCATTCCTCCATGATTCTTGCCTCTCACGATGATTTGGATGCTTATAGACTACACCCTTTGCTATTATTTGAAACTTCTTTGATTCTTCACCATTTTCTGCCACTTTTTTTATGGACTCCTCAATATAATTACTTGTCTCCTCTTTTTTTTCAACATCGTGCTGCTCTTGTTTTTCCTCTAATTCATTGTTACATTCTTTATGAGATTCCCGAATTTCCTCTTCCTTGACTTTCCTTTGGACTTCATTATGTGTAATATCCTGCAATGTAAACTTTTTTCCTCCTCTACCAAAGCTTCATGAATCTCTTTTGCACATTGATGTCTACTATTCCCATAGATTCTAAACAAGGATAACTTAGAACAATATCCAACCCATCCATATCCAAAGCATGAAATTTTGAATGTAAAACATATTAATCTATAAAGAGCTTTAAATCTTCAAATTTTTTAAATATTTGTACCTAATATTTGATTGTCCTCGATGTTACTTACTTGTATGTGTAGCTTCTTGGTTAATTCCATGTTGATGTAGTTATACTTGCTATTAGGGTTTGTAGAGATGATAATCTTTTCTTTTTGAATGCATCCATGAAATTGAAGGATTGAATCTTCCTTCCTTAGAGCTAAAGTGCATGTGCCTATGTCCTCTCCTTCTTCTAAGTTTTCTCCTTCTCCTTATCCATATTCTTTTTCTTCTTACTCCTCTTCTTCCTCTTCTTCTTTATTTTCTCCCTCCTCTTCTGCCTCTTCTTCTTTATTTTCTCCCTCCTCTTCTGTCTCTTCTTCTTTTGGAGCCCATCTGTCTAAGAAAGCTTGTTCTAGTTCATCCAAAGAAGAAATATCCTTATATTTGTACCACCATGCTAATGCATCTCCACTTCTATCAAAATTAGGAACCTCCATCGAAACTAGGGTTTAAGAAAAAATTCTTTCAATAGATTACCATTCTACCAAATCTAGTTGACCCAACTGATCTGACCAATACATGATGTAGTTAGCCTCAAATTAAAACATTAAATCAATAGACCCATAATGAATTTTGATGAGTTTTCCAGGAATGTAAAAATTTCAAAAAAATTCCTTGATTTGAAAATTGCAATAACTCACTAAATGCTGATGATAAAAACCCGATTTTTGGTCTTTAGCTTCCTTATATGATCCTCCCACTTGAGTAAAAAAATTGCAGAAAAATTTGCAACTGTCTATCAATTATAGGCAAATCTTCATAAACTAGGGTTTTGTCCTCCTTTGCCTAGATTGTAGCTTTGATATCACTTGATAAAATCTACACATATGATAATATAATGCAGAAGATATATTTCACACAACATGAGATGTTTGTGGGCCAAGATGCCCTAATATTATGCAGAAATAGAGTAAACCTTGAGGTAGGGTAACACCATATAATAATCCTTATGGAAGAAGGCACTCCACGCTATATCTCCAAGAGATTGCAAATACAATATCATACTTCACACACATATCCTTACAATGATAATCACCTTCTTTTATAGACCTCCTCCTAATGATAATTGCCAAAAAAAAGAAAATCTCATAGTTTGCATAAAAGAAAATGCTCATAAATTCATAATTCGTGAATTCATATCAAATGTCAATACAAAATGAAAATTACAATCAATAATATTATTTTCATATTGCTCTTCATCAAGAGCATCATCATCAAAGTCAACTTTGGTTTGTTTGAACCACAATTAGCTGCGGTGCCACTCTCTTTAAATGTTATATGTAGAATCTATCTCATCTAAAGAGACTACGATAAGCTATGCAATAGAAGTGTCTAAGTCTACACACTTAGGGGTTAGATCCCAATTCCTTGTTGCCCCTTTGTTGTAATTGGGTGTCTTTTGTGACAGTATATGCAAGTTGGAATGCCCATAGACTAAATCCTGAGCTTTTATTGCATCCAACTGCTTGTGCATGATTGAGTGGATAGAGAAGTATGTACTCAAATTCCTCTTTGCTAAAAAACTCACAAATTTTGCTTAGCTGAAGAATTCACAACCTATCAAAATTGTATACAAATTCAATACAACATTTGCAATTAGAAAACATAAATTATAATATATAACAAAAGAAAAGTAGGGAAGTTTAAAATAAAAAATGCGTACTTGAGAAAATTTTTATTACAAGAGGTTACAAGTAAATAGAGCCCTATCCATGGAGTATCACCATTCATTCACATCTTTCTTGTACTTGTCTCTAAAAGTGCAAACATCATGATTCCTTGAAGATGTAAAGTGGCTAAACTCATCCAAGATAATCCTTTGTATTTCATCATGTGGAAATATTCTTTTGAATGCAGCCTTGTACCAACAAAAACCTCTTCATATCTATATGGTGCTACCCTCCTTAGCAAAGAAACCATCTTTGTGCTATAGTATTTTGGGGGCAAAGCAAATTCTAGGAGATACAAGGGTGTGGTCATCTTGTTCCAATGGTCAACAATGATCTTTTTTAGACTTTTGAAAAATGCTTTTGTGGGGACATGTTGCTTGGCTTCTATTATGGTCCTTATTTCTTCGACCATAGAGTCCATGTTTTCATAAATTTCACCCAAGTATGGTTGATTTGTATTAGCATATCTAATTATTCTCATGATGGGAAAATTGAAACTCAAAACATATTTCACATAAGCCTAATGCTCATCATCTTGGATTAATGCTTTGACTTTTTGGGCTCTCTCTGTATTTGATTTCCTCCAAACACTCCAAAGAGTGTTGGTCACCATGAGGCTCACTAGTTCTCACACCTTCACAAGTTGTCTCAAGACAATTGTGTGTGAAGCAAATTTAGTCTTTGCAACCTAACACGTGTTAAAAAGAAACAAATAAAACAATTAAAAAGTAGAAGACATCAAAAAATTAAAAATATAATAATAAATTTTTTTTATCTTCAACAACTCTAACTAAGAGGACCTAAAGATGGCTAGTGACATATGATGATTTGTCACAAACATTTGAATCTCCTCAGCCTTAGTGCAGCTTTCTTTGACCCAATCAATCTATGTGCCAATGTTTTGCATTAATAAATTGAAAGAGTGGATGGCACATGTCCAAAAAATGTCCATATGTACCCTTCACTATTAAACTAGTTGACTTGCAATTTTTAGCGTTGTTTGTTATGATTTGGACAATTTTTTGGGGCCCACCATCTTGATGTATTCCATGAGAATCCTTGCAATGAAGTTTGGATCTATCACTTACCCCTCACAATCAATTGTTTCAAAAACATCGCCCTTTATGGAACACACTACAATGGCATTAATCAATGGCCTTCCCATTCTTCCACCCATAAGAAATGATGGACACTCTTGTTTCATGCCATGTATCCTTGATTGCCCTCAATGACGACTCAATAGAATTTATTCAATGGCAAATAGGTGGTGCACACCTTTTTATATCTAGGTCTTGCATAATCAACAAGTGCTTTAGCAATTGTTTCACCATTTCCCTCCGATATGGTGATTTGACAAGCATGAAGGGAAGCCCATTGCCATAAATGCAATGAACAATGCTTTGATTAGTAATCTTCCTTGACTTATGTTGGAAGGCCTTTTCCAATTTGGCTCTTTTATAGGAAATGAAGGGGGTATTCTCTTCCTAGGAAGATGATGGCGGCATGAAATGGTGTGGGCTATCAGATATTGTAAATTCACTAGGAGGCTTGTGATTTGATCTTTCCTTTGTGCAATTACATGCAATGTTGGCATCCTCCTGTGCTTTGATAGACGTCATAAGTTGTTCCTTTGGCAACTCTTTTTTATTTGGCCTTGAACAAACTCTTATTCCTAAGTCGGTCATAGTACAGAGGTGCCCTTTCACTCGATTGTGTGAGTTCATATATTCATTCTCACATTGACTACAATGCCAACAAAAACCCCCAACTCCAAGAAGTTGCGCAATCATACATGTGTGTCACCAAAGAGGTGATGTTGCATCGATTTTAAATGACCTCTTTGGGATTGAGCCAACTGAACTAGAACTTCTTGCCATACTATAAGAACAACAAATATTTTTTAAGAAAAAGAAAGAAAAAAGGTAGTACAACCCCTATGATATGTATTAAAAGTTAAAGAAAAACATTTAAATCATTTTTAAAAAGAAAAAGAAAACTTTAAAAAGTTAAAACCACATATAAACTTACTTTTGATTGATAAATCTTGTAGGTTCAGGCCTCTCTTTCTTGTAACACTCAACAAACTCAGTAGAATCTCTTTGTCAAGCCTTCACCTTAGAGAAAACAACCAACAACCTTCAAGAACAAAAAATGGCAGCTTGGGGGGGAATTAGTGTTTTGCTCTCATCTATTTGTAAAATGATTGTAGTTTGAATGATTCTAGGCAAAAGGAGTGAATGTGTGCATTGTAGGGTGAATTTTAGGTAACTTAAAAGTGTTTTTTTGTTTGATTTTTTTTTTTTAAAGTTGAAATTTGCAAATAATTCAGGCGGGGCTTGTGGGTTTACTTGTGTCCATTTGAGGTTCACCTAGGGTTTTGCTTGGGCACCTTTGTACCTTGGGTGCTTCGGCCAAACCCTCAACAAACGCCACGCCATCTTGGTCTAGAACTAGGACCTAGACCATATTTTGCCAATATGTCGACCAAAACAAGAGGATTCGGTAACTTTAGGATTCTCGTTATAAGGAAAATATGTAGATGGAAAATGTAATCCTTCGGTATGTTAACTTAGAAATATATAAAGAGCAACACAACTGTACAATATAGTTAAAAATTAAAATTAATAGAACTGATTAACAATTAAATAAAAAAAAATGCTCTTAAAAGAATTAGAGAGCTTGATTTTTTTTTTTTGAAATAATTGGAAAAAAGATCAAAGTAAACTTACCTTTGATTGATAAATCTCCTTGGTACAAGCTAGTTAGCACTTAGGAAAAAGTCTTTATGCCTTAACAATTCTTCACCAAAAGAAAATCCAACAAGCTTGAAGAATGAAAAAAAGGTAAACTATAATGATGGTATATGTTTTTTTTGTTTATGAAATAAAAGGCTTTTGAGTCACTTTAGGTTGAATTAGAGTTTTAACTCACTTTTAGGCTAGCTTTTCTATTTAAAAAAGTCGTTTAAAAGCGATATATATATATATATATATATATATATACATGGGTCCTCGCTAGGTTTGCCTAAGGCATTGTCCATGAGGCCTGTGCCCTAAGTGAACCTAGGTCAGCTCTAGACCCGTTCAGGCTGGGTAAAAGCTACATACCTAGCGAGTTTGGCTTCTTAGGTTTTTTAATATCATGCTATTTGTTCTAATTTCTGCACAAAACATTTTCATAGTAGTTGACTTGATTCTTTCTCTTATATATTTTTAATCTTTTAGATATCATACTATAAGTTTCTTGAAATACTGAGATCTGTAATCTAGTTATTTTGTAGAATTTTTTTGGGGTCTTTATGGCTAATTTTGTATCCAATGACATATGACTATTAATACTCAATTTCATGTGGATTTGTGTCTTTTTGAAGCCTATGGAGTTGAATTATCACAGATTTAAGAATTCCTCCATTTTTGGTTCTTTTTTCAGTTTTTAAACGAGTTCCAATTTATAATCCAAGGAATTTGGACTCCATTTATGTAATGCTGAACCTTTTGTACTTTGATATTCATGCTTAATTTAGTATTCAATCTACATACAACTATTAGCACTTAAGTTTACATGAATTTGTGTCAATTTTTGTTGGGAGACAATATCTATTATGGTGGGTATTCTTAATGATGCAGGGCTGTTTTCTTTTCATGATTACCAATTTTGCTTCTTTGTTTCTGTACTGATGATACTAATGACTACATAATCATCCATGTTATTCAGATCTGTCTCCCTGTTTTGTTGTTGATTTGTACATGCTTCTGTTTTTAGAGTGCTCACATGGTGACAAAGCAAATTTGAAACTAGGGCATGCTGATAAATTTGAATCATTGTGTTTTTATGTTGCCCACGTGGTACCAAAGCAAATTTGTGTCTGTGTATTGATGCTATGTGTGTCTTTATAATCATCCATTTTATTTGGACCTGCCTACCTGTTTTGTTGTTGATTTGTGCATGCTTGTGTTTTTATAGTGCTCACATGGTACCAAAGAAAATTGAAACTAGGCTATGCTGATAAATTAGAATTTGCTAAGGGCAAAGCTTGTAGGAAACCTTCAGCAAGCTGTTGGAGAGGAGCAGATCCATTATTTCTACTAGAGCTGCTGAGGAGAGGTTGCAGGGCAGCAAGGACATGCTGCAAGTGTTGCAGATCAGCTGAGGGGAAACTGTACAGAGAGACATCATAATGGCTGCGGTGTTGAAAGATATTGAAATCTGCATATAGACTGGGGCAAAAGGATTTCTGGCACCAAGATCTATGGGTTCAGACTGGAACAAAAATCATACACAGTTTTTAAGTATTGGTAAAAATAAATTTGGATTATGTTCTGGTATACTCCTTCGTAATTTGATTGCTTTTTTTAACAAAACTTTAAATGTATATTCTCTTTTGAATTTATATACTAAAAAAATTATTAATACTATTAGTCTACAAAATATACATAAGTTCATTGGGTTTGTACTTTCTTTTAGAAGAGAGTTTGAGGGTTCAACTCTTCTTGAAGGATTTTTCACATTTGTTTTTGAAATAATATAAAGAGCTAATGATTTGAAAGGTTTATGACTCTAAAATGTCATAAATGCTACTACCATAATGGATTTGAGTGGTTCTTTTTCTGAAATTGTGTAGAATTTTGTCTACTATTCGATTATGGAGTTGGTTTTCTGATTTTGTGCTTTCTAAAAGACATCTCCATCATGTGAAAGAAAACATTTAATCCTTGTATTTTGCTCTTATGCCATAACTTGTTTTCCATACAACACTTTGTAGGTTTCAAACCATACTGTCATTATTTGTAATTGACGTATCAGTTTTCACAACAGTCAATGAAAATTTGAAATATAATATAAAAAGTTTAATTAATAAGGCCATAAATGAAAGGCGTATTGTCAAAGGTATGTGCTACCATTGCCCAAATTAAAATAAGAAAACAATGTATGGGGATTGAGACTATTTAGGCCTCATTGTTGCTGTTGGAAGTTGTGTTAAAAGTCTGCGTTTGTTTAGCATTTAACAATGTTTTGACCATCATGGCAGGCATAAGTAGTTCATGTTTTTTTCATGTTTTTCCGATAATTTGATGGGAAAAGATATTGTGTGGAAATATAATATCAAGAATATATTGACATGGAATACAATATCAAGAATATATTGACAATTAAGAGACTGGGAATTTATCCAATGTAATGAAAATAATTTATTAATTTAAAGAAGAAAAAGAAGCAAGATTCAGAAAGCAAACAATGAAGTTTAGGGTATTAGTGGAATGACCATCACATAGTGGAGAATTATATATAATTATATATTATAGAGGCTCAAATTGTGAATTTGTCACTATAAATCTGACTCTACATGCAGGGCATTTTTTCATCCAAAAAGCACAGTTTTGAAGAAAGAGGTCAAACGAATTTTGACCTGATAAATTGTGACCCATGATTAAATTGGGATTTTCCACAAATCTTTGGCGATTCTTCAATTTTCTGGCAAAATTGTTTTAGGGTTTCTGTTTTTTTTCTTTTTTTTTTAATTTTTCTGATTTCTGTGGTGATTTTTTTTCCTGATTTCTCTCTAACCCTAATCTTAACATGACTTTCCCCAAATAACTTAAAAAATCTTTATCTCTTGTTTTGCCGAGTTATTCCCAAGAAAGAGTTTTGCTACTATATCTATCTCTATATATATATAGTTTGAAGTGGCTGGCATGAATGATGAATTAGAGTTTGAAAATTCAACTGGATTATATTTCAAGATTATATTACAAGAACAAAAATCAAGAAAATAATAGAAGATTCAAGTTCAAGTGAGCAGGCCTTCATTTTAAAGTGCAAAAGTAAAGGAAATAAAGTGCTTACGAGGGAAATCTAGCATTTGATTATCTTCACAAAAGGCATGTAAAGTATTTTCAGTGTATTGATTCAAGGAATACTCAAAAGATAACTAAGAAGGCTTTTGAAAAGCTTGAAAAGAATAAAAGTGGGATCTGAATAAGTTTGTTAGGAGGAATGATTCTTCTCAAACATAGAAGGTTCTGGACAGGTACCCATGAAGTTGAACAAAGGCGAAGTAAAATTATCACCAATATGTTGTATGCGTCTAGTTTAAAGAAAAAATCCCTTCTAGTCAAATTACTGACAAAAATTAGGAGAATTATAAGAACAAATACCTGATCAAGTAGATTGTGGGACAATACAAATTTATTGCTGCAGAAATTATGGAAGGAGCAATAACAAATTTAATGCATGTAATACAAGAAAAAAGGATCTGATTGCAAAACATGGCAACATAAATGCGTTGGGGCACTTAAGACTTGGGCATTAAAACCATCAGAGTTTAGCCTTGATGAGTAAGGAAAATATGGTTCAAGGTTGAAATAACTAATGCAAATTTAGGTACAGTTTGTCAAGGGTGTTTTAATTGGTAAACACTACAGAGACAAGTTTGAACAAAGCATATGAAGGGCCAAGGAGAAACTTCGCTTTGTACACAATGATCCCAGAGAACTTATTTTTATTCATTAATAAGAGGAAAAAAATTGTGTGCCAACATTTATTGTTTATTCTTCATGAAAAAATTAGGTCTACTTCAAAAATTGAGGTGTTTAAAAAGTGAGGCCTTTTAAATACTGGTTGAAAATCAAAGTGAAAAAACAATTAAATTTCTTAGGACTGATAATTGGATAGAATGTCAACAATGATTTTATGCACATTTACAATCAAATAGGCATCAAGACATGGATCGCTGTCAAGTATACACCTTAGCAAAAAGTATTTCTGAAGAAAAACACAGCAAAAAGAATTGCTGAAAGAAAAACACAAGACCTTGGTTGATGTGACCAGACACATGCTTAAAACCATGGACATGTATTAATAGTTCTGGGCCGAAGCAGTAATTGCTACTATATATATGCTGATCAGATCATCAACAAAGTCAATTAGGAATATGTCAGTAAAAGCAGAGTAGGAGAAAACCCACATTTAGATATTTTAATGTTTTTGGTTGTAATGTATTTGCAAATGTTCTTGATGGGTTAATGAACAAGTTTGACATTTTTTCATTGGGTATAGTTTTCATCCAATACTGGTTTTATGATCCTCTGAATCACAATTTCTTCAATAGTAGCCATGTATTTAATGAAGGATGTCAAGAAACAACTTTATTTGCAACACTTACACTGCAAAATTGCAAAAGGAAAAGAAGAAAGCGCCAGTGAATATTCAAAGCTTGCAATTGAAGAGGTAAATTGGTTAAAGAGATAGTTCCAGGTACTGGTGAAGGTAGTGAATATGAAGGTATTTTTTCAAGGACAAGAAGTCTTCAAGATATTTACCAAGAAAATAGAGTAACAACCAAATTCCACAAATATTAATTATGCCCTGATGACAAGCATAATGAAATTGATGATTCAGATGTTTGATGAAGCCAAAGATAAACATGAATTGGAAAATGTAATTAAACATGAGTATAGCTCCTTGATAAAAAAATCAGATGTGGGAGTTAATTGCACAACCAAAAAGCAGAATAGTATTTGGGTGCAAATAGGTGTATTAAACCAAATATAAATCAGGTGCAAAAATTGAAAAGCATAAGAAAAGACATGTTGTGGGTTGGTTCTCTTGGAAAGCTGTAAAATGCAATGAAATTTTTGTTCCTATTGCCATGATGAATATTAATGTGGATTGTGACTGCTATAGTTTCACACTTAATAAATGAAGTACATCTAATGGGTCTAAAAAAATGTTATCATTAATGGTGATTTAAATAAAGAAAATCACATGAAATTGCTATTGGAAAGAGTATCTAATTTGTCAACCAAAGAGATTTATATGGGCTGCAACAATATACAAGGGAATGGCATGTCACAATTGATCAGTTCTTTGGAGAAATACATGTCTAAACGGGGTTCATTTGAACATAACCTTAAAGTTTGTGACGTTGAAATTTGTAATGGTGCTATGTGGACAATTTAATCACGAAGAGAACTGGTGTTGACATGATCAAATAAGATTGAAAAATGTTTGAGACTACAAATTTGGGGTTGCTTCACAACTTCCTTAGAAATCAGTTATGGGAAAGAGAAGAAGAAATTTATCTATGGCGAAGAAGGTGGGATCATTGTCTTTCAATCTAAATATACAAGTTTCATAACAAATTCAATATGGAAGATCTCAAAAGGTGCCCTTACATCATTAGGTGCAAAGACTAAATTGACAGAAAATTGTGAGTCAGAAAGCACAGATGAAACTTTTATATTTCAGGTCATGTGGGAAGTATGATCTACTTGATAACAACCAAACATGATCAAGTCTATATTGTTGGATTGATGTCAGGAATCTTGCATACTCTATGAAGTAATCACTGCAAAGTAACAAGAAACATTTTGAGATATATAAATGGGAGTCTGAATTTTGACATCGGGTACACTACAATAGGTGATATTTGTTTGAGAGGATTTACAATTTCAGACTAGATAGGTCATCCTAATGATAAAAATCAGCTTTGAGATATGTTCTCAAGCTTGGTTCAGGTGTCATCTCATGGAGCAGTTAAAAATAGTCTACCGTTGCTTTATCCTCAACTAAATAAAATACAAACCAATAGGTATATTGACAATTCAGTTAGTTTAGTTACAATAGTTTTTTGATGACTTGGGTTTTTAGTAAAATGATACTATTATTTTGTTTTGCGTCACTCGGAATCCTATACTGCTGGCAAAAAATCCCATCGATCATGCTAGAACCAAACAAATTGTGATTCATGATCACCATATTTGAGGATTGATTCAGAAAAATGACATCTGACTATATTATTGCAGAACAAAAGAAAAAAATGTAGATGTTTTCACATAGATTTTGAGTGAAGCAATAGTTACAAAATTAGACAAGTTGTCTTCAAGTTTTCAAGAAAGTTAAGTAAATTGGTACTTAGTCAGGTGTACTATCCAAAGTGGCTGGTGGGATCCATATTTTAGCGGTTATGATTAAATGGGGCTCTACAAGTGTGAACTTTCTCTCTTCTATAATATGTTGTATCTCCTGAATGAAAGGGTGATGGCAGTAGATCATATTTATTCTGGAATGTCTACTGGTAGGTGATGTGCAGCTAGGAAATTCATTATTGTATAGTGTTTGTACCCATACGAAACTCAGTTTGTACTTACCTTTTGTTAGGTTTGTTGGCAGTTGATTGTCATTTGTTTGTCACTGCAAGGATGTTGTGTCATGGTCTTGTTTTTCAACTAATGATTCTTGCAGGGTAATCAAGGTTGCAGCTCTTCTAAAGATGAAATAATGATGAGGCTCCTGATTGATGATGCTGTGGCAAAGGAAGAAGTATGAAATGACTAAGGCATGAAGACTTGAGAGAAAATTAGAAAGTCTTGGTATATGTTTTGGGTGGTGTAAAGATTACAAAGTTCCGCTTTCAGGGTTAAGTGGTTGGAAAATTCCTTCCAAAGTTCCCTTTTTTTGGCTCAAGTCATACAATATTCTACCTCTCCCAAGGCTGACACACTTTCTTTATGGTTAGGTGTAATGTCCCCTTTTTCAAACTAAATAAAGTCAAAGGACCTGAAGCCTATTTTAATTCCCCCTAGGCTAAAGGGGGGATTGAACAAGGGAATAATGTAATAATAATTTATAAGGTTATTCAAAAAGGTACTTTAAGTTATAACTTTGGAAAATGAAACTTAATTTATTATTATTAAATGGGACCAAAAGTAAATATTAGATACATGGCTAAAAGGAAAATAAAAATTATAAGTTGGGAAGAAGGGTGAATATTCAATTAAAATAATAATTATAAGTGGTAAATAGATTAATATTCTATTTTTAAGGTTGGATGGAAAAATGATTAAAAAAACAACTATTGGAAAAAGAGATTCATTCTATTTTATCAATTTTCATAAATCCTCATTTTGGAGAGCATTGAGCTTTGGTGCAACTTTTACTGTGAAGACGAAAATCCTCATGATTTTATTTAGGAATGGGAAGACAAAAACCTTTTGGTTCTCATTTTGGCTTCATACAAGAGTCAAATTGGTGCCAATTCAAGAATTTGTATGGAGATTGGAAAAGTCCAAAAAAATTATATATTTATTAATATTTTATTTTAGGGATCATTGTTATTTGAATAATCCAGAAAATTATCATTTTATTTGTTGGAGTTAATAATTCAATAAATTATCGTTTTATTTGTTGGAGTTAATAATCTAGAATTCAGTATTTAATTTGCTAGTCAATTAAATAAACCTAGCCGTACCACACAAGGAGGGCAGCGACTGAGATTTTAATTTCTTTAGCCTACAAAAAGGAGATGCCACAAATAAGAAGCAGCTATCAGAATTTTATTTTCTGTTGATGTGTAAGGAAATCATTGGACAAAGTTAGTCATTGCTGAGGTCAAAGGGAGGTTGTGGGACCCTCCCAATACAGTTGCCCTTGTTAATTTTCAGATTAGAAATGCATAAGAAGCAGAAAAACACAACACAGAGCAGACAACACAGCAATTTATCCTGGGAAAACCCTTCTACACAAGGGAAAAACCTAGCGGCAAATTATTCTCTTATAAATCAGAAATAATAGTGCAAAAGTAGCACTCAGAATCAGGCCCTAGAAAGGTCGAATATCATACAATAGACCAGCACTTGAAGATAGTGCGAACTCCTTAGTTACAAAGAATATTGACTCTTCTTCTTGAAGCGAATCTGCTCCTCTTGAATGCGAGTCTGCTTCTGAAGGAAATCGAATTGAGAATGGAATGAATGATTTGAATAATGTGGAGACTCTTTCTCCATTATATACAAGACTAGGCGAGCTCTCCTCTTGAGCCGACCTAGGAAATATAAAATTTGTTTTATAATTGATAGGCCGACTTGCCTTGAAACTTCGTTCTTTGGGAAATACTTCCTGCAGCTACAAAAACACTAACACTCCCTCTTAGCTAGGGAGGTATTTTCAAATATCTGGTCATGGATTCTCTCACCATGATGTCCACAATGGCTACACCCAATTGTGGAAAACACAACTTAGTCTCAGAGATGTGATATGTGCAAGGGCTTTCACCTCATATTTCTCAATCTTAGAGAAATATACACTATAGGGGCTTTCACCTCATATTTCTCCGTCTCAAAGAAATATACACTACAAGGGCTTTCACCTCATTTCTCTATCTCAGAGAAATATACACTACAACAATCTTAATAATGCTGTGACTCCCTCTCAATGAGGGCATCAATTTCCACATCCTTTGTAGCCTCTATTGGTTTGTCAGACTCCCTCTGAATGTTATTTCCTCCTCCATGAAGTATCCTTTAATTCTCCTAAAGGTTTCCTCCTCTTCGAAGTAACTGGTTGTAACGACAATCTGTAAGGTTCTCTTGACGAATGCCAATCACACGAGTTGAATTTATGCTGGAGTTCTTCGGCCATGCAAGAACCTTTCCTTCAGAGAAGGCAACCTTGTACCCTTTGTCCTCCAAGGCTGAAATGGAGACAAGGTTCCTTTTGATCCCAGTTATGAACAATACATCACTCAATTGAGGAGGGATACTTGAGTCTAGTTGGAAGGAAGTGGCCCCAACTCCCTTTACAACATAACTAGCATCATCTCCAATTATAACCTGTAAATTAGACTCTCTCTCTACTAAGTTTGTAAGATGCTCTCTGTAGCCTATAATGTGACGTGAAGCACCACTATCTATCAACCAAGTATGACTGTCAGATTGTACATTACTTGAAAGAGCGGAAATGAATAGGAATCCTTCTGAATCGACTTTAGAATGACTTGACTCCTTCTGAGATGTCTATATGTCAATTTCTGTAGTAGAAACATGTTGCGATAACTTTAATTTACAGTCCCGAGCATAGTGTCCATACTTGTCACACCTGTAACATTGAATATGAGAAAGATCCTTCCTTTTTTATTTTGGAACAAAATCTGACTTTCTATCTCAATTTCTCTTGAAGGTGCCTCTTTTTCCTTCTCTTCCTTTGCCTCTTTCTCTAGTAGCATGTGCAGTAAGAACTTGATTTTCTTCATTATGGGAGTTTCGCCCATTTCCTCTTGTTGCCAATCTGGTTTCTTCTTGAATACAGTCAAACCGAAGGCTATCAAACTTGGGCAACTTGGATCTCCCACTGATGCTCTGAATAAAAGGCTCCCAAGATTAGGGAAGACCATTTAGTGCCAACATAACAAGATCTCTGTCAGCAACTATATCACCAATAGTACTCAACTGATCTCTCAAATCAGAAATCTTCATAAAGAATGAAATGACTGAATCTTCTTTAGCCATTTTTACATGATGAAGTTGTCTCAAAGCAAGGGCTCTGTTGGTATTGTTGATCTCATACACTTCTTTTAGAGTGTCAAACATTTCTTTAGTTGTCTTCATCTTGGAGATGATCGGTAATAGGTGATCCATCACAGAGTCTATCATGATCTTTCTAGCCTTCGTGCCATTTGTCTTCCACTGGATTTTCTCTGTGTCTTTAGACGGCTCAGGCATGTCATTTTCTACAAATTCTAGAAGATCATTCTCTTCTAAGGCAATGAGTACCCTAGGTTTCCAAGAGTTGAAGTTTGAAGCTCCATCAAGCCTATCTTCTACCTTGACACCAGTCACCATCTTCTTTTTCTGAGTAACTGCCCTAAAGAGTTGTCTTCTACTCAAATTGGAAAGCAACCGTAATTATGTATAAAAATTACGGATGTTGGATCTGCCCTAGATCCCTTCAAGGTCTTCAACAAAATTTGCTTACTACACAAATATGCTTTGAATTTCTACTCACATAACCTACACTCAGATCTGCAATTTTATATTCAATAAATACTTTCAAATCTGAACTTTCCTTCAATAGAAAACTGCATTAAGTCTGCTCAAGATTTCTGCTCTATATCTGCTTTTAGATCTGCAGAAATTCACCTTCAAAGTTTGCTCATAGTTTGCAATACTTTATCTTCAAGTTCAGCACTTAGGTCTGCAATAATTTGCCTTCAAGGTCTGCCCTTTGGATCTGCTATCTTTGCTTCACAAAATCTCCTTAGATGCTGCGCTTAAATCCTCTTCAGGTCTGCTCTTATCTCCCTTTAGATCTGCTCCTATGTATGCATTAATTCCCCTTTAATTTGCTCAAACATTCATTTTTGATTTGCATCTAAAGTCTGCTTCAGATCTGGTAGGAATGGGAATGATATTTAATGCAAAAGGCTTAGACAAATCTGATTGGATATTCCTGAACCTTGCTTTGATACCATGTTAATTCTCAGATCAGAAATGCATAAGAAGCAGAAAAACACAACACAGAGCAGACAACACAACAATTTATCTTGGGAAAACCCTTCTACACAAAAGAAAAACCCAACGGCAAATTGTTCTCTTATAAATCAGAAATAATAGTGCAGAAGTAGCACTCAGAATCAGGCCCTAGAAAGGCCGAATATCATACAATAGACCAGCACTTGAAGATAGTGCGAATTCCTTAGTTACAAAGAATATCAACTCTTCTTCTTGAAGCGAATCTTCTCCTCTTGAATGCGAATCTGCTTCTGAAGGAAATCGAATTGAGAATGGAATGAATGACTTCAATAATGTGGAGACCCTTTCTCCATTATATACAAGACTAGGCGAGCTTTCCTCTTGAGCCGACCTAGGAAATATAAAATTTGTTTTATAATTGATAGGCCTACTTGCCTTGAAACTTCATTCTTTGGGAAATACCTCCCGCAGCTACAAAAACTCTAACAGCCCTACCTATATGTCACTAATGACTTTATAACAAGGATTGCAACATGCAAGAAAACATTGAGGAAGGTTGAGGGGGTGACATGGAGAAAAAGGGAGCCGTTGGAGAATAGAAGTGGTTGCTGCTAGAAAAAGGGGTTTGTGGGATGGTTGTAGCATTTAGGAAGACTACCGCTCCTCCTTTAGTAGTTGGTATCAGCTGTTTACAAGAGTCTGAAAATGTCAAAGCCAGCAATTCATTTTATGCTTTCCAATAATATTTTGTGAATATTTTATTCACCATTATTAGTATTATTCTGGTTGTAACAATAAATTCAGTCGGCATTTATTTTTTAAAATTTTGCAATTGAGAAAACAAAAAAAAAAGTAGAATTTTTGGAAAATTAAAAAAAAAATCTCAGTGAAATTGCCAATTTTTTTAAAAAGGGGATATTATAGTGGGGTATTGGAGCCATTATCTTGCTAGCTGTGGGAAAACGTTAAAAAAAAATCAGAATCAACTTCATGCACCAAAGTGACAAAGAATTGAGATATTATCAAAGGGAAAGAAGAAAAGATATGGAACAGTTGGAAATTATTATAGAGTAGAAGGTCATAGAAATTTTTAGAAAGACAAAGAAACGATGGGCGCAATAATAGGGATGTAGATGATGCTTGGTTTGAGATACTTGTTCAAGGCCAAGAACAGTTAGCTAACATGATGGGTTAGCTTGTATCTACCATGCAAAATAATAATATATTGAGGCCACACAATGGTGAAGGTAGTTCATTAGGGGAAAATATTCACCAAAACACTCAAAGGACAGTCGTTGGTTCTACTGCAAGACCTTTCCAGCCCAATCTCTTCCATAGGGAAGAAACAATTGTTGAGTTAGAGATTCAAACATCCATAGCAGATGACATAGCAACTAGTTATGAGGAGTACCAGTTGAAATTAGGGAGGCAATATCACGTACTAATTTTATAGGTTTGAAGAAAAATAGGGGTGGTCAAAGATCTGAAATAAGGCAACAAATAAATCAAAGGGATCTCTAACAGGCATTAGGAAAATTAACACTTCTTTCATAGGATGAATGTAGTAAGTGTACAACATGTTCTCGGATACAAAAATTGGATACTTTCTTATCATTGAGATCTATGACGGAGGATGAAGCCATCAAATTCACCACCCTTCACCTTGAAGTTGTAGCACATGGGTGGTGGTATTACAGGTTGATCACATAAGGACACAATCGTATACACACTTATTATGAATTTAGTATCAACTAATGCAGAGGTTTGATAGAGTTGATCTGGGAATTCATTTTCTTGAATTAACTCAACTCAAACAAACCCATATAGTTGATGCGTATGTGGCTGATTTTTAGAAGCTTTTTGTTATGGTGCCTGATGTGTCAGAAAGGAGGCTTAGTGAAGGTTTTCAACTCTACCTATTTATAGGAAGCTATTAAAAAGGCCTTGGGTCTCGAAACTTTAGCCCCTAGAGGTAGATTTCAGCCTATAGGGCAACAAAGATCAACACCCTATGGACAATCCAAATCAATTCCTTATGGACAATCAATGACAAATAATTATGGACAATCAACAACCACTAATTTTGGACAGCAAAAGAAACCATTCCAGCAGGGTTATCATAATAAAGAATTACCCAAAAGCACTAAGGAAATTGAATCAATGAATGAACTCCAAAGAAACAAACTTTGCTTCTCATGCAAAGAGCCTTGGGAACCAGGCCATAGGTGCCTTCCAAAAGGCCAAGTGCATTACATTGAGGTAATTTATGAGGATGAGGAAGTAGAAGAAGAACCAGAAGTAGTAATGGAAGTGGAAGAACTAGAGATAGAAACATGAGTGATGGATGGAAAGAAAGAAGACTACTAGTAGTACCTTAGTTACACTCTTAGGTGCAATCTTGTATCACCCATTCAAAGTTCGTGGAATGTTGAAAGGGCATATGGTGACAGTATTGATTGATAGTGGGGCAACCCACAATTTTATTGATGATAGCTTGGTAAAATAGAGGAGGCTACCTAGAGAGAACTTTCAAGGATTTAATGTTATTGTAGTAGGTGGATTTACTATACCATGCATTGGGAGGGTCGAAGGATTGATACACTTGGTAAACACAAAATTATTGATGATTTCTGTGTAGTTGGCATAGGAGAAACAAATTTGGTTTTAGAGGTACAATTGCTCCATTCGCTTTGGGAAATCTCAAAAAATTGCAAAACTATGGAGTTGAAATTCCAATATGAAGGTAAATGGTGCTTCCAATATGAAGGTAAGAGGTTGTGCTTCGTGGTATGGCCAATGGTGCTCTTACACCAACTTTAGCTAAGAGGATGGAGAGAGCTTTTCATAAGGGAATAGTAGAGTGGGTAGATCAATGCTTTGTTAGAGATACATCCACATCCTATAGTAAGAGATCTTATCTTGTGGATATACATGTTATCTTAGACAAGCATAGTACAGTGTTTAGTGATTTACCTTCAAGATTGCCTCCTGATAGAGGGTTCCAACATATTATAGAGCTTGAGACAAGATCTAAACTTGATATGATTACTCCATACCACCTTTTGAGATCATTCAAAGAGGAAATATAAAAAGCAATTAAGGATTTGTTGGATATGGGCCACATATGTACTAGTTCTAGTCTTTCTGCATTGAATAAGAAGACCATAAAAAACAAGGACCTAATACCTAGGATCGATGAATTACATGGAGCGGTCTATTTTTCAAATTTTAGCAAGGGTTTGGTCCAAATCATTGGAAGGTTAGATTTAATTCCAAGTCATCAATTTGGTAGTGGTGAGGTTGTCATCAAATTCATGGTTCTTAGGGTTTTAGACTTTTAGTGTCTGTCAAAGAAGTCGTCGGTTTTTAGTGTGGAAATTGCTTTGAAATCCCAAAAAGTCACTTTGTGCAAACCGCAATTTTTAGCAGTAGCCATTAGCTAGTAGTGGCTATTACAAGTGTTCTATTTTCGGGCAGTGGATGAGAGCCTATTTTAAGCTGTTTGTAATATATTATTTGCTTAGATTAGGTTTTCTTTAATGTTCCTTTCTTTCTACTTTTTCTACAACTTGTGATAGGTTTGTGCTAACAATTCTTTTTGGGATATTTAATTACTTAAATCCCTAAAATCTGTTATCATAACCTATAAATAAGTTTTTGAGCACAAACTCTTAATGATAGTTGAAGTAAAGCTTATGCTGTAGAGATTGTCATTCACATGTTCGATTTGAGTTTTTGTGTTTGTGTAAGGTTTTATAATTGGATTATAGTAAAGATTTGTGTTAAGCTTTTTGTATTAACACTTATCTTTCATTTTGGGAAGTAACTTTGTGTACTTTTGACAAGTTTTGAGTCTACTTTTCTTGAATCTTACACTGTGGTTTTGTTTGGTAGAATTAGTTTTTGTTTAGTCTTCTCCTATAAATGTGGATCTACCGACCTTTGCTTTATCTAGTTAGTATGCATTTGTCTTCCATTTTACTTTGTTTTGTTGCAAGTCTTATTAAAAGACCTCAAATGTGAGATAAGTACCTTTCAGGTCTTGTGCTCAACCTCTGAGATAAAAAAGATAGGTCAGATTTACTTTTAGTCATTTCTTTCATTCAAACCCCATCCATAATCTTGGAAAATGTGCATAGCTGTAAACTTGTTCATAGCTTTTGTTTTAGGGGTAGTGTTTAAGTCTTAGGGAGCTTCCCCTGCTAATTTGAAGAGAGGTTATCCTTGTACGCTATTCTGTTTTTTGTTCTCTAACAAGAGACAAATTAAAATGCTAATCTGTAGTTGTTATTTCTTTATGCTTGACTTGTCTGCCTCTTCATTTGTTGTTGATCTGTGAGGGTTTATGTTTTTTGTGCTCTCAGTTTTGATGCTTACAAAGCCGATTTTTTGCAGACCAAAAACTTCATATATTATCATACTGATATTTTATTGATTGTTTTAATTTCGCGAGTACTTCACCAGGTATGGTTTCAACTCTTAGTTTACAGGATCATATGACTTTGATCTCAACATTATATGGCAGATATTGGATGGCTAATGGATACTAAAAAGTAATTATGGAACCATCCGTATTTCACTTTGATGCTTTAGAAAATCTTGTATAATTTTTTGTCATCATCTTGTACCTCCCCCATTTGATGCACACAAATAAAATTTTCTCACCTGTTTGAAAATACTTTTTTGGAGTGCACTTTGAGTGGGCCTGATGCTTGAGGCTTGTATACTCCATAAAGGAGCCCACATGTTCGATCTGGCAGGGGGTAAGTCATCTTGCTTGGCTGTCACCTTAAAAACTACCCCTAGTTTTGCATGTGTTGTAGGCTAAACCTTTTGAAATCTTTAATAGTTTTTGTAAAATGATCAATGCATGAAATAAACTGCCCTTTTCCTTTTTTTTGAGTGTTCGGTTGTCTAGTGGTATTGATAGACTACATTGCAAATTCTTGAATGGGATATTTAGGCAGCTGTAGATTTGGTTGCTTTGAACTATTAATGTTGTTACTGTGTACCATGTGCTTTCAAATCAGTCACCTCGATGCTGGAAGAAAATCTAAAGTCTAAACATCTTCCAGAACTTTCCATATGTTTAAGAAACTGTCTAACAAAAGTGTGTGCAATGCTCGAATCTTGCTGCCAGGCTTGTCTTTAAATTTGCTTCATGCCAAAACTGGAACCAATTCTTTTTATGTATGTCCATCATTTCCCATAGCAATTATCAACCAAAAAATAAGCCCAATTATTGTATTATGAAATACTGCTGCGTGGCAGTAGTTTGTTTGTTAAAGTATATGTGTTAAAATTTCTTGTCTGAAATTCACAAGCATTTGAATTCTGACCTTTTTTTAATTCTCACTGTGATATGCCCAAATACGATTAATTTCTCAGCTTATTGGAAGGACAAAAATCTCTTTGTTTTTAAGTTGCTGAGGAAGATAAAGAATGGGCATTAGGAACCAGAAACAAATCTTTTGCCTAATGCACAAGAAGAAAGATTTTAATCTTCTTAAGAACAATGTTTTGCATGAGTAGGAAAGAGCCTGATTTACTCAAGACTAAACCTCAGCTGAGAAGCAAGAGCAACATTGGCAATTTGCTACAAATAAATCTGAATAGTTTAGTCATTTTGAAAGAGGCTTTTTACCTTAGAGCTGAAAATTGCTATTTCAATATAATGAGGTTGTTATTGAGTGAGATATTCCCCTTTCAATTAGTGCAATTTTTTAACCAAGCTTACATTGAGACTACTTTATCTAAATGATGAAATCCATTTCATAGGATTTGTATCAATGCGTGCACACTCCACACTCTCCATTGTTTGTTTAATAACTGGTGATATTATCAGAATAGGTGAAAATTCAATAATTGGTCATATTATCAGAATCAATGAAAACAAGATCTAATGGTCTAACCACAATTTTATTACTCTGCCAAATTAGATTTGCATGATTCATGTTTAAAAAATTCCATTGTGGAGATAATCTCCTATAATCATCAACATATAAGGCTAAGATTGCTCACCAATCCTTGAAATTGTTATGTAAAACTTCCATATTAATTTAAATCCCATATATCATTTTTTTGAAGATACACACATTAAATGTTCCCCTTCAGGATTGGTACACAACCTATGGGATTCTAAAACCTGCAGACCTAAATCTCAATTTTTTGATGTCTCCCATTGGTATATTATACTTGTCTTTTGTTTCAGAGATCCACAATTGTATTGACTCCTTGGTTGCTCTGACTTCTTTCTATGTTTCTCATGATGTATTATTTCCAGAGAGAACTGAACTTTTAAGGGTTTCTGTGTTCTTACTCTTTAAAATATTTGCTGATTGGTGTTACGTTAAAATTTGTTTATTCTTTTACTATGATTGGTAGACATGATGAGCAGTCTTGCTCTGGCACTGAATTTTCTAATTTTTGCTGGTTTGTTTGGATTCTTGAGTATGTATTGGTTGCTTTACAGTTCCAAAGGTCTTCATGTAATTTGCATAGATAACATCTGCTTGTGTTTCTCTATCCATGTCTTATGCTATTTTCACGTAAGAATACCTTTGTTGTGGGCTAATATTGAGATTAAGGTCCAGTCTCTTGGGTGTAGTCCTTCTTGATGTTTTCCTATTACATTTGTACTCAGTCTTTCCAGTTGTTTAAGCCTTTAAGTCTTTCCAGTGTTTACGATTCTGTATACTCTTTTTAATTAATGAAATTTGTTAAGCTCTTGAATTTGTTCTTTGAGCGCAAAGGCATACCTTGTAAAGTTTTTTGTACATCAGAGAATTCCAGCAACATGGTCAGAATATCTAGCAAAAGATTAGGTTTTATACAGATTTTGGAGCAAATAAGGTCTATCTTGAGCAGTTTTCTCTTTATGAGATTCTAAGAAATATATTCCTTGGTTCGCAGAAGTTTTTCCCATTTGCTAAATGATTTCTGTCCAGGATGTGCAATCTGCTTCCAGTTATAACATTATGATGCACTTCTTCATTATAAAATTTGCTTCTTTTTTCACCTGTCCCTATATTGTAGATCCTTGTCCTATTGGTTCTATGTCCATTTGTAGATTTATTTGGTTGACTTTCCAATAGTTTTCTTCTTTAACTATTGCTATAAGTTGGTAACTCACCTTGTAAGGCATGCCGGGCTCATTTGGCACAGATTATTATTGGACGGTACATGCTGACTCCCCCTTACCTTGACTAGGTAGAATTGTCCATTTCTCTTTTAGCACTTCCCTGGTATCTATGAATCCGTAGGGTAAATTGATCTCATCTTGTTTCTGTATTCTTCTATCAGAAATAGTGTAAATCCAATGAATTTTTAGATTTTTCGAGTGACAATGGCACTGAAATTTCAACTTTCTTTAAGTTCTCTGCTACATTATTTACAATAGCCTATATTTTGATTCTCTGTTGGTCTGATACAGGTCCTGGATGGGAAGCCATACAACAGGAAATGTGATGTTTACAGCTTTGGAATCTGTCTATGGGAGGTCTACTGCTGTGACATGCCTTATGCTGATCTCAGTTTTGCAGAGATGACATCTGCAGTTGTCAGACAGGTAAATTAAATATTTTGATGTTTACTATTTGGAATTTTGTTTGGAATTTAGCATGTTTGGTACCATTGACTAGATAATTTTATTTCTTAATTCTTAATTTCAGAATCTGAGGCCAGAAATTCCACGGTGTTGCCCCAGCACTCTAGCAAATGTCATGAAAAAATGCTGGGATGCAAATCCTGATAAGAGACCAGAGATGGATGAGGTAGTTCAATTGTTAGAGAATATAGATATACATAAAGGTAAAGGAATGGTCCCTATCGATCAACCCGACGGATGTTTCTGCTTTTTATTGCACCGTGGTCATTAATTTACCCGTGCAGAAACAGAATGGAAAGGCTTTCAACAACCTTTACCATGAAAAGTAGTTTGTTGGGAGCATGGTTTTTTCATCATTTTGCTTGGTTGGTTTGACATGTAGCTGGAAGTAATTCTTCAGCACTGAAATGTTCTGGTTCGAAATGATTAATTAAAATTTGATTTGTGCACACAACAGTATATGATTCTTCTTTTCCTGTGAGACCAGATCGATTCTTTTCTGAATCTGGTCCAGATGAATTAGATGTTAGATCTGTAGTTTTATTCTGATGAATGTTGAATCTAAGTTGACAGGATCAGATTGCCTTTGGAATGTTTTCTTGGTCATTTGAAAAACTTTTCGCAGGCAAATCCTGTCTACCGTTGTAGCTGGCCCAAAGGAAATAATGGAGGGTCTCCTCTTGTATGTACAAACAAGGAGTTTTATCTCCACTTATGGTCACGTGGTTTGGTGCAAGAGAGCAGTTAAGATATTGTAATATGAAGTATTCACATTAATCAACCACAACCATTGCAACGAGAAATAGGAGTGATTTGTTTAAGTTATTACCCTAGTTGGTATAAATAATCTGCAATGGTTGCAATCAATTACTCTGTATGATTGCTAAATATTTTTTCTGATATCTGAAGTTTGTTAGTGGATGAATACATTAGCATGAAAACAATTGTTTTCAGAAATTTATTCATTGTAGGATGGATTCATGTATGAACATGTCAATTTTTTTTTTTTGCTATATGGTATATTTAGCGCTTTTGATTGAGGAGAAATAAATCGAGGCCTAAAGTATTTAGTAAATATAAGGCATTGATTTTTGGATTTTATCTCGTTGAACATTTTGGATGTGTGCGATATTGCTAAATGTAATCAATATTATTGGTCAACATTGGATGTCTGCGATATTGTAAGCAAGAGTTGCAATGAACTAACAATTTCCATCAACAAGCACAAATATTTTTTGCATATTTATTGGGCTACTAACTCTATTTTCTGTCTAGAGTCTAGACCATTATTCCTGTTGGCATGTTGATTTTGGGGCTAACTTCATGTACTAAATGCAAATATTGCAAGTACAATTGCTTATCCACTGTAGAACCTCTAGATTTCTACACTATCACCTTTTGGAACATGTACTGTTTCTATACCCTATCATAGGTAGTGTTTGAATTTTGAAGCCAGCTATGCAATGCTTTCTTGTTATATTTAAATACCTATGTTAAAAACATTTCATTTGTGTTCCAGTCAAACTCATGTTGATTCCTATGGAGAAGATTCACCGTTTTGGGATATGGTATGTTAAAACTTTTCTTACATAAAAGCCTTCTAAGATTTGAGGTACACGATACAAGAAACATATCGATACAGACTATATAATTATGTTGAGAAGGTGAAACATTACTTTGTTTTAAAATAATCTCACAAGGAATGAATTATTTCGAGTAAAAGTTTTAAAAATCATTCAGTAGTTTGGGGTCAATTTTTTTTATCTTGTGTGAAAACTTGTGTTACTAAGTTGTATTTATAACAGACTTTGTAACTATTACCACTGAATTAAAACATTCAAGGAATGCTTTCTCCCAAGTAAAGAAACTGCAACGAAGTACCATGTAGGATGTCATAGGAACTAAAAGGAAACTACTATAGGTTTTGCACCCCCCTCTTTGAGATCAGTGTATTTTGAGTTGTTTGTCAACCAGTTTTTGTGCTTTTTTACTAGCCCTTAAAATCACAATCTATAATTTACAAAAGACCAATGAATGAAGACTCAACTGTTGCACACTCTTGAATTGTAATGGCTGTCTTAAGTTAGGGAAAAACCATGACTTTACCTAGCGAACAAATGCTACATTTGCATACCTGTGTTAAGATTATTTGTCAGGTGATATACATATGAAATTATTGTAATCGAATGATATTCGTCTGCATCATAACAAGTGCTATAACAACAATAATCAGGAGGTTCTTCTTACCTACATTTTCTGTGCACACCAGTGGTCGTGTTGTATTCCACTTTTCCCCGGTCCATTTGAGTTTTCTATCCTACGTCCAAAGATGTCTGTCATCTACTTCGTCTCCCTTTAATTTTTGATGATTCAGATTCATCACCATCTCTCTCACTTCATTCTTCGATGTTTGATGGAATTTTCTACATTTCCTTTGATTTTGTTTTCTCTCACCTTTTACTCTCCTTTCTTTCCTCGCTGTATTTAGTGTTATATAGTTGTTAGCATAATCTAATACTCCTTGCTAGGTCCACTCGGGGGCTGAAAAAACACTTAAATGTCTTAAAGCACTTTTGCAATGAGGTAAACATGTGAGTAAACACCAACAAGACCAAGATCTCAATCTTCTCTAGTCAAAAGGAAAAAAAAAAAAACGGAATATTAACTTGAATGTATGGCCAAATAATAACAAAAAGAATAAAAGACATTTGTTAAGAAAAAAATCACGTATCTATGTGGGAAAAGAGAGAAAGATGAAATATTATCTTGCAAGATTTAACCCTACACATGGTCGCCATCAAAAGGCCTATATAGAACCAAACATCAAGTGGAGAACAAAGATGCTCATGGCCCATTAAGGACTAATTCATGTTAACTTCAATATGAAATATGGAGATGGGAGATACCAAAAGAAGAACAAAAGGAAATAATGTGCCTTTTGCACATTCAGGATAGTTGAGATAAAGAAGCACTTTATATTAGAGTGCAAGGGATATAGTGAGATTTGACCTAGATATTTAGATATTTAAGCAACATATTAATTATATGGTTTGTTTAAAGAGGAGAAGATTGAGAAAAAAAGAGAGGAGAAGACTAGGAAAACAAAAGAATTCATCATCATGATAATTAGTAGAAGATCAACATTGTAGAAAGAAAAAATCACTAGTCAATTGTTTTCTAGGTTGGAAACCTTGGTTCTTTGTTAAGTTGTCCCATAGGTTTCTTTTGGCTTTATGGGTGTTAAAAACCTTATATTATATTCCATTTTCAATTTTTCATATTTTGTCTTTATAGATTTTTTTAGATGAATTAGTTTGGAGAATCTATAGGGGTTCTTGCCCATAAAGCATAATATAAATACAAAATACAAATTTATATATAGATGTTGGACATAGCCCAAAATGAGAGATACAAACTAAAAGGAGGCAGTGACAAAAAAATGTCACTATAGCCAATCATAGAAATAACCTACCACTATGGTTATGGTCAATTGCTTGAGAGAAAAAAGCTTCCACCACTCATAAAAGACCAATAACAACATAGTACTCTTTGATGTACCACAAAATAGATCTTTCAAACTCAAACCACACCCTACACCATATGACTTTGGTTCACCCCATCCAACCGTTTCCTCCATTTCAAGCACATCTAGATAAGCTTTGTCACCACTCCTAGTAGTTTGGTCAAGATACATAATTTGAATGCCATGAATAACTTCTACTTGCCTCCTTGCCTTGTGCACCTTATTGTAAAAGAAGACATGAATTGTATGGTCACTTGTAACTTTTAGGCACTCTTTGCAATGGGTTACTGTAAAGCCTAACATGATGCAATTAACCAATTTTGAGATAAAACTCTACTTTATTCTTTCCTTGGACCAAGGTGGCCCTTGTAAGCCCATTCTATTCTCCATAAGAATAACCTTAATGAAGCCTAGAACAATCAGGGTCTTACAACAAAATATGGATGCAAGACTATTATTAGAGACTATTCCATTTCTTAATAAATTCTTTAAACATTGAGTGTGCCCTTTGTGAGCCATCCCATCCCTATCATGTAAAGAGATCACAAACACCACAAATAGAACCCATTGACCAACCACCCTACCAAAAACCACTACTAAACAAACATAGGCATATTACACTTGTACAAAGATCATATAATAACTTTGCATGCACCTCACAACTAGGTTATACACATCAATGAACAACATTTGCTATGCAATAAAATAACAAAATTTAAAATAAATGCACCTAATGAGCACACATAAACCATAAGGTATGAAAATAAGAAGATAAAAAATCATCATGAGGACTTAACACAAATTTACAAGTACATCATTTCCCAATACGTGGAGAAATGGCTGTATAAAACCATTAGAGTGTCTTGAACCATGCCACAAGTTAAGAAATTGGTTGTGACATTTGCCCCCTACTACAATGTTGAAATCTAACTTTAAAAAACTTAGTTCCCAAAGTTTTAGCACTTATTTTGCATTGACCTAAGTCATCAATTTGGGAAGTGTTGTTAAACATATTTGTTGCTACAATTTTCATTGGAATATCACCCTAAATCACCTAGTGAACAATCACAAATGAACCAACAGTTGGAGAGATCGCTATTGGATTAGCATCCTTCCTCTAAATTTTAGAGGCACAATTCCCTTTGTAAATGTAATCAAATCTTCTATCAAAATGAGAGATTAAGGGTTCTAAAGAGATTCTAAGTTTCCAAAATTCTACCAAAATTCTAAGACAGATTTTCGATTTCCAGATTTATACTAAATGTGCTTATTGCAGAACATTAATGATTTTGATGTCTACATATAAATGAAAGAACAAAGTTAAATACCTTTTGGAGACTCACATCTAAGGGATGTGTCTCATGAGAGGACGTGTCTCCACAAGTGGAGACACATCCGCTCATGGGACATGTCCCTTTGAGCACGTGAGTTTCAAAGAAAACCGACTAACACTCGATTAACAAGACTAATATAAATAAGCCTTCAAACATGACAGATATTTATATGAGTCTAGTCAATGCAAAATTTGAACACCATTTGTTATATCGAATTTAAGCATGCATATAAATTCGATTTTATTTATTTTCCAGAAATATATATTTAAGGATTAAATTCGATCACATATAAATGATGATGATGCTATTTAGCAATCATCATTTATATCTGATCGAAGCTATATCCCATTAACACTCCCTCTTAGCTAGGGAAGATATTTCAAATCAAATAAGTGGAGATATCACCTTCACACGTGATATTGAAGATATGATATGTTTTCTCAAAGTTGTCAAGTCACATGACATTCTTCAAAACACATCTTCATTATGGTATGTGCACTGACATCAAGTCACATGATGTCTACCATAATTCATGGCATATCCACGGATATAAATATCCACCATGATTATCTCTTAAGGATCACAATGATCTTCAGATTTTATCAAGTCCCATGATATCCATCAAAGTGTCCAAGAGATACTATCATGAGATGTCCATAGATATCAAGTCACATGATATCTATCATGATAGTTTATCATTGTAGAGTCTTCACTTTACAATGTCAAATACAAGTGTTCATTATTAGAAAGATCGTCACCTTTCAATAATGTACACAGGGGGAGTAGGCCCATAAAGCCATGGAGTCACACACATGACAAAAGAGTTTACACATTTAAACATCTTTATATATTAGTACAATTTGATAAACAATTTGAATTTCAAACATAAATAACAAATTACATTTCAACCATACCAAGTTTCTTCCTGAAGTGCTCTACCTTGATTCGGAGAGAGGCTTGGAGAGAATGTTTGCATTGATCATTTGTACTAATATACCAAACAATCACTTTCCTTTCCACCATATCTCTTACATAATGATAGGGGATCTCAATGCTTAGATCTATCATGAAAGACAGATTTACAGAGAGTTTGATGCAACTCGATTATCACAATGAATAATTGTAGGATTCAAGGGCTCACCAAAGAGTCCCACAAGCATTTACGGCCAAACCGCTTCTCTTGCTCCCATTGAGGCTGCAATGTATTCAACTTCTGTTGAGCTCTGTGCAACTGAAGATTGTTTTCTGCAAATCCAAGAGATCATAGCCGATCCTAAACTGAAGCAACATCCTGATGTGCTTTTTCGATCGGTTATACTTCTAATCCAATCTGAATCCCATGCAGATCTAGTTGATCATTCTTGTAAAGAAGACCATATCCACAGTGCCTTGAAGATATCTCAAAATATGTTTCACCCATTAAGTGAATTTCCTTTGGCTCACACATGAACTAGCTAGAACATTCACTGCGATAGCAAATATCAGGTCTGGTGTTGACCAGATACATCAAGGATCCAATCATCTGTCTGTAAAGGGTTGGATCTGCACACTTGGATTCTGCTGCTGCTTCTTTCAATTTGTGAAGGTTGGTTTCCATAGGTGTAGACATTGGTCTACAGTCCAACATTGCAAATTTCTTCAAAATATCAATAGTATATTTCCCTTGGTTTAGTATAATGCCCTCTAATTTCTGCCATACTTTTAAACCTAGGAAGTAGTGTAGAATGCCCAAGTCTTTCATGTCAAATTCAAAAATTAGATCCCGCTTCCCTTGAGCAATGAGGTGATCTTCTCCTGTTATCAACAGGTCATCAACATATAAAATAATTATTAGCATATCACCTTTAATTACCTTGAAGTAGAGATTGGAGTCAACATCATTCTTGGAAAATCCTAATCCCAAGAGATAGTTGTCAATTCTTTCATACCAGACCCTGGGAGCCTGTTTAAGTCCATAGAGGGCTTTCTTCAGTCTGCATACATGTGAGTCAAGTTTATGTATCACAAAACCTTCAGGCTGTTCCAAATAGACTTCTTCTTCAATGGTTCCATTCAGGAAAGCAGTTTTCACATTCATTTGATGGATCTTCCAACCTTTAGCTGCTGCAATGCCTAACACTGCTCTCACTGATGTGTAATGGGCAATAGGTGCAAATGTTTCTTCGTAATCAATGCCTTCCTTTTGAGAAAAACCTCTTGCCACAAAACGTGCTTTATGTTTTTCTATACTGTCATCAGTAGCATGCTTGATTTTGAAGAGCCATTTGGAAGAGACAACAGATTTCTCTTTTAGTCTAGGCACTATATCCCATACATCATTCTTTAGAATAGACTGATATTCCTCTGTCATTGCATCCTTCCATGCTTGATGTCAGAAAGCTTCTATAACACTAATAGGTTCTAAGTTTATGATATTGTTCATTAGAGCAACATAGCTAGAGAAACGTTTGGGTCTTTTACTCTCCCTGAACGTTCCTTTGGGTGTTGCATGATCCTTTTCTTCTTTGATCATCTTTTTGGCCCAAAGTGGTCTCTTTCTGCCGTTGTCATCTGTATTCTCATTTGAAGTAGAAGAAAGTTCATGTGGCATTTCCTCAGGATGCTCCCTCTGAATCTCAGGAGCAGGTTCCATTTCAGGTACTCTAGGGGAATAGGTTTCAGTCTCACTATAACTTCTTGCCCTCTTGAATGCAATGTCTTCTTCAAAGATGACATCTCTGCTCAATTCAATTTGATTCTACCCAGGTATGAATATCCTGAAGGCCTTGGAGGTTTCACTATATCCCATAAATATCCCTTTCTTTCTGGAAGGTTCAAGTTTGAATCTCTTCTCCTTGGGCACATGAATATAGACGGGACAACCAAAAATCCTAAAGTGACTAATGTCAGGTTTTATGCCAGTGAAGGCTTCTTTAGGAGTTTTGTTGTCAAGATGAGAATGAGGACATCTATTTTGGATGTAGACATCAGTCCTAGAGGATTTTGCCCAGAAAGAGGTTTCAATGTTTTGGTCAAGCAACATTGCTTTGGCAGCTTCTACAATGGTTCTATTTTTTCTTTCAGCAACCCCATTTTATTGAGGGTTGTAGGCCACTGTGAACTCCCTCTTAATTCTAGCACTCATGCAGAATTCCTTAAAAATTTCAGAGGTGTATTCTTTCCCATTGTCTATCCTTAAGGTTTTTATTTTCTTCCCAGAGAAGTTTTCCTTAAGTGCTTTGAACTCTTTGAACCTTTTGAGGATTTCTAATGACTCTTTACACTTAAGGAAATAAATCCAGGTTTTCCTAGAGAAGTCATCTATAAATATGACATAGTATAGAAATCCTACTTTAGAAGGTACAAACATGGGTCCACATAAGTCGGAGTGAACCAGATCTAACACATTTAGGGTTTTTGCTCAAACTAATGGGAAAGGATCGCTTTGTATTCTTTCCTAAGGCACAACCTTTACAAGTTCCTTCATGAGATGGTTTTAACTTAGGTAAGCCTGTTACAAGTTTTTCCATAGAAGGTAGGGCACGAAAATGAAGGTGTCCTAATCTTCTATGCCAAATCTCATTTGACTCAAAGGTGTCAAGGGTAAGGGCTTGTTTAACTTCAGTGAAAAGTTTGTAAAGGTACCCTTGTCTTACACCTATGGTTTGGGCTTTCTTGATAGTTGAGTTTTTAGGCCATGCTAGAACTTTTCCATCCATAAATGTAATCCTATATCCATTGTATTCAAGGGCAAAGATGGATATTAGATTCCTCTTTATTCCAGGTACAAATAAGACTCCAGTGAGTTGAAGGGAGAGACCAGATTTCAATGTGATGGAAAAAGTTCCAACCCCTTTTACTTGATGTGTAGAGTCATCCCCAATTGTTACATCTTCATCAGACTCTTCGGTCATAGTATCTAAGTGTTCTCTAAACCCTGTGATGTGCCTCAAAGAACCACTATCAATCACCCAGTTGTTGATATTGTTAGATACTTGACTAGATAAGGCTGAATAGAACACAAAGTTCTCATATTCATGATCTGAATTTGTTTTTCCTACTTTGGAAAAAGATGCTTGTTGTTTTGATCTATCAGGGCACTTCATTGCATAGTGGCCATATTGATCACATCTAAAGCATTGCACTTGAGATATGTCTTTCTTTTTAGAAGATCCCTTTCCATTGGAATTTCTCTTTCTTTTAAAAAATCCTTTCTTGTAGGAGTTTTTCTTATTCCTTTTATTAGATGATGTGTTGAGTACATGAATGTCTTCATCTATGTTCTTCTGTTTATTTTCTTTTGAGGAGAGTCTTGTTTCTTCTTGAAGGCAGTCAGTTCTTAGCCTATCAAACTTAGGGAGTTTAGATCTTGCACTTATTCCTTGAACAAATGACTCCCATGAGTTTGGTAGGCCTCCTAGTGCAATTAGAGTTAACTCTTTGCTATCAATCTGATATCCAATTGTGGGTAATTGATCCCTTAGTTCAATAATCCTCATGAAGTATGCATTAATGGACTCTCCTTTGTTTATTTGAGCATTGTTGATTTGCCTTTTTAATGCAAGAGTCCTGCAAGTGTTATTGATCTCATAAGTACTCTCAAGAGATTTGTACATATGGTATGCAGTTTCATGTTTTGCTAGGATGGGCACTATATGATCCCTAACTGCATCTACTAGGATTTTCATGGCTTTTTCATTGTTTTCTATCCATTGAGTTTTCTCAGGTTTAGACTTTGTTTCCTTCATATTTTCTCTCACAAGTGAGTCTAGCTTATTCTCTCTAAGGATCATCATGATTCTAAATTTCCATGATGTGAAATTGTCTGCTCCTGCAAGATGATCTTCAAATTTGATCACACTTGACATTATGAAGAATGTGATGTGAATTCGATTCTAGAAAATACGATTTTTTCTCGAGCAATTTGATATTTAGATTTGATTTGGATTCACACAACGTGGCTCTGATACCATGTAAATGTAATCAAATCTTCTATCAAAATGAGAGATTAAGGGTTCTAAAGAGATTCTAAGTTTCCAAAATTCTACCAAAATTCTAAGACAGATTTTCGATTTCCAAATTTATACTGAATGTGCTGATTGTAGAACATTAATGATTTTGATGTCTGCATATCGATGAAAGAACAAAGTTAAATACCTTTTGTAGACTCACATCTAAGGGATGTGTCTCATGAGAGGACGTGTCTCCACAAGTGGAGACACGTCCGCTCATGGGACGTGTCCCTTTGAGCGCGTGAGTTTCAAAGAAAACCGACTAACACTCGGTTAACAAGACTAATATAAATAAGCCTTCAAACATGACAGATATTTATATGAGTCTAGTCAATGCAGAATTTGAACACCATTTGTTATATCGAATTTAAGCATGCATGTAAATTCAATTTTATTTATTTTCCAAAAATATATATTTAAGGATTAAATTCGATCACATATAAATGATGATGATGCTATTTAGCAATCATCATTTATATCTGACCGAAGCTATATCCCATTAACACCCTTATATGATGAAATTTAGATTTGAATGGGTATGCTTTTAACCAAAAAACGGGAAAAGGAAAATAAGTTAAAACAGAGACAAGAAAGATAACTACATAGAAAAGAGGACAAACACACAAATTCATCCCTTAAAGACATAACCAACACATATAAAATAAAGGAAAGCAATTGTAGCTAAACACATGACAAAACATCAAAGAAACAACCCACAACACAAAAACATGTGACTCATAAACCAGCCATACATTCTTTATTTATTTCTTTAATTGAAGAGCTCACATACTCTTTCCTTTCTAGGAAGTAAGAAACTCAATCCTATCTTTTAGAAACCCCTTGCTCCTAGCCCCAAAAACTCCCCTCCCCTCTTTAGAAGTTTTACAATAAGTGGAAAAGGGAGCCTTTTTAGTTTTTGTAATAGACTCTTTTTCAATTTTGGGAGTTAATAAAATTTTGTAAAATAAATTACAAAACAACTCCCACAACTGATTCTTGAAATCCTATTTATTTTATCATAAACATATTTGAAACAACTCGATACCTGAGTAAGGCATCCTCAATAATTGCACTTGTGAAATCCAAGAACGTAGCCCAACAACAAAATCACAAATTTTAAAGTTCATTATGATACATCCTCACCAATAACACCATCAGTGATTTCTGCGTCAACCATCTTTGATGGTGGCAAAAATTGAGATTGTACACATGGAACTGATCTATCATTAAAACTGAAATCCAGAATAAGCTTCTTGGTGATACCCAAATCCGCATTATAAAATACCTCAATGGTACCCATATCTTCCCAATATTTGTCATATAAATATGCTTGTGCTGTCATTTTAGCCCTTAGAAGGGATTGTTCCCTTTCATTCCATTATCTTGCCTATAGAGTGCATATCCTTCTTTGGAGGTGGGTGAATTGCCATGGTTTCCAATACTATCTGTTTCTTCCACAATGCCGATTTCATCATCTGAATTTTCCCTCAAAAACATAGATTGTCCCACTTTAATTGCCAAGGTTTCTATCTTAGTATCAACATCTACAAATCATTACAATGCTCCAATTCCAATGTTCTCGTCTTGATCAGCTATGTAATCTTGCTTCTCATTTAATTTTATAATTTGTTGGAGAACTACCATTGTTAGATATGAAATTGCTTGAAGATATGCTGGTGGGATATTAAGATTCCTTATTATTGGAGTGCCCATGCTACCATTCTGGTATACTGTAAAATGAAAGAGTTTTGTGATGATTGTTGAGCTCTGACAAGGTTCTAAGAATCCTGTCGGGAGCCAACATTAGCTACACAACCATTGTAACTTTCTGAAAAACAATAGTCATTAAGAAACGCCAATATTACATGCTCACATTCTTCAAATTAACATTCTTTGTCTTTGATTTTCAGGCACTTCGACGGAGCTCACCCATTGACAAACCAAGAAGTTCGCGGTCTTAAGACTTCACCGAAAAGCAAAGCATTGGTATTTCAGAGAGTTCATGAACTCATGAACCACTTCCTCCTTCGCTTCTTTCTTGATTCGACAGGAGGAGACTTTGGTGAACTTCAATTTTGGAAAAATAAGTGGTTTGCGAACTTGAAACTTTACTGAGAAGCTTTGTTTTCGGCTTGTGGAAGAGTTCACTAACTTATTATTTGGTTGACAAAGTTTTTCCCTTCCATTCTTTTTCAGTGAATTGGGTTGTCAGCGAACCAAGTGGTTCACAAACCATTGAAACCATTGAAACTCCATACACATGCCTTTGTATATGTTTCTTGTTTAGTTGTCGACGAAAACGAGGGGTTTTAAAACATCCTTAGGGCCTTGAATCCACTTTTGAAACCATGGGAAATTTTCAAATTGCTGATGCCCTTCGAAGACCTTTAATTGTAAAGTTATGAATAGTATATTAGGACAACCTTGTCCAGGTCCAACAAAGGTTTTCTAACTTCATTGAATCTCTAACTCAAGTTTTCCAAAGGTTTCAAGAATCGAGATAAAGTGCCAACTTGTTTAAATAAATTTTGAAACTCAAATTGGGTGTACTTATATATGGGGCTAACAGGAAAGAACCTTTCTTTAGTGCATTGACAACCAACAAGGAGTCTCCGGCAATTAAATTTTACACTCGATTAGAAGTTACCATGGCCATGTTTGCCACCACTCCTTCCCATTTTGCTTCATTTTGGGTTCTAAACTTGGAAAAGAGAATCACCATACAAAAAGTTATGACTCTCATATCCAGTTAAAAATCATGTGCTTGCATTATTAAAATTACCTCAAGATGCGCCATCAAATTTTAATTTACAATTTTTTAAGAGGGGAACCCAAACCTTATCCTTTTTAGTAGAATGAGGGGTAACTAGGATGCTCATTGTTCCTTCCAATTTTAGAAGCTCTTAACCATTTAATGAGGGTGTCTTTAAAGTTTCTAACCAAATCTGATGTAGTCAAGATTGGGGGTCTTATCAAAGTACCCAATCTTGTAGCCTTAACATGCCATCCAATCCACATTAACATATATGTTTCAATAAAATCTGAAACATATATTTATTACAACTTTCATATATACATTCATACAATAAAATTCCTCAATAACAATTACATATATGGAGGATTTCAACAAGAAACAAAATTCAATTTTTTTTCTTGGGTTTCTAGACACCTATTACTTGCAAGTCTTCAAACCCTCTTGCCTTCACACCTTCTTGGCTTCAATCCTCTTTTAAAATCTGATTCTTATTTTCATCCTACAACTCTCATGGTTTCCTTAACACCTACAACACACTTTCAACTTTATTCTTCTCTTCTTTTATTCCCTTCCTCTTGGCAAGTTGGTTTCTTACAATTTTCCTCATGCAATCTGTACACCCCTAAAATTTGACCTTACCCAACCATGCCTAATTTTAGCCTACCTTAAGCCATTGACTACCTAAATAATATTTAGTTAATTAATTTATCCCATCATCTTTATCCCACCTTCTCCTACCCAATTAATTAAATAAATATTCATTTTTTATTTAATTAATTTATCCATTACCCTTATCCCCAAATCCTCCAACTAAATTATTTAATTAATTAATTTAGGAAAATTAACTCCCATTACCTTTTCCTCTAATAGTTAATTCCACTTTATCCCTCAATCCTTGTCCATTTAATCTTAGCCCTTAAACTTGTTCACATGGTTTACAATCTAAATTTTTCCTCATGTGACAAGTGCCCCTTCACATGTCTAACTAACTCCTTCTCTAGATAGACACTTCCCAAAAGTCAAATTAACTTTCCATCTCATCCATTCATTTTATATCCCACCTTTAAATCCTATCCATCCACATAAGGATGTTGCCCTAATGCAAATCCTAAACTTGACCCTTATCCCTCATGTGACACTTGTCACATGACTACAACTTTGATCCCAACCCTAATCCTTGACCGATCCTAGCCATCCATTAACCAATGCATCTTGGCCCTTGATTTCTCTCAAGGAAATTCTATAAGTTAGAGGACTCTCATCCCATTTACATAATCTACTCTTATGCTACTATTATGTTGCCCAAATTTCTATTGAATCATATTTGATCATGTCATCATGCTATTGAAATCATGAGCATCCACATCCAAGCTATCAATCTATCAACATATTACACTTGATCTTTCTAAGGTTTGCATGTATTTTATTTGATATAGGCTAGATTTTATGCATATTTCAATTATATCATTTGCATGCAATATAAATAGTATAACATAACATTGGAAATCTTGATAGATTAAGAGTTTTTTTATTTCTAGTTAGCCCCCCTTAATTAGGATTTCAATGGTTAATCCCATGATTGAACTAGACCTAGAGGCAACACCCTTTGATCCCAAAGGTAGAACCTTTTTGGCCCTTGTGGGCTCATTACGTCCCACCCTCAGGTGGCGTATCTAGTAGAGATCAACCTAGACCCAAGGGCAGTACCCTTGGATGTCCCAGGAGGCAAGTATCCCCTTGGCCCTCATGGGCTCATTACATCCCACCCTCGAGTGACGTATCTAGGCGACTCCATTGCATGAATTCCCCTTTGTAATCCCTCCTTACCATGGTGGAACATGGGTAAACAATTGACTAATTACATAAATACATGAGCAAATATACAAACACATAAATTTCTGAACATGTATTATAAATAAATGAAGACGAATCAAATAAGTACATCTATCTAATCTGATTTTAATATATATATATATAAATTCAAATTATAATTACCTTATTAAGAGTATCAATATCATCAATACTATGATATTCTAAATAACATCACGCATCAAAATTCTTCACAATTTTGGTTTCCTATCATCACATAACTATTTTAATTCATAACATAGTCCCTCATAACAATAATAAATAATATCATATATTAAATATTACTCATCAGCTATGCTCCTAAACATCACAATATTATCACAGTGATTAATACTTACCAGAAATATTCTGATATTCTGATTTTCTGACTTTAATTGTTACCACTATGCTTGATAGATCTGCTTTTATATTACTAATGCCTTTGTCCTTATCTTTATTCCCCAATGACCTGTAGTTTCTTTATAGGTGTTCGATCTGCAAAAGCATATTTTACTTTTTCCATAGCCCTGATATGATATCCCTTTTCCATCATGGGATATGACTTTTAGACCAAGCGACACCCATTTTGAGGAATCACATATTTTCAAGTGTTGTTGACTAATGGTTGTTGATTTTGGAGGCATCGATGTTTAAGGTTTTGGCTACATATTTATTAATTTACGCCGAAGGCGTATCCTACTATGAACTGCTTCAAACCATTTTGTACTATCGACGGCTTGCTTCATCCCAGAGACGACTCTCCACACTGTGAACGTTGATCGGTTAGAAATCGCCAATCACCAGTTTTTAATTACTTTCTGTCACTTTCTGTCTTGTAAGCTACGGTGTAAGAGTTTGATCGCACCCGTTCACGTCTCTGGTCTCCGCAGCATTAATGATCTAACTACTATGCATTCATATCTGCTCATATTAACGCAGAGTGTGATTTTGAATACTTTAAATAGCATCACTCAAAATGGCTTTCCGGCTGAATGGGCTACCAGTGTGGTCATCCCCTTACATAAAAGTGGGGATATCAATAATCCCTCTAACTATTGAACTATAATGGTCAATCCTCTTCTTGGTAAACTTTATGGGAGCATGTTAGAGCGCAGAATCAGTAATTGGGCCGAAAAGGAAGGTAAAAGGGCAAAGGGGCAGGCTGGTTTCAGACCAAGGCATTCTACCATAGATCACTGCATCACGCTTAGGCACTTAATTGAGAAAGTTTGGGACACTCAAGGGGCTGAAGCTTTTTGTTGTTTCGTTGATTTCAAAAAGGCCTTTGACACGGTACCTAGGGACAAATTGTGGAACAGAATGAAGGAACTTGGTATTCCTGATGAACTTAGAGCAGCAGTCCATAAACTTTATGAGAAAGTTAGCGCTAAAATTAGAACAAAAGATGGTATGTCTGAATGCTTTGGTAGCGACATCGGGGTCAAACAGGGTTGTCCACTATCTCCCACTCTATTTGGATTATATATTGATAAGCTTGAAGAATGGTTAAACAAAACTGATGGGGAGGGTATTCAACTAGCTAGTTATGTGGTGAAGTTACTTTTATATGCGGACGATCTTATCTTAATTGCAAAATCTGCTCCGGGTTTGAGAGGTCATTTAAAGGCTCTCGAGCTCTTTTGCCAAGAGGTCGGTATGCAAGTTAACACCAGCAAAACCAAAATCATGATTTTTTCTTTGAAAAGGAAGAAGCAGCAGTTTAATTTCATCTTTGAGGGCAGCCCTTTGGAGGTGGTGGAAGAATACAAATATCTAGGGATTGATTTCCATAATAGGCTCAGCTGGGAGACTTGCAGGGCAAAAAGGATTCAGGGTGGCTGGAAGGCGTCTTATCTACTACAAAACAGATGTAGGAAAGCAGAGTTATGGGATTGGAAATCCAAGAAAACCCTTTTTGGTTTGTTGGTGGCACCGGTTGTCCTCTATGGTTGTGAGGTTTGGGGGGGTAGCATGTCAAACCACAAGTGGAGGCAAGTTGAAAGAATTCAAAAACATTTGATCACTACTAACATCAAAGTCAAATCTTCGGTTCCGTATGAGATTCTCTTGGCTGAAACTGGTATGTTCCCGTTGGAGGCATCTGCTGTCATCCGGTTAATAAGTTATTTAAAAAAAGTTGAGAACATGGATTTGCACCGCTGGCCCAAAATGGTTGTTGGGGAGGAGCTAAACCGTAGAAAGAAGACTTGGATGAAGCAAAATAGCAAGTGGTTGAACAAATGGAACATTAAACTACATGAGTGCCCCAACACTAATGCTGAGATAAAAAAGTTTGTGCTAGAAAAGTTTAGGTCTACTATGTGGACTAAGCAGGTTGGCCGTAAAAAGTCACATTATATCCAGGTGTTCAACCCCACGTGGGAGCATGATGAGAAAGACTATTTAAGGGTTACAATTAAAGGCAAGGCTAGGCTTTTGGTCGCTCAAATAAGAACCGGGTCACACCATCTTAGATGCGAGACAGGTAGGTGGGCTGTTCCCAAGGAGGCTTGGGAGCAACGAACCTGTATTTTTTGCAACAAAGGGACTGTCGAGACTGAATGGCACTTCATGATTGAGTGTGCTGCTTATGATGATATCCGTATCCAATATGAAGACATTTTGAAGGTGGACAATCTAAATGAGCTTTTTAGGGAAACTAAGCTCCTCAAAACTGCTAGCTTTCTGATCAAGATCTATAATAGAAGGGCTGATATGGAAAAGAAATTGAAAATGGTTAAAGTTTCGGTGCTTGGTCCCATAGACTGATGGTCTCGTGGACGTCATTAAAATCTATTCATTCATTCATTCAAACCCGATGATGCCCGTGATACAACTCTCACGCGATAATACCCTTCGTCATAAACAAGTTTGAATCCTTCACATATGTATATATTATGCTTCCGAAATTTGTTTTAATGCAGTTAGTAGTTGGCATATGCATTTATGCATTGCACTGTACATCACCGCCCATTGCAACTAAACGAAGTTAATGTGAGCACTTCAAAGCTCTTTAATGTCGTTGCTGCGGAAGACTCTGTGGGGTTGTCATGAAATGGGCATAGTTCTGAGGATGCTTTATCATTATGGTGATGCTTATCTGGGTAATTTAACTGGGGATGTTCTTTCCCCATTGTTCAATCTGGAACAGTTGGAGAACTTCGATCTCAGCTGGAATGACTTCTTTGGAGTTCCCATCCCTCCTGGATTGAGGAGAGCAAACTCAGGAGTTTGCGCTACTTGGACTTGTCGCCCGCTGGGTTTAGTGGAGATATTGCCACGGACCTGGAGAACATGTCTAGGACATGCGGATGTGGACGAGAAACATGAACCATGACACAATCGTAAGCGGATATAAAACACAATCATCTCATTGTTTAAGCTCTTTTCACCGCCTCATATTTTCTACAAATATACTCCAGAGTGTAACAACAAAAATACCAACAGTTTGTTAAGACAGGGATTGCAAAAGAAAAAATAGCAATTTTTAGGGCACTGAAGAAGAAATCACGGTTGATTTATTTTTGAAAGCTTTTTATATTCTTATTTGATCCTTCTATTTTTTTTTTTTAGTAATTTTAAGGGACAGTTTATCTAATTTTTTTGCATTATGATAAAATTACTCTTTTTAGAAAATTTTAAACAGAATTTTAAGGGATAGTTTATCTAATTTATTTGTGTATACTGTTTTGCCACTCTTTTTTGTGCATCAAAAAATAGCTTAACTATTTAACTGATTCCCGGACCAAGATATTTATGGACTTTAGTTGCACTTATGATTGCTGTCCCAAAATACTATCTAGAAGCATCCTTAGAACCCCCATTTAAAAATAAAATCACCCACTAAAATAGGAACTAGGTAGTCACCACTATAAATCTGCAACAAGCGAGTGTTATATACTCCAAAAGAGGAATGGATTCTTAACGGTGATGTAAAGAAAAACAAATGTTTTATAAAATAAAGAGAGATATTTGCCCAAAACCAAGCACTTCATATGCATGATTATCTGATATACATGTTGGTGTAGAATAAGGCAACAAATCACGAATAACGCAGAGTGTGTGCCTGCTGGAGGAGAACAGTCACCTCATCCCCTTCATGTAGCTAGCACAGAAATTGGCTGCCAAGGGTTTAATTATCAGTTTTGTAACCACCTTTCACCACATCCCTTCACTGAGCAAGATAGTGGAGAGTGCCTGTGAAGTCGGGCTGGACATCCACCTGCTTGAAATGGAGATACCCTGCGATCACTTAACGCCGGGCAAAGTGAGTGCTCAGCAACAACGTGTAAAACCGTCAAAAAATATAGTTAGTAATTCTGAAAAAAGATACACATTAGTAGGCAGTAATTTCTATAACATACACACAGGTTGATAATCAAGGGACTGAAGTGTAATAAAGTTAATTATTATGTTGACATGATTTTGAGGACATGATTTTAATGATAATCTATTTATTTAGTTAGTCACAGTAAACCCAATTCCTTAATCAGTTGTTTAAACAAACATTATAGCAAAAAATAATAAACAACAGAAGCAAATAAAATCATTTACAATAGCCAGCAAACAATCATGAAAAACAAACCCATCAGAATTACCAACGAACTGTTTAGAATAAAAACATGTATATTTTTTAGGACTATACAACTGTTACAGTTTTTATTGGGACTAATACAAAAAACAAAAAAGTAGATTATTAATAAAGTTCGTAGCCTCCGAAATGGAACAAATCATAGCATAAACAGGGAATTAATCATGCATTATTCTCACAGTTTTGAACTGGCAGATTAAAACTAAGCTAAACTAGTTATCTACAAATAGAATTGCGCATGGCATTGAGGATTAGTTGCATGGTGGTGCGCATGAAAGTAAGAATCATGTATCGTTTATCAACAAAAAGATTGGGGGTTTGTATAGTCTTTTCCAAACTATATTTTTGGGGAGGGAGATGACACATAACAAGTTATAACTTATAATTGGTTATTCCATAGGAAATCTACAGCACTTCGGTTCTGAATAACACTACTTGACTAACTAAGTTTGATTTGGGTGTTCAAATTTACATATAAAGATGGATGTCTGAATTATATAGTAGTTTATAATACTTGGTTTTTTTTTACACTCATATATATTGAGTGCTAGGGTTGGAGATATTATCCTCATATTTTATAGGTACAAATATATTGTCAAAATATCTCCAACACTATCTTGACTCATATGATCTATGGACCCTAATTATATTCCTAATTCAGAGGTTCTACCAATTCACTTCACGTACTACACAAATGTATGCAAAAATAGACCAAAATATTGCCTAATGGACCTTCCACACCTTTTCGGCGTACCCATTGCACACTAAGGTGCAATTGCTAGTAATAGTTTCACAAGACTTTGGTGTTTCATACTTAGCATGAACATTGTAATATTTATTATTTAAGAGTAGGCTCATACTATGATGTCTATATTTATAATTTTAATTTTATTACTGTTAATTATCAGTACAATGTTAATTCATATTTATATTTATTTTATTCTTTATTCTGATCTTGTATTCTAATACTCCATATTCTAATATAATATCAATAAGTTATCAATATATATATTTTTTCTTGTAAATATTATTTGTCCTATTATGATATTTAATATTAATTATTTCGGGTTCCATGCTATGATATTTGTATTATAATTATAATGTTATCTAAGATAATTATAATTGTAATATTTAAATTCCAATTACTCATATTTTTAATTTCAATATTCATTTGACTCTCTTATTTGTATTTTTAATATTTCCTATTTGGTGTTACAATTTCAAGGGACATGATAGTCCACCTTGCCCAAGATTGCTTGTCCTCAAGCAATCACCTTAAAACCAATTTTGAGGTGAGAATGATCCCAGGGTTTGTGGGTTATGGGTGCACGATTTAGCTTTACTTATGCTTATGTAATCAATTTTGTTAAAATTGGATTCATATTAAATGTATTCAAGGTATCTAACATTGAAGTCTCTTCACACATCAACCTGATTTGCAAAATTAACTAAGATTCTATTCTTAATTGGTTTCTTCCATTGAAATGCTCTTTTTTTGTATCACAAATTTGAGGGAGCCACACCTTTTTACTTCAATAATCACAACTCTTTACTGTTACATTTGGATACTAATAATAATTCAATTTTAGATAAGTTGATTTGTTAGTGCCTCCCAACCCCATAAGCATTAACATTTTCATAGTTTAAGCATAAAGTAAACACAATGATGAACTTCACATGAATCATAAATTAAAGCAAACAACTAAGTAGCTCAACCAAGCAGACAAGTAACTCAACCAGGAAAACAAGTAGCTCAAGCAAGCAAGCGACCACCTCAAGCACACAGGAAACTAGTTCAAGCATACAGGTAAGTAGCTCAAGCAGACAAGCAGGTAGCTCAAGTAAACAAGTAGGTAGCTCAAGTACGCAATTGGTAGCTCAAGCACACAACCTCGTAGCTCAAGCACATAACCACATAGCTCAAGCACGCAACCAACCAACTTAGACAACATTTTTAATATTTTCATAGTTTTTAAGCATAAAGTAATCACAAACAAAATGACGAGTTCAACCACACATCACAACTACATAGTGAATAGCTCTAGCATTCATCATATGCATAATGGCTAACTAGTACATCACAATGGTTGACACACACATGTCCATAATGCATCTTAGCTAGAAAGAATATCGGTCATGCATTGTGCACTACACCATGGGTCCTATCCTTTCCTTTGGTATACATATGAGCACACAATATACACTTGAAGTCATAAAGTATATGCAAGGTATACATATAGTTGCATAAATACAAGTAGTTCACAAGTATACATATGAAAAACATACACATGTATTATTGGCTTACTTAAGAAGGTTGAATAGTTAAGTCTAATTGAATGGTAGTTAAAGTGGGAGTGTCTCGTAGGATGGTAGGGACTTGGCTTTGATACCACTTGTAATGCGCCCTTTTTGGGATAACCCTAAATCTTATCCTAGAATCACACTCTTGATGTAGTTAGGGCTGTAACTTGCCACTAAATGCTTTTAAAAAGATGAATCTTGGAATTAGGTCCTACAATCATGTTAGATAATATTGAAAATATAATTCATAGGATCAAAACATGATAAATGTCTTATCAATCTAAGATACATAACTATTCCAAGACTATCTAAACTACCAATATCCATAATGCATAGTGGAGACTTTAATCATAATAGGACTTGAATGAGAGGCAAGATAATTCCGCTTGAAGCTATCCATCTATGCCCAAGAGCATGAGTTTCCAACCAGACTACCCACCCATTGGCCTCGAGCGACAGGAACGTCCGAACCAAGACAATTCCACCCTCAGAGTGGCATACTTAGTGGAATACACTTGTCTATGCTTTTCCTATCCATGTTGTCTTATCCATCCTCCTTATGATTGAGATTCCTTGGATCCATCCTAACAATAAATCATAGTTTGGCTTGATAGAAAATTCTTGAAAGGGTTGCCTATAAACTACTCAATCCATCTAAGCCCAAGAATTCATAGAATTAGATTACTTCATATAAACAATTTACTTCCTTGGTGCAACTATATGCAGTTCATAGAATTGGATCACTTTCAATTCACAATAGATATACAGATCTCAATGCAAATACCTAACTATGCACAATCAGTAAATGCATTTCCAGAATATGTAAAGAATTACTATTGAAACAATAGTAGAAGAATATCTCATGCCTGGTTTAAGCTTCTCTCCAATGATGATGGATTGGTTTGTACTTGCAGCACTTCCAGACTATCAACAATCCTTCAAAAGGCTTTGTTTCTCTCTCAGAAAATGAACTCTCAATAATTGATATTCAGCTGGTAATTGATTTCAGCTCCTCAATTATAAACTCAGAAAATTATGATGATGGTTGCTCTTTCAGCAACATGAAGAAATCTCTCAAAAAATATATGATTTTGCTCTCAAAATTAGATAATGATTGCTCTCAGAGAATAATGATTCTTCTCAGAAATTGTAATGGCTCTCAGAAAATATAATAGATCTCAGAAATTATAATAGCTCTCAGAAAATAAAGATGTGAATCCCTCAATTGTTGAAGCGTAGTAACATGAATAAATGCACAGAAGTGGGTGAAGAGTGGTGAAAGCAAATGAGGATGGGGCGGCTATTTATAGTTTTATACAGCCCCCAGCCTCAACAATTTCCAAATAAAAAGGCATTCGAACTGCCAGAACAGCAAGTTGAATGATTCCATCAATATGTGGCAGATTTCCAATAACATACCAGTCTTAAGGAGATGAGTCGATCTCCAAAACTGAAAACAGGCAAAGACTTTATCAAAAGACACATGGTTAATTTCTTAGCATCGACACCTACAGTCAATTCATCCAGCAATGGCGGATTTGATAAATTAGTGAAAAAGTCCTTGTTTTGAAGACACATTGACAGAATTAGCAGCTGGAAGATTGAATGAATTAAAGACAATTTGAGCGCACTTCTTAGTGCGGAAATCCTTCCTGCGCGACTCCTTCCGTCATTTCCAACACTCAAAAGTTTGGAAGATTATTAATTCGATTTCAATAGTTGAGTCCAAAATATTTCATTTAATAGAAAGGCTCGATTCAAATGTTAAGTTAATGTTAAATAATCATTGTTAGGAAACAAGTCGATTTCCTTAATGAAAATCAATTTAGAAAATAATTCGATTTTCCCAATTGAGATATTAAATTAAATAATTATATATATATATAATATTATTTATATATATATCAAATTATAGTTATGATAATATTTATATATATACATATATTATTAAATACCACAGTATAATATGTATATATATATATATGTATTATTTTACTATAATTTATATATATTCATAATATTAATATATATATTCATTTACATATATATATCTATATATATCCCATAATAAACATATCATAAGCCAGTCAGCATATCCGACATGTATATATACATATATGTAAAATCGTCAGACAACAATAATATAATATTATTAATATCCACATAACATAGGTTGTGTGTATATATACATGTATATACGTCCGTATATATTCCTCAATGTGCACGTATATGTAGGTATACCATATCGATGCATTCGTATGAGCATATCCATTTGCCAACATACGTTTGTATCGATATGTATATACATATGGATACGTGCATTTACTATATACATGTATATATGCCCACTTCCTATCCACTTACATTCAATAACGTTACCATCATAATGATTGTAATAACATAAATAGATACATAGATAAACATCACTTATACATGCATACAGAAGTAGACAAGACTCCTAATGCAACTATACAAGCTTAAGGATGACTTACCTATAACTCACACAAACTAACTCAGCTTACTCAATCTAAGTGACGTGTGCGTATGCTCAGATGGTTTACTTTACCACTTACCCGACCAAGCTCCTCTCCCGAGTGATATTTCCCCTCAGAAGCTGGGAGATGATTCACATACCACATCCATTGACCACGCTGCTTGAGGTCTCGTAACTACAGCATAGTGCCACTGAGAGCCATCCCTCCAAAGTCCCGGAATAATCATTACCTATTGTATGTTTACGCCTTATTCATCAAAAGTTAACACCAAATGGAGTATCGAAATGGAGATAACATTCATATTGAAAACAAAGGGTACAGCATGTTAGTTTAATCAGGAGTGCATTTACCCTATCTAGTAACGGTAAATAGTAACTCACAATTTGGGATGTAACACTACTTGGGGCACCTTTATGAGCCAGAGATAGTTTTTATTTCAACTTTTCAGCTTTTCCTTCATTGTTCCTCATGCTCACCGATGCTTTGACTACCGAAGACTAAAAACATTCTAAGGCACCTTGAAAACAAGGTACAAGCATCATTAATTCATCTCCAGAATTCAAATTACATTCACATTTACCCTATCTAGTAACGGTAAATAGTAACTCACAATTTGGGATGTAACACTACTTGGGGCACCTTTATGAGCCAGAGATAGTTTTTATTTCAACTTTTCAGCTTTTCCTTCATTGTTCCTCATGCTCACCGATGCTTTGACTGTCGAAGACTAAAAAAAATTCTAAGGCATGACTGGCTAGGCGCCTAGACTGAGCAGGGGCACCTAGCATCTCCAAACTTAGTCAAATTTCCTCAATTTTCAAGATTCTCCAACCTCCTTCCTTCGTTCTTCGTTCTTCGAGCATTTTTTGCCATTTCTCGATCTGTGCAGTGTTTGAAAGTTCAAATCTGACATTTGGCAGTTGAGCAACCTCCATTGATGACCTTGGAGCTCCCATTTTTAGCTTCTGAAAAAGCAAAATGGACCCACCAGGGCAAAACTGATCTTTTAATGACTCTGATTGGACCATCGTGATGAGGAAGTATTTTAAGCCAATCAAAATCAATTTGAGCCTTGGAAGCCAAACTTTCTATTTTTAGAAAATTTTGCCAGTATCCATTTGAGAAGAAACCTAGAAAAAACCTATTTTTAGAAACTTTCTATTTTTAGAAAAATTCCTAAAATTTAGGGTTGAAAAACTGAGATCTGGGTTTTGTAGAAAACCTCGCTCTGAGTAGACTCAGATCCTGCTTTTGACCCCCATGCATGACATGCAAGTTTTCATTTTCCAACCTTTCGACAGTTTTTAACAAGACTTTTGACCATTTCTTCAAGATGCCTAAGTGTAGCAATAATTTTCATTTGGGGTACAACATGGAGCAAGGGATATAGTGCAGCAAAGTATGGGCATTTTGAATACCCTTAAGGAGAATTTGCACAGAGCCCAAAACCAGCAAAAAATGTATGCAAATCAGCACTGAACGGAGAGGATTTTTGAGATTGGTGACATGGTTTACTTGAGGTTGCAGCCCTATCGACAATCTTCAATCAAAAGAAGTGGCACAGAAAGCTAAAACCACAATTTTACGGGCCGTATAAAATCATAGGGAAGATTAGTGAAGTTGCATATGAATTGAAGATTCTTTTGAATGCCAAATTCACAACATTTTTCATGTGCCATGCTTGAAGAAAGCCCTAGGACAACATATCACTCCTACATTAGAGTTGCCTCCACTTGACAACGAAGGGAAGTTGATTTTGGAACCCAAAGCCATCATTGAAATGAGGGAAAAGAAGTTAAGGAATAAGGTTATTTTAGAATACTTAGTCAAATGAAAAAATCTTCCACTTGAAGACGCTACATGGGAAGGAGTGGAGATCTTCAAGCATCCAGGTTGAGCTAGCTTGAAGGCAACCCAATTTGCAAAGGGGGAATTGTCATGTCCCTATAATTTTTGCACCAGCTGACCCAAAAAGGTGTTTTTAAACACCAATATTTAATAATTTGCAAATATTAAATAAAGTGTTAAAATTAAATATATAAATAATAAATAAATCAATAAAATAAAATAATTAATAATAAATATTTATGGCTAGGCACCGACTTTTGGAAATAAGTAAATTTGAATTTTTTATTTTGGCGCCTCTTTTCGGGAACTACACGCCTCTATTGGGGGTATATTAATAGGAGACTAGGCATTGAAGGAGGGCATCTGAAAATTGGCATGAATTTTGGAAGCGATTCCAAAGTGGTGTAGCCGGGACGAAACCCCTAGCTGCGCTCTAAAGTTAGGACGAAAACCCTAACCTTGTCTTGCCGATTTTCCTTTTGACAGTTCATTTTCATCAAAGCCTTGTTGACTGATCTGGCCAGGGAACTTACCAGGTCTGCTCGCCATTGAGATTGGAGAGGATTTGCACATCATCAAGGTCGCAGGCCACTAAATTTGCCATCTAGGAACTACCTCAGGCACCCCCTCAGCATATTACTTGTTGGCAGACATTGGAGGAAGGCATGGAACAAGAAGCCTAGGGTTGTTTGGGCCTAGAACAAGGACGATTTGCAAGGCGACCAGGTGCAGTCTACAGCCACCAAGATCCCAGCTTTGGAATCCTCAAGACAAAGGGAATCAACAGCAACAACAGGTCTGCAACAGAACCAGCTATCAAGTTGATTCCAAAGTTGAGGATTGTCTGCTTCATGGGCGATTGGAATGAAGAATTGGAAATGCGGATCTGCCTAGATCAGATCCCACCCTGCTGACCTCTAAACCCAGCTCAAAGAGAAAGATATTGATCTCAGTTGGTGGCCCAGATCTGACTGCAGCGACAATATAGGGAGAGTTGTCTTTGTCTGGATCCAAAAGCGATCACCCCAGTCAGCTGAGTCGCCATTATCAAGTTATTTACACAAAGGACTGTCATAACAGCGCCCTCATGAGGAATTCTGAAAATTGGAAAAGAAAACTCTAGAGTTCTTACATCCAATACAAATGTAAACTAAGAATACAAAAATTGCGCTAGAGAGAGGCATAAGGATACCAATGTACATTAATTTTTAATATACTCATAAAAATACCCTTATGTTCAGGTTACATCATACACCTACCTTATAAGAAGGATATGCTCCAGAATTTTTCCTAATATAAAATTCCATATTCTAAGAAGACTTTACCATCTACAAGTGCCACACAAAAACAAATATAAACAGATACTTTACAGCTGAAATGCATGAAATGGATACCTGAACATATGCAGTTCTATTTACTGCTATGCACAACATATGTAACTAATACAGTCTTTGTTTATGACAAAAAAAATGGAACAGCTGAAATTATTTACAATACTACGAGCTGCAACTGTGCAAAGTACAAAATCAATAATTTGAACTAAGAAATGTGCATGCATTAGAGTAGCAAGCATCATCTTTTTCATATTTTAGGTGAAGTCCTTATCAAACTATTTTGTATGCATTATGTTAACAACACAAACATTTTTTGTAATTGTACTACCAACATCAAAAGAAAACATATAAGTCCGTCCTTCTTGACCCATATTCTTACAAAACATTAAATGAATAAAAATTGGAAATCTGAATGTACAAGTTAATAATTGATGAAAACCTTTGTGAGCTTAGGGTGGTGAAAGATCCAATGCATTGACAAGATCAAGAGCATTGAACAGGAAAAATATTCAATCATTGATTGGATTCACAGCTTTACATAAAGTAGGATTCAAAAGCTGGTGCTCCTTCTTTAGGGAGTTATAAGAAATTAATCACTTCAAAATTTAGGATGGTTTCGTCAATAAGACTTATGAACAAGCCTTGGGTTCTTAAACGATCATGATGATTGATGAGCATGGATTGTAAAAAAAAATAATATCTGAAATCAAAAAATAATAATAGTTAACCTAAAATGCAAGGAATTGTCTTCAAATTAACCATCCAAAATGCATACCTTCAAATGGTTCTGAGCATCTTTGGGGCTCTTCCCTGACTTTACTAACATCCAAAAACAGGTATTATATTGATTATTTATGTGGCCTGCAAAACAGATTTAAAAGTCTCACAATTAATCAAGTTACACACATGCTACGCCATTACCCTTAGTTTCTTTCCAAGAACTTAGACAAACGATGGCAGAAAGTGTAGAATGGCAAAAAATCAATATTCATACTTCATTTATTAATAATTGAAGTTAAGCATGTCTTCATGACAGACTCTGTCAATTGAAGGTATGCACAATTTTTCAATTAAAATCGTGGGGTTAAAAAATATATAAACATTTTAAATGAATTTATGAGTCAATTTATCAATAGCATAGAGTGCACAAGTGAGACGCCTGAAGGGCATATATTAACTATTATTGTAATCAATGAAATAGACTATCATGGTTAATGGCAGTGCACAAGCATGCATCTCTTTGGCAAATATGTAGTAGAATATTGTGCACAAGTAAATTCAAGGTAAAGAGGAGATTGGGAGCCTCTAACAAATCATACAAGTGTTTATACCAATCACTAATCATGATACAATAAATGAGAGTAGGAACAGATAAGCTCTAAACCTAGGATGTATGCAATAGTTTTCACATCTGATGCTTCTCTATCAAGTATCAATCACAATTTCATGCTTAAAGTGAATTAAAGTCAAAATGTAAAGTCTTTTCACTGTCTTCACTTTGGTGTCTGTTATACCCAAACCAATTTTTTTGCTTCATTAAGGCATTTGCTTAAAATAGTCTAAACCTTGTAAAAGTGTCGTCAAAACATTGGGCAAATCAAGTATGGGCTTTTAGTCAATTTGATGTCTGGAAGATACTGGTAAATTTTGAAAAAGTTGATAATTAGGGTTTCTTGACCCCTGTTTTTAGGTTAAAATAATAAAAACCCTAAAAAATAGAATCTTGTTAGAGTTGGCTGAAATTTATTTTGATTGGCTTATTTCACGTCATGATCACATTAGTGAAGTCAAAATCAAGAAAAAGTCAGTTTAAGTTTGGTGGGTAGTTTTCACTTTTTTAGGAGAAAAGTTAGAACCTCCAAGGTCGTCAATGGTAGATGGCCAGATACTAGGTGTCGAAATCTAAGCTTGAAACGCTCCAGTGAAGATTCTATAACAAGTTATGTTCAAAATGTTGCTTCATCACAGAGGGGATTTTCGTCGAGGTGAAAATTATCGAAATCTTTCTAACTCTGGAAAGAAAAGAGCCCCTGGAGGCCAGAGGCACCCCAGATTTCAAAGGCCTAGATCACCTATTCGGGATTTGTCACTTCCAAGAAGACTTCTCTGGAATATTGTCAGTTTCACGACAAGCCTACCAATCAATCTGGAAGATCTGTCTAGCACCTAAAACTGGAGATTTAACGAGAAGTGAAGGGGATGAAAATTTGACGAACACTGGCAGAAAAGCGCCCCTGGAGGCCAGGGGTGCCCACCTTTTTGAGGTACCAGATGAAAGTTTCTACCAAATGATACCCAGGATGTTTGTCTCAGACTTGATCAGGCTTCGCAACGAATCCGTCAGTGGGTTAATCTGAGTTCCTAAACTGCCGGAATCAGGAGTCAAACATGAGGTTTAAGCATGGTCAAAAATGTCGAAAAACAACAAAAGCACCCCTAGAGGCCAAGGGCGCCCAAGGTTTTCAAGCCTTAAATACAGTTGTTTGGGTTATCTCATATACTCATCCTTTCTGTGATGCTTCCAACTTTCTGTTGCATATCTCAGCCGGGTCAAAAGACTTCTCAGCAGCCTGCAGCTGGGGATTAAGTGGAATTTCAGCCAATTTGAAAAATGGTTGTCTAGGAGAAAAAGCGCCTTGAAGGCCAGGGGCGCCCATGTTTTTCACCTAGCAAATGATGTTTTTAGGAAAAGTACTCTCCAAGAGCTCATGTTCAAAATTGAGTAGCCTCCGCAATGAGCCTGTCAGCCAGTTCTGAAGTTTTGTCAGTTGTCGGAGGACACGAGATGAAGTAAGGTTAAAATCACCTTCAAAATGATGAAAATGGATGAAAATTGACCAAGTTTGAAGCACAAAAGCGCCCTTGGAGGCCAGGGGCACCCTGAATTTTGAAGCCCCAGACGTCAGAATTAGCGTTTGCAGCCTCAAGGAGCTCCTTGTCAGTTTTGATCCTGCTCTTCAATGAAACTGTTAGCCAATCTTCTGGATACATCAGTCAATCAGAATCAATGATCGAACATAGGCTCCAGTGAAGTTTGCAAATGAAATTTTCAAGAAAATTTCTAACTCTGGAAAGGTGACGCCTAAAGTCAAAGTTTGACTTTTTGAACTCAAGTGCATGGGCCTCCCCAAAATGGAGTTAGTTAATTGAAATTAAATAATATTTAATCTTCAGTTGCACTTCTCAAGTCGACTTCAACAGGACTTAATTTTTGCTCGCAAAGGGAAAATTTATTTTTGCATGCACAGTCAACTGAAGTGCATGAAGGTGGCACCCAATTTAGGGCTTATTTTTCATCCAGTTAACTAAATTTGAGGTCCAATCAGAAGGTGGTGCCTAAATTTAGGAATTGCATGCATTTGTGACGTCTCAAGACATGAATTTATTTATTTAAGTCATTTAGGCATCCATTATTCTCATCACAGGTGGAAGCAAACACATATTTTCTCGAGCAAGCAAAGATCTGAAGGCGCTACAGGTGACAATTTTTAGTGTTCTTTGTAGTGCCAAGTCTAGATTGTTCAGAAGATATATTTTTCAGACTTCATTTTTGAGTGCATGCACACTTCATCAAATTGAATTCAAGCATAGGCGTGATTTTCAGAGGAAGGATAATAACTCGTATTTTCTATCTCTAAAATTCTTCTATTCTTGTCTTAGGTTTTCTCTCGCATTTCAAAGTAAACGGCAGAATTTTCAGAATCTGATCATCTGGGTTCACATATTTCAGCATTAGTAGCAAAACCCATGTCTTAGAATTTTTCGAGAAAATTGCCCCGCTACTTCCATTTCTGAAGCACTATGCTTTTTTTCAGAAGATTCTTTTGCATGCGCGCCAAAAATTCATTTTTTCAAAAATCGAATCATCTGGTTTGTTTAGCTCATCAACGCCTACAAAACCAATGTGCTAGTTTTTCTCGAGAAAAATTGCCCCTGGAAACCCTAAAACCCCTACAGTTCTCAACTGAAAAGCCTTTGCATGCCTTGCTAAAACTCATTTTTTCCAATTTCTGACAATATGGGTTTGCTTAAAATTCAATTCTCTACAAAAACCACGTTTCAAAAAAAATTCGAAATTTTTTCCCACAACTGGCTATTTTTAGCCTCATCCAGAGCCATTTTTAGCTTTTTCTGAAAGTTCTCCGAACATATCCGACTTCGTAGTCAAAAGTCTAGATTTTGAAAATGCAATTCAACCCAATAGAGTACAAGGCCAAATTGGTCTTGGTTCATGACTTTTTGAAAACCTTTGACACAGACTTGGGTCATGTCTATCCAATGGTCAAATTGAGCACGTTGGAAGGCGTTAGCAGCACGACAGTCAAGAATCTTGAGTGCTCTAGATTGCTGGTAGCGGCATCTATTTGCATCACAATGGCTGATCTTGAGTTCGTCACTGCATGCATAAAACATTACAAATCATCTACAAGACAAATCCGATCAACTAATGGGTGAGTCATTTGCAGCCTCAATGTGATGTCCCCATCACAAAGAGGCATCAGAGATAAGTATATGCTTAATATATTTATATTTTCAGATATACAATAACATGTTAATAATATACACATTCAGATAGAATACTCATATAGAAGAAGGTAATTTAAAATATCATTATTATAATAGTCAAGTATAAAGAAATACAATTTAAAATATCATTATAATTATAATTATCACTAATAATATTATAATTAGAATAGTCAGATATAAAATACAATATAATATTATTATAATTATAATAATATATATAGAGAGCAATATTATAATTACAATATTTATGTCATTGAAATTATCATAATTATGATTATAAAAATAATGAATATTATAAGAAATAATATTCAATGCATAAACATTATTCGGGCGATTAGTATTAATGAGCAACCGATCAATATTTAAAGAAGCACAAATGATTAATTTATGATGTCAAGAGAATCGAATATTATATATGTTATCTACAGGTCTCACATAGTAACAAATATAATACATGTTATCTGAAACGACTTACAGGGCTGCCTCCATTATTATTATTGGCTACCGACGGAGAGATGAACATCTAAAGTCTTCGAAGGCATTGGAAATTTAATCACTTGGGAAACTGAAAGCGATGAATCCCTCATGAAGCAACTAAGCAAAATTGTTGGTCTTTTTGTGGATTCACAGGGTAGACATACCACTCTATAAAGGTTATGTGATTATTATAAGGGAGAGAATGGGAGCTATGGAAGGCACTGGCTCCCACTTGTAGGGAACCCTCATTGTTAAAAAAGAAAGAAACATGATTGAAGCAGTGAGAGAACAAAGTCAAGAAATGAGAATACATTAAAAGCAGCAATCAAGAGCTTAAGGAGACTGGACTCCGAAAAGAAGTAAATACCGTCTAAAAGCTTGCAATAGATATTACAATGTCTATTCAATGAACTAGATGCAAATGGAATTCTCCTTTGGCTTTCCAAATACATATATATGAATTCCATATCCAAAAAGTGTATCTACAGCCAACTGACATTTTGTCAAACAATTGGCATGTGAACTATTACTTTAATCAACATGAGCATTACATCAAACAATAGACATGCAACTTATCTCCCCTTTTATTGAATGGAAATTTGCATACAATAATGACATAGATTAGCCAAGACTCTTGACTTACAATAATATTTCATAGTCCATAGAAGCATAAATCTGCAAAAAATTGCAAAAATCGCAATTTTTAAAAAATTTGCACTGCTCCTGATTTTTTCCCCCAAAAAATCCCAATTTTTTAGGTTTCGTTGACCCTGGGAAAAATCGTTGAAAATCGTGTTTAAATCGTGATTTAAATGTCAAAAAAATCGTTAAAAAATCGCGGAAAATCCGAAACCCTAAAACGGGCGAAAAAACCCAGAAAAATGTGTGTTTTTTTGTTATTAATAGGTTCGCGCCAGTCGTTATTTTCACAAATCGAAGCCGCCTTCGAGTTTTCACGACACGGGAAGTTTATGCAAGTGTTGCGAAAGGAGATTGGTGGAGTTTTGAGCACCCGATTGTTTGCAAAAAATTCACGCGAAGTCGACCAGGGTCTTTTCAATTCATTTCTTTTATATATTCATTGCTTTTACATATTCTTATCTATCATATTGTGGGGCATATGCGTAAATCTGGGAAACATCAGAAGTATTTTTTAATATTTTTTTTTCAAATCCGATTTTTTCCCGATTTTTTCACGATTTTTCAAAAAATCCTGATTTTTTGGTTTGCCGATTTTTTCCCCAAACGATTTATGCTGCTATTCATACAATGCCAAAGTCTGATATGAATGTTCACCTACAGCAACTCCTAATATGACAATGCAAAATGAGCCAAATAATATGCAAGAACCTGATATAAAATCTGCCTTTGCTTTGAGGACAATGTAGCACTTCCTAGTACAATGGATGAGGGATGAATAGCATAAAAGTTTTATTGAGAGGGGGGCGAGGGGCGGGTTAATCAGTAAATCAATACAATTTTTTAATTCTCAACTTTTCAACAATCTTAAATCTTTTCAACATCAACTTCTGATATAAATCAATGAAAGCAAGTTGACACCACCTTATTGAATTGATTAAATGATTTTACAAATGGAAGTAGGCACCAACCTACTTTATTTACAAATGAGATGATTCTGTAGGCTACAACCTACAAGGAACACCGACTCCTTTAGAATTTTAGTAGGCAGCAACCTACATGGAGCACCAACCCCTGATGCAAGACACCAAACCTTGACTTGATGGATGAAGTAAATGTCTTCAATCAGATCTGCACTCTCCCAATCCTCCAATCTGCCTTTGTGATGAAAAATCTCACACTCAACCCACACAAGAAGATGGGTTTCTGATATGAACCACCTAATACTTCACAACCACAACCTCAAAGCAAAGATGGATTGCAAATATATACTTTGATCTAAGATTGTGCCTCTTGATGAAAGATCATAACTTAGTCTTTTCAACATTCACTCATACCCCTTCATTAATCTGATTTTCTGCCTTAATGATCTTTTATTTTGTTTTGACTTTGTTACTCCCTTAATAAACAAGAAAAGAATACGCTCTTAATGATTATTTTGACTTTGTTACTCCCTTAATCAACAAGAGGAAACACGTCTATCTGTAGAGTTACATCTCCCTTTTGAAGAAAGACGTCTTTCAGGAATCTGTTGTAAGAGGCACATTTAGCTTTTGGAGGTTACGTCCCTTTTAAGAGACTTTCTTTATTTTATTTTTAAAATAACATTCAAAAGAGACACGACCTTTCCAACCATCGCGACTTTTTAAGAGGTAAAACACGTCTTATTCAACAATCGCATCTTCTCACGGTTGCAAGCATTCTCTTATCTGGTTAATACTTAGCAGTTGTTAACAAATAACTAAACATATTTGTCAAACGTAGAATGTCAATCTTCAGATTTTGATCTGTAGATTCAATCTTTCAAATTTCGATTTTGTAAAACTTTGAACTTCATACATTTCATGCAGATTTGAAGAAAGATTTCGATCTGTAGAATTTCTCTTATAGAACTTCGATCTTCACAACTCGAATCTTATATTCTGTAAGATGTCGATCTATAGAAAGTTTCTTGTAGAACTTCAATCTTCACAATTTGAATATTAGACTCTGTAGTATACTCTTTTTTTGACGTAGATTGAATGACTCTGTAGTATACTCTGTTTTTTATGTAGATTGAATATTGATAAAAACAAAAGAAAATATGAACTATGTAAACCGATTTACTTGATCATCATCAAATGACCAAACTGACTTCAAGTCCAACTTCTCATATCATGTTCTAATCAAGTCTTGACATTTGACATCAATGACAATACTTCTTAACAAGGGCTTCTACTAAGCCAAAGCTGATCCAATGCAAGCTGCCCCTGTTCTATTCTCAAACCTCCCAGAGGAATTAATAAGCAGCTGCAAACCCTGATTCTTCACTCCTAAAATCACTGCCATCCCTCAAGAAGATAGGCGCCTAAACACTCAAGTGAAATCAATGCCTAAGCAAGCCTTCATGAATTAATTCGTCCCTCCTAGGCAAGTCGCCCCTGTCTGATATAAACTTCTGATATTAAATAATGGCAGCCTCTATACTCCTTCAAGTTGCATTGAAAATTATCTCTAAACCTTCTAAGAAGGTGCGCTCCAAACCCTTGTGAAAATGATATCAAAAGAGCAAGCTACAAGCAAATTCGTGGCCTCCAATGATGACTAGAAATTCAATATCAGACCTCTTGAACTTGATATCAGATCTCTACTCCTTCCTTAAATGCAATAAATCGATGCAAGCATGACCTTCAATGATCACTACAACAGATATACAAAACCCCTAAATTGAACTAACACATAATTGGCATTTGGCCACAATTTTAGCTCAAATGAAAGGACTGCAATATCCTCTCCAATCTGCAACCCTTCGGAGGAATATTTCACCACCTTAGTCATGCTAATCAATGGGAGTGATTGTTCCCAATGGCCAATAGAATATTCTACAAAAACCCTAGGCTTCTCCACAACATAACTAGTCAAATATCAAATATCCTAGATATCCAAAAATGAGCCCTTAAGATCCTTTAATACTTTTCCTGAAAGAGCCCACACACTTTTCTTGTCAATGTGGGAAAAAAGATATATTTTATTTTATTTTATTTGCACTTTATAATAATATTAAGATATAACTTTATAATTCATAAAGTGCAAATATGTTGGCAAAACATTATGTTTTCAAACATCCTAATAACACGTTATGTTTTCCAACACCCCGATAACACATTATGTTTTCTAACATTCAATAGAACATAGGAAACCCCCATTAAACCATTGAATCCAGGAGAAGAAGCCAACCATTGCTTGAAGAAGACCCTCTAACCAAGCTGCTTAGCCTATGAGAGTCAGAAATAGGCTGAACCTCTTTGAAATTGATGCTCGCAAAATTCGGGACATTACATATCCATTCTGGAAGGACATTCCCCACGTGAACCAACACGACCTTTCAATCAAGGGGTATAGAAAGAACAACAAAGTCACCAAAGTCATGATCATCGATTTATGAAATAGTTTTATATTCAGAAACTTGCAGTATTGGAGGCAGCAACTCTAAGGAGCCATTGATGATTAAATCAGGCTATATATTAACTAGAGGAAGTCAGACGCTCAGCCAAGGAAATCGCATAGTCCAAGAGACTAAAATCTGAACAGCGAATCAAGGGAGACACCGTCGTATTCCATTGTCACAGCATGTAATCAGATAGGAGGTTCAAAAACTGCATTCATTCTGTGGTGACTATTCTATATATTGAATATCAATATAATTGCAGACCATATATCAGATTTTATGTCTGATAATTTCTTATTTCTATCAGCATATTGATCAACTATTATATAAACATAGGGAAGACAAATAATCAAGTCGATTATAGTTTCGAGATTACTTTCAATCAAATTAAGATTTATCATTTGATTCATTGATTCCATTCTTACTCATACCTTAGTTTATAAGATTAAAAGGCAAATCAAAGCTGAATCCATAAGGGACATTACACTCAAGCCGAGAGACGTCAAAAAATGCTTTGCCATTCCACCCCGCTTAGATAATTTTGCCATCATCATTGAGGATTGCGACAAGATATGGCATGGAGACAAAGAAAGATCTCAGAGAAAGGTTGCTCAGAGGTGGTTAAAAGAATAGAAAACCAACATGCCAAAGAAGGTTGGCCATGGAGAGTTCAATGACGAGGTAGCCGTCTTGATTACTTTGCTCAAACAGGTTACAAGACAAGAGGAGGCTCATATTTTCCGACTGTGGATGTTCTATATCATTTCTTGGATTATTGACAATAAGGAACACTTTGACTGGGCTATGTTGACCAGTGATTGTCTTCACCGACAAATCACAGGATTCCTTAAACTCCACGAGTTTCAGATGGTGTCTTATCTGGTCTACTTAATTGCATTCCAAGGCAATTATAGAACTTTGAAGACCATTGGAATCCTTGGCGTTCAGCATTTTCACGAATATTACTCACAATTGGAGTCCTCAAAGGCTGAATAGGATTTCAAACAAGTGAATGATCACTTCCTAATGAAGACAGTCAGAGACCACGATAATGAGATGCATATCAGGATTTCACTAGAGGCAAAATCAGCAATGGAGAGTTGGGCGGATTGGTTCATCCAATTTCCCACTTTCACATATATTCGAGTCTATGGTTACATCGGAGAACCTCTGATGCTACTGAGATACCTAACAGAGAAAGTCCTATTCATGGAGTTCCTAAGACAGGCTCACAATGTTCACTCTTTTCTTCGCAATCGGCACAAGCAAGCATTCACCTTTCCTTTTGGATGGGGTATTTACAAGTGCAGGACAGCCACTAATTGCAAGTTAATGACAAATGAGTTGTTAAAACTCAATCTCAGGTACCTCAATGAGAAGTGCTCCTATGATTCTCTGAGTCATTATGCAGCTCGGTAGGAGCGAAGTAATTCACACAGGCTAGCACTTGAGGACTTTTGGGTCAACTGTGAAGATGAATTTGAAGTGATCTGACGTCATTACTGCAAACTTACTCTTCATCAGCTTTTTGATTTCCTATCAAAAGACGTTGAGGGTTTGTCAGATGATGACAGAGAGGTGTTACTTAGCACATTCGTCAAAGACCAAGTTACTCGCCAGCCACTTCGCCAACCAGATTGGTATGTCAAGGAGAATACTTCAGTGGAGGAGTTGTCAAGAAGCGTTATCAAGACTAGCATGTACTTCTTGGACAGCAAGAGAAGGCGAATGACACTTTCGGTTGCAGAGCCGCCAGTGGGGTTTTCTTCACTACCTTCTACATCGAGGTCGAGACCCCGAGTTAAGGTCATCATGAAACCTCCTAAAGGTGTCAGAGTTAGTGGGAATACGAAGGGAAGAAACATAGGTAAACAAAAGCAGATTGAGAAGGCGCTGAAAGTTCTAGTGGAGACAGTGATACAAGCTGAAGTCGGTTCTTCATCTCTTGGTTCACCATTTTCATCGTAGTCACCTCCCATTGATATTGACTCAGGTCCAGAATCACCGGTTCGGGAAGCCTCGGTACTAGTAGATCTGCCACAGGTTGACACAACAGCAACAATTTCTCCTCGAAAGGATAACATTGATCACACGTGTTGGCTCGAGAGGATTTTGGGAAGAAGGAGATGAAAGCCTTCATATCAGCTTGATCTATTTGAGTTTGGCAGTCCCTATCAAGATAAGTGAAACAAGAAGATCAAGAAGCAGGTGCATATAGAGAAAACTCCTGAAGCAAAGATCGTCGTGGAAGTTGCTACACCACCAGAGGGCAAGAGTCTAGATGAAGTTGAAGTTGGTGATTTCACCTTCGTTAAAGCTAATCTTGGCAGGAGCACTCAACACGTGGACATGAGCCTCTTTAAGGTTGCTACAAATAATCTTGAAGAGCGTATCATGAAGGACGAAGAAGATAAGGCAGACCTCAAGGCTGAAAACAAGCAACTCTGGTAGTACATCTTGGATCTTAATGGAACCTC
>VDFB02105785.1:441007818-441072140 GCA_007258455.2 Sequoia sempervirens | reverse complement strand
GCCCGTTAAAGATTTCCAAAAGGTTTCAAATTTCATTCGTTTTGACGATCGTTAGGATTCCTTCCATATGAAGACACTTTAAATAAACCTTTTTGATCAGTATAGTCATAGTTTTTAAAACTATATTAGTCTCTTTATTGCTATGAATTTTGTAAAGTGCTAAGGTTGCGAGTTTATTCACATCCCAGCCAATTTTGTTAGTGAGCAGTATGTGGTTTCGAGGCTTTAAACCAAATTTGCAAGTCTAGATATAACTAAAATTATCTCTTAAATTTGTTTCAAGTTATATATTCACCTTTCTTAAAGGCTTTTGAACATTTTATCGAATTTTGGTTTGATTTCAGAGTCCCTTGCTTTCCTTTATTCAGGAAAATTGCTATCTGTATGGATTATTTTAAAGATGTTTCTTAATTAAAGTGCATTAATTCTTTAGTTAGGAAGGAAAGTTCTTTATTTATTAGAAATACTATTTTGATATCATGCGATTGATATGGTTATGATTTTTCGAATCAATGTGGTTGCTTTTTTTGGAAGGGAGCCTTGTTTGAAATTTGGTTTCCTATAAGAACTTTACAAACTCTCTTTTTTAAAGAAAAGCTTCGTTTTAAGGTTTACATCATGAAACCTATTTAGGTCTATTTTGATTAAAAATTGGCCTTTAGCCCATAGATGGCATGACTATTCTTGCAAGGTTGTATATTTAAGAAAATAGCTATGCCTTTTTAGGGTGAAACAAAGTTTTGTTAAGATTTTCCTCTAGTTTTTAAGTTATGAATATGGGCCCTTAGAGGGGTTTTGTCAACATGGAAGTCTTCATGGCATTTATGTAATTTTTCCATGGAGTTTTCTGCTTAGCTCTTCCGCCAGCCATCCAGATTTCCTCATGTATGAATCCTGTTAATTTGTATATGTATGCTGCCGCTTCCCGGTGTATGCTAAAGGTAATATACTTACATTGTTAAGGTGTTTGAAAAAACCTATGTGATTTCTTTAAACTTTACTTGAGTTATTTCATTAAGTTATTATTGAACGAATTGATTTCTACTAGAATAAGTATGAATGTTGGCAATGCATTATTATTGTTTTATTAAGTAAAGATTCGGTTACAACTTGTAGGCTTGAAACCGAAGAGTAAAGCATTTTGATTGTGTATACTTTTTGATGGTTTGGGCAGAAAGTCCACCTCTTGGGCGAAACTTTTGTCCACACTTTGATATCTAGAAGACCATCACTATCAGTTTCACAAGTTTCAAATAGTCTACTGCCCTCGCTTGGTTTGAATTTTAGGCTTGCTATTTAGTAGAGAGCACTAAGCTAATTTATAGGTTACATAATTCTTCTTTCCTTAACATGTAGCATGTTCATTGAATTTGTCTACATGTGCCCCTGATTTTTTACTTTCACAAGTTCCCATTTTTTAAAATAGTACCATTCTGTTCTTTTGTTTGCGGGTCAATCCATTCTATTTTAGGGCCGATCTCTCTAGTTTAATATTTTAAATATTTAGATTTGGAGTTCTTTTTTTGCTCCTGTTTGTAATTTTAATTAATTTATGCTACAAAAGCTAAGTGGCTTACCTCCTATATTGTATTACAAGACCGAAATGACTTAGTTTCACAGTCAAAGTGACATACATGTTGTCTTACTTACCTGACTCCCTTCCTTCCTTTTTACTATCTGACTCTAAAATTTCTTTTAAGCCCTGCCAGTCTTCTACCCGAATGCTATTTTTTTCTTCCTCAACTTGATCTATTGCTTGATTTGCTAGGAAATCGACTACTTTATTTTCTTCTTGGTATATGTGATTGATTGACTGGACTTGGGTATCCTGCATTAGTTCCTTTATCTTGTAGATCTTTGATTGCAAGTTCCAGTCCTCTATTTGACCTTTTATTATTATGTTGATTCATACATTCAAATTGCTTTCAATTTTTATATCTTTTAGACCTTTATTCTTGCATAGTTGTAGACCCCTAAGGATGGCCTCTATCTCTATTGTGTTGTTGGTTCTAATTGGTAATTTGACTGATAATGCCTCCTTTATCTAGCCTTTTTTATTTCTTATTATACATCCTATGCCTAATATCCTAGGGTTGCCCCTTGAGGCACCATCCATGTTGAGCTTCAATCTAGCTTTTGGGGGGGAGACCATTTGGCGTTTGCTCTTTTATCTTTGGTGTCTGGCGCAACTTGATAGAATGGTTGTGTCCTCAATTGGGTCCATCTTTTCATGATCTCATCGTCCCATATTGTGAATTTTTCCTTCCTTTGTGATTTTATTCTTGAATTAAGCCATTCAGATATGTTCCTTTCTATATCTAAAATTATTTCTAAGACTGCCTTTGTTTTTTGTTGAAATATTGGTCTGTTTCTTTCTTTCCATATATTCCATATTATTGGTGATGGAGCAACCGACCATATTTTGCCCCGACAAGCTTTCTCTTTGATCTTTGGCCAACTAGTAAAGAAATCCCAAAGTCTAATTTGTCTTGGGGTGGACCAATTAAGTTTTTCTAACAACCAATCCCAACAATTTCTTGCATAAAGGTAGTTTAGTAGTAAATGATTTGCATCTTCAACATGCCCTTTACACATTGCACACTAGCTAGGCCCTTTTATGCCAATTGTTTTTAACCTATCCCCTGTTAAGATCCTTTCGTGTAGTGTTGTCCATGTGGATATCACCGCCCAGGTAGTACGCGCGTTTATGTGGCGTGGTTGTTTCCTTCTGCATTTGTTAACCTAACTTGAGTTGAGTAGTTCACTGATTTGGCCACTTTTATATTATTTTTATCCTTGTGTTTTATACATACTGCTTTGTTTTTAAAATCTCTTAGTTGGTTCTTGATATGGATTGCCTTTCAGATCCTTCCATTTGCATCCTCTTTTCATGCGTTTGAACTGATTCACTTGTATTATTTCTTATGTGTGCTATATGATCTTTTAGTTCTAGATATTCGACAAGTGGTTTATAGCCACCCTAAGAATCCATCCAGAAGTTTTCTTTTAGTCCATGTTGTTGATTTTCCATGTAAGATGATCTGTTATTATGTGTTTACAACTTAGCTTGAAGTTCCAAACATGTGATCCATTTATGGGGTTTGCTATGGTCAGAATTTTGTCTTTATCCATATTATCCAAATATTTCTTTTGTAGAATTTTGCACCATAGTAGATTGGGTTTTTGGTACATTTTCCATATAAGTTTTTCCACCAATGCCAAATTTGTTTTTTTTAATTTCTAATTTACCTGCACCACCTTCTTCTTGAGGCTTCCTAACTTCATCCCAGTGAATGAGTGGTACTCTATGTTGTTCATTTGAACCTTCCCACAAAAAGTGCTTTAATATGCTTTCCATCTTAGTTGTTGCTTTTGATGTCATTTGCATACTCGACATTGCATATGTAGGTATAGTTGAGAGAACTGATTTGATCATCGTTATTCGCCCTACTAGTGTGAGCCACTTACCTCTCCAACCCAAATATTTTTCTTCACATTTTTCTATTAACTTCTCCCATAGTTTGGTTTTAATTGTACCTTTGACTAATGGTATACCTAAGTATTTGCATGGGCTGCTATTAGTTGAGAAACCCAAGATTCTCGCTACCTTTTTTTGCAACACTTTTTTCATATTAAAGAAATACACTTTTGATTTCTCTTTATTTAACCCCTTCATACAAGTTACTAGCTATAGCCTTTTCCCATTATTTATTTTTATCTCTTGTGATGTATCCCTCTTAAGGTTGTGTGATCCCCACTTTTTGTCTATATGTTGAAACCTTATTGCATTGAATCTAGGCTATTGCATCATAATTTTTCTTAAACGGTCTGGGTTAGAAGTTGTAGGCTTTCACTTAATTCCAAGTGTCCCTAGAAGTTGAGGTATTGGGTAGTCCCCTCTAAAAAAGTGTCATCTTTAATGAGTTTTTGCATTCCCATCAGCCTACAAGGTTCATATGAATTCCAAAGGATGTGAATGATAGGAGTTTTGTCATATTGGCCAAGTGCCAATATTCTATTGCATTGTAAAACCTCTTCGTATCACAAATTGACTCCACATGGTGATTTTTTATTGCATTGCATGAGCCCTTTCACATCACAATTTTATGTCAATGCTCTTTGTTCAAAATTGTGAAGGGTACTTTGTGAACAAAAGATGCTAATCCTAGTGAGCCATGATAGAAAGAGATTATCTGGTAACATTACTAGGTTTTTGATGTATAACAATATTCATCCTAGTGTTAGTTGTTATCATAATCAGGGTGACCAATTCTTTCACAAGGATGGTATAGTCATTATAATTGATGGAGTAGAGGTCAAACCACATGATTTTCCTATATGGGTACCTGATAGGGTGGCTTTCCTTAAGGCTATATGACAATTGAATGATAGATACAAGGTCCATTTGGGGAAACATAAAAAAGGCTCTTTCATCCCTTCTACATTAAATTTCTTAGATTTTACTCACTTCATGGGACATATTAGAACCATTGAGTTTTAAATTGATGGAATGCAAAATAAGAATAAAAAAGGGAAGGAGGTTTGATCCAAACAACTATATTGATAAAATTAGAAAGAAATTTGGGAGGTCAACCTAGACAAACATGAATTTGATGAAGAAAGTGATTTGATTAGAAATTGCTCTACCAAAGTAAAGGTTGATAGTAAAAGAGACAAATGGACAAGGATTCAATTGGGAGAAAGAAATAGATAATTCCTTGATTTTGGATATAAAGGTGTATTCATTGAAACCAAAGATTGTATTCTTAGAATGCAAAAAATGTTAGATATAGCTTTAGAATTATGTCTCTAACTATTAGATTGCTAATATTTCAGGATTTAAACTGTATATTATTTTTGAACATCAAAATTTTGGATCAAACTCCATGATCCATCATCAAGATGCAAAAATAGATAGAGAGAAGAGTGAAAAATGTATTAGAAGAATTGGATAGAATAGGAGAGGGTGATGTGAGGGTTAAAGGGCACTGAACCTTGAAAATAGGGTTAAGGAAAAGATAAGAGGGAGGAAAGAAAACAAAGAAAGGGAATTTTCTCAAAAAACCTTAATAATAAAATCAAGATTAATGAGACAACAAATTGATATTAAGAACCATAACACGAATTGATAAAAAATAATAAATAAACAAATCAAATATTAGAAAATGTTGATAGTCTCTAATACTATGGACTATGGAAACAAAATTTTGATAGTCTCTAACTATTGTTCCAAAATTTAATGCTAATGATCCTATTATAAATATGCAACAATAAGATGAACAAGATATAGAACTATTTTTTCACCAACCCCTAGAGCTACTTGCTTTGGAAACTAGGAATGATGCTCCTCATGGTAAAGTAGTGCAATAAGAAATAGCTCAACCTCAGTGGAATTTCTCTTATAGAAGCTATTTGGGAAAATGAAGTATAAAGCTGAGAAATTTAGTAATATATTACTTCAGTGTAGTGATATAGAATTATTGACATCTCTCTAGAAAGAATATTGTTTAATTTAGAGAAGGGAGGAAAAGTAGTATAGGATGTAAGAGCCTTGGAATGTGAAAAATTCCTCTCTAATGATGGATTTATTAGGTCCACTAAATTCAAGAAACTTCTCTTAAGAAATAAGTTTGATATACTTAGCCAAAGGATCATGGATAAGAAGGAGCATGCGATAAAGAAGGTGATGATAAAGATGTGGCTCAAAGTGTCTTGAAATACATTGATCTTGACATAAGCATAATGACTCCTCAGGAAGGAAGGAAATTAGTTAAGGAAAGTGGATGTATACTATTGCCAAGATGGGGTATATCCTCTACAACAGTTTTAACACCACAAGGCGATTGGATATTGATGATGATGTCTTGGGTTATGAGGAGCAAACAAATTAATTATAGTTTAGATTAGACTTAAATTCCAAGAATGAAACCTTGGCTATATGGATAATGGCTCCTAATCATGACAAACCATAGGTGGTCAAAGACATAAATGAATTCATATGGAACTTAATTGTAAGGAGATTAAGTGATACCACTGCTACTTAAGCAATGTCTTTAGCAGTCAACACATATTCATTTAGTGAAGCAACAATTAAGAAATTGTAGGTAAACTATGAAAAATTACAAAATTATGACATTAAGTTGCTATAGAAGTATAACAATATCAAATAAATGGTCACTCCATCTAAATACATTATATTATAGCCTACAACACCTCTTTTTATCCTATGATATATATCCTACATTAATGTCAAGGATTTCAAATTTGAAAGAGAAATTAAAGCAAAGTCAAGTGCAAAAGCTAAGGCATGGGATAAAGGAAAGAAATCTATTACTAACTTAGTCAATAATATTTTAAACAATTGATTATCTTGATTTTTGTATAAGGTTGAGGATATATTGCTTTGCTATGAAAATTTGAGAAAAGCTCAAGTCAACCAGGTCAATAATGAGTCAACATTGAGGCATATATTGAGTACATGGATTCCACACATGCTAACTATGGAAATTATCCATGGGTATGAAAAGTATAATCCCAATACCCGTAGAGAGATATTAAGTACTCATGAGGATATTGGGCTCTTCAAAACAAATTTTATTTGACACTTAAGGATAAGTTGAGCAATTTCAAGGTCCTTGAAGAATATTTGCTATCTTTAGTACTTTGTTATGGCAGGGAAATGAAATCATTAGATGATTGGAAAGAAAAATTTCATATAATTTCTCTATTTCTAGTCACATCAGTTACCCAAGGGGATACAAATAGACCCAATCTTATGTAGTGCTAAACTTGGTAGCTTGCTAAAATTAGAATCAGGATTGAAAAACTTTGTTAAGGAAACAAAAGTACTCCTTGATGTGAGGTACATGACCCTCCATAACAAGTTGGCAAAAATTCTTTAGCACTAGTGGACATTAGATGAAGCATTTGCTACATGTATGGGAAAGTGTTCATAAAGCTTGTGTGACATTGATTCTTCACATCACCTTAACTCCAACAAAATATTCTGTGTGTATGTAGGCATTTTAAGGTATAATAGACAATTAATAATGGGACACTTCAAGATAAGGGATGCTTAGAGTGGCTTAATATTAATCAAAGGCATAATTAATCCTAATTTTTAGTTATGAAAGGAGACCATGAGTTAATGATAATTCACATTCAAACAATTGTCTATTTGAAGGGGTTAATGTTTAGTTAGATTTTTAAATTTTTTGTACAATGGTGCCTTGGTTCTTTCAAGGTTTTTTTGTCTTCTATTGTTTAGAGCTTTATGAATTCAAAGGAAGGTATAAAGGAATTATTTAAATAATGGGTGGAATTGGAATGAGGAAATTCTAGTCTAATTAATTCTTAAGCAAAAACTTGGACTCAAATGTAGGCTTTCCATGGAGTATGATGGATTCACTTGGAAAGAGGGAAGTGTGCTTTTCCATTGTTTCATGTATGTGACTCTGCTTACTTAGTAAGCCTCATATGAAACACAATAAATTTCAATTCCCCCCTTGAATCCTTCAGTGTTCTCCTTTCAACTTGGCGAGTGTGGAGGATGTATTGGCTCTTGGTGAGCCACTCTTGATTATTAATACCAAATTGCTCTTAGATGGTTATTGGGGTATGGAAGTTGATGGTGCTCTCCTATTTAGTTTGTTGTTGTTGTTTTTAGTCTATAATAAGAAATATAGTGTTATTGTGTTTGTGTCTATTGTAATGTCATATTTCTTAATGAAATTATATGAATGCAAGCTATGTAGTTTGTTGTTGTCTCCATTCCTATAATCTGACATCTCTTTGAAATAAATAGCTAAGAGTTATGAATTTATTTACACACATTTGTTGTGTTTTGAATTATTAGTTTATGTTAGTTTTTGTTTTAAGGAACAAAATAAATCTTTCATGTATAATAAGAGGAAATGTCAGTATTATGAATGGATTATGAAGTAATATGCATTTTTTGTAAGCCTTTTATTGATTGTACCAAGGTCACCTAAACTATTGGTTGTTAAAAAAGAAAGGTGACACATGTGATGACTCCATGTTCCTTACAATAGGTATCAGTCCACCTTCGAACCTTACCTCCAACCCACATAATGAAAATTACAAATCTCATCAAATTATAATTTATTTGTAATTATTTTAATTTTTCATACATGAACATATCAATGCTACAAAAATTAAACCGGTTAATCATTTAATTTCATAAATCTTTGTCTACTACGATGTAATTGTTGCAAATATTTTATCAATGTACTTTATAGGGTCACCCACCTTAGTCTTGTAAAGCCAAAAGTGCATGAGGGATTAATCTAAGTTTCTCTATTGTTCATTGGCCAACTTCTCAACATTTTTGACCATAAGATCTAAAAAATATTTAAAATTAATTGAATATAAGTTACAAAAGCAACAAATCCCAATATTTCAATATTTCAAAAGGAAGGATCATGGCATAAGGTGTAGTATCTATTAGCAAAATGTTGATGAAACACAAACTCTTGTAAATATAATATACACACTTCTCAAATGTGCCCATAGGATAATCAACTAATCTAGATGATCGATGATGTTCTAGTGTCCTAGGGCTTGTCTTTAAATACAACATTCTAGGTATTAAATTCAAATATTTTAGTGTTCAAGTTGATAGACAACAATTCAACTTGGTCGAAAAGGGCTCAAGATAAACAAAATATGAATTTGGAGAGGGTATGTGACCTAGGTGCAATTATATATAAAGGTATAAAATGACATCCAAAATTTAGTTAAGGATGAGAAAATTGGTATGCATTAAGATGGGGTCAGATCCTTAGATTATAATGACCAAGACGTTTATATACATTCTATAGTGATATTAAGAAGTCTCATAAGATTATCATATACATAAAAACTAAAACACAACTAACATATGTTTAAAAACTAAAACTATAAAATAATTTTCAACTAAAAAAATATAACATAATTAGTCGATAAACTACATATAGTGTGAGATTTGAGTGTGAAACAAGTCTCACACTTGCAAAACAAGTTTTAACTGTAGTTTAATGGTAAAAGCCTCCAAAATATCAAGTGAAAGCATAAAAAACTGCACTTATCACTCCGGATAAATATTTATTTTCCAACTAGATGAGAACATTCTATTTCCATTTGCAATGTTTTTTTGTCAATTTAATGACAACTTTCTTTTTCATTTGCATTGCTTTATGCTTTAAATCTATATGCAAATATTTCAAAATCAGATAATACTTAAGATCTTTAAGGAAAAAAAGAAGATTTTTCTAAGTTTATTTCATTCCATTATTTAGCACTTATTATTAATTGTTTAATGCACAAACTCATACTCTCTAACATATTAACATACATATAGTTTTCTATTGAAGTAATCGTTAAACCTACTTTAAGTGCAAATGCTAGTTCTTAAATAAATAAAATAAAATAACTCCTACTCTTTAATAAAAATAATAATAATAAAAAAAATAAAATAAAATAATTAATGAATAAATAAATATACGTCTTTTAAAAATAAAACAAAATTAATACCTTTAAATATTTTTAAATAGATATATTTAATATCTATAATAATTAATTAATAATTATTAAAATTTGACTTAAAAAGCAACCGAAACCTTAGCTAATCCACAATTTTAAGAAGATTGAGAATACACTTTGCTAACCAACCCACAAAGATAATTAAAAATGAACCCCAAGAGGATAACAATAGAAGACTTTTGTCCTAAAAATAGTTTCACCCTAACGAGTTAATAATTGATTCTAGTTTTCAAAGATTTTTTGCCATAATCAATATTTTCGCTTTACCTTTTTCTCCAAGCTTAAATTTCGTCCGCGTGATTCGTCCACACTCTCCGAATCTCCATCCCGATGATCTCCTTATCTGTTACTTTCTTCTGCCCTTGGGATCTTCACTGGCCTCTTCCATAACAACAATGCTGATAATAATATAAAATCGTTTCCTGTCAGTTGGAAGCTTTGTTGGATTTTGACTCCATGAGTGCAGTCAAGAGACAAGTCCTTCATGATCCATCTGTATATGCTTGGACGTATCTCCTTAAGCAAAATACTATGAATCCATTCCAATTGAGGTTCCAGCCAATCTGATGGTAGGGAATTCGATCCCAAGACCTGTAAAAGGTAAGGTTTTTTCTATGTACTTTTGCCCCTTTATTGAGAATTTTCATCCACCCATTGGTGTTTTTGCGCTACCCAATTGTGTTTTTGCAGTACCCAATTGATCTACGACTTGGAATTTGGTGGGAATTGTAGCAGCGTGCGTTGGACTGGCACCCGACATTGTGGGTGTACTATTATAGGTGGCAGCCTTCTATGAGTTTTTACATCTAGCGACTTTTACTCGCACAGTCACTTGTGTCCTGCCGTCCGTTCAGGGTAGTCCTAGTAGCTGGATTCAGGTTTTCTTTTGCTTTTGTCGATTATGAGCTTTAGAAGATCAGGGTTCAAACACACGCAACACGTATATTAACGTGTCAGATTTAAAGCCTACCTACTGGAGACGCACACTGGTGTCTCCTCTCGTCACAATCCTAGACGATCTCCCAACAGGGGAATACGCACTGTATTACAGGAATCTGTTGGGCCTGGTGAAATAATGGAGAAAGATTCCGAATTAAAGACAGAGGAGGGGTTTGGAAATGGGAAACCGGATGAGAATAATATGGCTAACGGGGTGAAAGGTATTCACAAGGGTGGTGAGAGCTCCAAGAAGAAGGAAGGATTTTTCAGGGCAGACCAGATTGATCTGAAGAATCTGGATGCCCAGCTGGAGAAACACTTGAGCAGGATACGGACTATGGAGAAAGAATCTAAAAGAGCAAGGGAGGAATGGGAAATTGACCTTAAGAAATTAGTTCTAAAGGGAAAAATAGCTCAAGGCACTTTTGGAGCTGTATATAGAGGCGTTTTTGATGGTCAGGATGTTGCAGGTATGGTGTCCTTACGTTTTAGTTTCTTGTGCTTTTCGTGATCTGAATTTTGAGCAGTTCTTTTCTTTCTTTTTCAATTCTTAGGATCATTTTCATTTTCCATAGTGAGGGAATGGTTCAAATCCATTGCATGTTGATTTTTAGATAAGCATGCTTGCTTTGAATATAATCCAAGTATATAATATACACCATATCTGAAGCCTGTCACTTGACGAATATATCCGCAATAAGATTTGAATTCTTGTCAATGGGAAAGGGATGAGTCCTCGCTATTCAGAAAACTTGTCTGATACAATAGTAACACTATTTTGTTTTACCTCTGTAATGCTTTCAGCAACATTTGCTCCTTAGCAGCTTTCGTCCAGTAGTTTAGAGCTCAATAGATGTTGGTCATAATGTTAAGTTTATTCTTAGCTGGTGAGGCCAAGGGCACAAATGCTAACCCCATACTTATCACTATTTCCAAGTTCAAAGCATTGCTGTGGAGAAAATGTCCTACAGGGGATATAAGTGGTTGTTGGAGTTAAGGTAATCCTGGTGACCTGCAGTTTTGACCAAGTTGTAAGAGGAATCACCTCAGCTCTGCAAAGTTCACTGTTCTCCCATCTTCACACCTTGCAAGAGGGTTTTGCATTTCTAAAATGGCATTAGGTAGGGTAAACCTTGTGCTGAAAATAGTGGCATCAGCCCTTCACTGTCTTTGGTGTTGGATTTGACCTATAGCAGATGTATATTACACCCAAAGAACCATGCTAAAATTTAGTAGGCATTAGTTCATTGATTTCTGCAATCTTCTTTTTTTATACACAGGGGTATCCTCGTGACCCAGCCCAGTGCCTAGAGGGGCGAGCTGAGGCGAGACTAGTCCCCTGTGGGTGGAATGCTACCGCCCACTAGCAGGCCCACCTCTTAAACCTGGGAGTAGAGTCGAACCCGAAACCAATGGGGAGAAAACCCATGGCCCAAGCCAACTCCGCTACCTGTGCGGGCTAAAAGGTTAGTGGTAAAGTCCAATCCTATACCCCAGGTCAGTGGAGCAGGCACTGGCACAATATTACTTACCTCAAGGGAGCAAACCCCAAGCCCCAGCCAACTCCGGTACAACTGGTGGCTGTTGATTTATGCAATCTTAGAAAGAGGTTGCTCACAATATCAGTGTTAAATTCATGCTTTTCATCATTTTATAGAACACTTTTTGACCAAATATTGTACAAAGGTTTTTATTCCTTTCCATTTTTTTTGGGTGCACAGACCAATATTTGTGTGGCAATTCCAGAAATTATTATATTATTAAGGCAGATTATGTTTGGTATATTGGCTACTAGTTGACAATGGTTGTATGTTGGTCTTAGCTTCAACATCTCTTGACACCTTGAACTGTTAGACAGAATAGTTCTCGACAGTTCAGGATGACACTTGACTATAGGAATCTTGCACACTATCATCTTCTGAAGCTCAATTGATTGCACACTAAAATCCATTTATGTACTGTTTTGTTCCAATCAGGGTATGTATAAGCAATATCATTGACATCGTGTAGCATCTGTAGGACTGTATTTGTTTGCTAGATCTTTCTTTTATTCAAAACCTAGGATGGAAAGATTCTTTCTGTTTGAGATGCAAAATCTACCCAAGAAGTTCAATGAAATAAAATGCCATTAATCTAATATAGAAAATATATCCTTCCTGAATAGAATATCAAGGTCACCTTTGTAGCATAATATTTTGGTAAAATGGCTAGTTCAATGAATAGAATATCAGATTGCTTCCTTCATGATTTGCTAGTCACGATTTTGGTTACAGTCTTCAGGTAGCATTGCAATGTTCCGAATGCCAACTTTGTCAGAATTATTTATCATTTATGTTTTTCCTGATGTCAAAGTAGGATTGTGGCTTTATTTATCTACTTTTACATTTGCTTGTTTTGAGGCAAATTTCTTTTTGCAGAATTTGGTTGGAATGCTCTGTACCCATAGTGATATATATTTTTTGTTTGTGTAACCATTATGGCAATTTTGCAGTTATTGTTTGCTTGCTCGTTGAATAAGGCTGTAGGATTCAGATATATTTGCCCTTAAACTCAATTCTTTCTTTCACCATCCAGTGAAACTGCTTGACTGGGGAGAAGAGCAAACCAAAACTGCAGCTGAGGTAGCTGCAGTAAGGACTGCATTTCGACAAGAAGTGGCTGTATGGCATAAGCTAGACCATCCGAATGTAACAAAGGTATGTATACATTGTCAGCCAATTCTCTTTCATTTGGATTTACTTCCATGGTTTTGCCTTGGTACACTTTTATCAACAAGCTCATCACATTTCATATAACAAAATCTGGTAAAAATGCTTATTTATGCTCTTATGTTTTTTTCTTGTTAGAATGTTCATTACAGTTCTACTTTACACATAGCTTCTGAAAGCATTACTTTCTATAGTAATGAATTCTCATATATGAGATTGATTCACTTGTAAACTATAGGATGAGGTTATTGGTATGCATATTAAAACTGCTTTGGCTGTTTTTCTTCTTGGATTCAACTTGGGGGTGTATCAGTGTTTCTATGTTCTAAGCTTTCTGTTTGATTGCTGTTACAGTTTATAGGTGCCTCAATGGGTTCTTCAGACCTTATGCATGGTTCAAACGATACTGAAGGTGGTTTGGAGGGTCCATCAAATGCCTGTTGTGTTGTTGTAGAGTATCTTGCTGGAGGAACACTGAAGAACTACCTTATAAAAAACCGGAGAAAAAAACTTGCTTTTAATGTTGTGATCCAGTTAGCATTAGACCTTTCCAGAGGGTGAGTTCCTTTCATATTCTTCATATATATGCATGTAGTTGTTAACTTGTTGATATGAGTGTGTGTAGAACTAACTAAACTTAATTTGATTAAGCGTGTAACATGTCTTGATATGTATCTAAAGTAGCATTTTATTAACCTTTATTTGTTAACATCAAACTTGTCAACCATTATGATTTAGCCAGTTGTTTTTTATTATAAGTTTTTTATAATTCTCATATATTTCAGGTTAAGCTATCTTCATTCACAAAAGATAGTTCATAGAGATGTTAAAACAGAAAACATGCTGCTGGACAAAAGTCGGACTCTTAAGATAGCAGACTTTGGAGTGGCACGTGTTGAGGCTCAGAATCCCAAGGACATGACTGGTGAGACAGGAACTCTTGGTTACATGGCACCAGAGGTACTTTACGAACATTTGTATCTTCTAGAATCTGAATTTGATGCGTTTTTGGGAATTTTGTTTCAGCTGGAATGGTCATGTACAAAAGTATTTCTTTGATGTATTGTTCTTTTGTTGCTGTTGGTGAAATAGGTTACATTCAAACAAAACTTAGGATTTCATTTTAGTTTAGTAAACAATTAAGTCATTACCTATGCACTCTCTTTCATTGCAACCATAGCTTGCTGTCCTTTTGAGTCCTACTGACCTAGTTTGTAATTTTCGAAGATTAATATAACTTTATTCTTTAGATTTTAAAGCCTTTAATTATCAACTTTTTCCTTACCAGTGCATCCTTTGTCTTCCTCCAACTGTTTAATTCTTTACTTTTTCACTCATAAGTTGTTTCCTACACATTCTATGTATCTAAATAGGAAAAATGCACATACGGAGATTCCACTTCTACAATCCAAACAACAAACCTCCAAATTTACTACTTTCAAAAGGTTTGATTTATTTCTGAAAAATATAAAATAAAAATATTAAATAATGTACAACAGTAACATATGCAAAATATACAGATTTTTTTTTCAAATGCATAGAAGAATTTATGAGTTAAAAAAAGAGCAATAACATGGTACAAATAGGCTTAGGTTTGTTGGAAGAATGAAGAAGAATGGCCTACTATACAGTTTTGTATTGAAATTGATGTCTCCATGTTATATGAGTTGCAACTGCAAGACTAAGTTAGTGCTTGATCCGGTATTTGAACTGGTATACATGCTACACCCTCTGGTATTTTGGTCCGCAATCCTCCGCGGTTGATAGTTGCTGTCTGCGGTTTTGGAAAACAGTTTATGAGTGTTGAAAGCATGTATGTTTAGAATCTCTCGTGCTCCAGTGCTTGTATGGTGTATCGGCATTATTCTGTTAATTACTTTTTGCAAATCAAGTCTATTTCTGGCCAACTTCATGAATAATTGTGATATGGTGAATCAATTTTGTTATGTGGATATATGTGCGACCTATCTTAGGTCTATGCCGACATGATGTAGTGTGCTGAGCGTTTTTGAATTGTTGTTGGAAGTTTTTGTGAATTCTTGAGGCCGACAGTTGGTATTTTTGATAAACATGGATTGCATCTAATTAGGCCGACCTAATTGATGCTTATGGATGGATTGAGTATATATGTTGGACAGGTTTGAAGATTGAGAAGTGAAGAAGTAGTTGTGTCTACGAAGCTGTGAATGCGAAAAGTGTGAAGATAATGAAGTGTGTTAAGTCAGTCTATTGGACATCACTGGAACTGTATCAACACTTGTTAGGTGCACTCTCATTAGTTCATTTTGGCTGTGAAGCCAACTTTTGTCTTGTAATCCTTTTGTAGGCAGCGAGCCTCCTTGTGTAAGTAGTGAGCTTTTGTATCCAGATAGTGAGTCCTATTCAGGGCAATGAGCCTTTGGCAGTGAGCCTTATATATTCGGTTTTGGAACTACTTTATATTGTGAGTTAATCCTCACCGTGGTTTTTCCCTCATTGGGTTTTCCACGTAAAATCCGGTGTTCATGGTGTTGATTTTGCTTTCTGTTATGTGCATTTCATGTTCATACTTCATAACAGAATAGTGTGGTTGTGAAATTGATAAGTGTTGAAGTATTGTGTTTGAATTTGGTGACAACTGATTCACCCCCCCTCTCTCAGTTATCCTACATCTTTTAACAAGGTTTATAATCTGGATACATTTTAAAACTTTTATTTCTCAACTTCTAGTTTCTTGTCTATGTTTTTTAGTTTTAACTTTTAAGTTATTATTCTTTTTGTTGTAGTAAAATATTTGTAAATCAAAAATTGATTTTGTAATTGAATACCTCGAAACATAAAAGTGAGTCCAGACTGGATACAATTTTATTGTCTAGAAATTACCATTAATTATTTTCCACCTTCATTATTTTAGAAGATCATGTGGTTTCCATAATTTTTAATTTTGGTCTTTGTTATGACTGAATTCCATTTCCCATATTTGTTATGCAATTGTTGTTAGGATCCCAATAATAATAACTGTATCGGGTAATGGGCCCAGACAGCCTTTAGTTATGTAAGTGGGCAAACTACTTTTGGGGTTAAGGGGCCAAACCACCTGTTTCTGGCAGTGAGTTCAACAGCCTACCTTTTAAGGTGTGGGACCATCAACTGAACTTTTGGTCAATGTGTACATATCCAGGTGGTTTGGCGGGATTGTGCAGGTAAGGAATAAATAGATTGTCTTATGATAAAGATCTTTTATCTATGGGAGTCTGAAAGATTAGATCTCTAGTGAAGTGCAGCACCCATTTTGCTCCTGAAATTGACCTGACTTGGTGCTCATATGTTTTCCAGAACATTTTTGGTATTTTTTATGCAGTGTTATAAATTGTTAATGTTCATGATGTGAAGTTTAGTTATGTGGTTTCCATTATTCTGGATTCCTTGTTAAAATATGTTGCATCATAGCCAAGATACTTATACTTGGTGAGTCTAGGGAAACCCACTGATTCCTAAGCTGAGTCAGTGCAAACAAGTCCAGCTAGCTCAACTGTGCAAAAGAAGAAGCCTTGGCAAGTTTGGAGAACCTGTAAGGTGAGTCCTAAACTGTTAGTCTTAAAGATACTCATTAAAAAAATAAACACAAAAGGAAAAACTGACCTAAAAATTGCAAACTGCCCCACCTCCCTCATTTTAACATTTCAATTTCTGTTTTGCAGCTCCCATAAGAGACAATGTAACTTGCATCATGGAGGGCTCATTTTGGGAAAATTTGGGTTGGTTTGATTATTAGGTGATTTTGATTGATTTGAACTGGTTTAATTTGTTAGAGTCATGCAATTTTTTTTCCAGCTGTCCAAGCCCAAAATGGTGTGGCCAATTCTGAGCTGAGTCTTAGTCTTGATATTATGTGTTAAACTTATTTTTCTTATCAACTTCAGTTTTCATTCAAAGTGAAAATGAATTCCAGTGTCACATTCCTGGAACTATATATTTTCAGAATCAGTTTTGTTTGATTCGGATTTTGTTGTTTATATCAGCAGATATATGCTATATTTTCTGCCTGGAGCAGATTTCAACATTTAAATTCATTTTTTTAGCTTAGCGTTCAGATTTTCAGATTCTAGTTACAGAATGTTTTCCATCTCGAATATCACATTTCTATTAGGAACATAGCATTCGTGTTGGTCAACTCACATTGCCTTGTTAGAAAATCAATGATGGCTTTCAGTGCTGACTCCCATGATGGCAATGATTGGAAATAAAAAATCACTCTATTTGTGGAGGAAAAACTAAGAAGGCTATTAGATGTGAAAGATAACTATCAAGGATTAGCATGTAACAACTTTTCTTAACTTAAAGAATTATATCTAAGAAGATTAATTCACGGCCTGCAAATATCTGATGCATCAAGTCTCCTTGATCTACCAACCAAGATAATTCTGTCAAACCAATTTACTTGTTCATAACATTTTCCATTGACGTGTAATTGCAATGTAAATGAAAGGGCTATTATCAATCAGGGTTTATGTCAAAGCCTTGAGGTCTACAACTCTTGAGGATACAATTCAACAAGTAGAAGCTTATTTAAAGCTTTTCAGGGATTTCCTTATATCAGAACCATTTCCACAAATACTCCATCGGCCAAGGAATAATAGAAAGGTAATGTGGAAACAAATTCTCTGCTTAACTTGATCTGGTCAAAGGAAAGAATAGATGACATTGCTGTCATTTCTGATTTATGTTCAAAAGGAATTTGTTTATTTTGTGGATCTGGTGGGGGTTGATGTGGTCCCTAGGAACACAATGGTTGAAGACACTATAAGATTTCACACGATTTTGAGTGAGTTATGCATTAAATATGGGAAAGACCAACATAGGAAGACCAATAACAATCAACAATAATATCCTCTCCCTTATTGCCATGTTGGGGATCATCCAATACTGGATTTGGAGGATAAAATGAAAAGTGAAGAGTAGAACTGTGATTATCACTGATTCTAGAAGCACTCATAATTTCATAGATGCCAAAGCTTGTATGTTGTTGGCCAAAAAGCTATCCCTATATGAAAATTTCAGGTATTAATGACTGAAGAAAGTATGAAGGGAGTACAAAACGATGAAAAGGGCTGAACTTGCAGCTGGAAAGCTACTGATAAAACAAAAAGAAGGAATGGAAAGGAAACAAATGATGTTCAAGACAGTGAACAATAATGATTGCAGTTTATCCGGATCCTAGGTGGTCTAAGGGATGGTCTTATCTATTAGTTAGTAATAAGTAAGATCATAGAACATGTAAATGGAAGAACAAACTAGCAAGCTAATTACACATTTGATGTGAAAGAATCGTGGCAGATATGCCACTTCTGTTTAGAATGAACAAGGGAAACATTCATAGAGGTTTAAGATGTGAATCTACTAATTCCTCTCTACCTATACAAGTTGGCAATATTGGTATTTATACATGAATTACAACTAGGCTGTCAAATAGGTGCCACATAGATGTTGATATGGGTCCAATGTGCAAGGTAACGTGACATGTGGATAGGATGTTGCCAAGTACGTAGGGTGTCATTCCTTGTAGTGTGAACACCACTAGTTGTGTATATGGTATCAAATGTCAAACTAGATGGTGTTATTTTGTGTGGCGTGAAGGCTATCATGTGTTGCTTGTGTAAGGTAGCATTTATTGTGGTGTAGTTGCTTCCATGTGTCACACATGTATGGTCTAATTGGGTAGCATGTGTTGTGTCGTACTATGCATGTGAGAGTCTTGTGTGGTTGTGCACACGCATTGTGTGCGTAGAAGTTGCACAATTTTGAGTGGACTAGAGAAGCAGATAGGTAAGACTGTGCTTGGATCATTTACTCTTTTTTAAGGAGCAATGGTCTCCATTGTGTCTGTAGTGAGTTGAGGGAATTGCGTGCATAGTTGTTGAAGATTGTACCACTTAGTTTGATTTGCATACAACCCAACTTTGACTACTCGAAACAATTGATGGGCACCATGATGAGCATGAGTGGTTGTGGCGACAATGATTTCATTCCTTGTAGTGGGATAGAAATGCATTGGATTTAATTTTAAAGGATGTTGGATTGTTGTTGGCTCAAAAAGAGGAGGAAAGTATGGCTTAAAGAGTTTCACATTGAATACTAGGTGTAGAGCCAAGTATTAAGCAAGATCGAGACTAAAGGTGTTCTCCCTAGTTGTGCGCATAATGGTGTAAGGACCATAGATAGAGGCTTTTTGGTGTGGACCCTTTAAGTGTTCCTTTTAAAGATGCAACTAAACTTTATCATCGACGTGAAATGAAAAGGTGTGTAGTGCACATCATGGCACTCTTTGTATTTTTGTTGTTGGTGTGAGACAATTTGTTGTATTTGTTAGTGTACATTCTTGATGTGTTGTAGAAACTTGAGTGCCTTATCATTTTCCATTCTTGTGCACATGACTTCAATGTTGGTGCATGATAAGATATGTTAAGGGCTGCCTTTGGTTGGAACCTAAGATGTGTCTAGAAAGGGTTATGCATTGTAGAATCATGTAGAGCTTTATTGTAGGCATGTTGGATGCATAGCAAATAATCATCCTAGGTGTATGAGTGAGTTCTGTTGTAGATTCTCAAAAGGTGTGGAAGTGTGCAGTTGATTACCTTTGTTTGATCTTCTGTTTGTGTATTGAATGCTGTGGACCAATCCAATTACATATCTAACATTGTCCATAAAGTTTATCCAAAATAACAAACAAATTGTGGATTGTAGTCAAACATAATGGATGTTGGCAAGCCAAAATGGATCCAAACATAGTGAAGAAGAGTTTAAAGCCCAAGCTTATTGTATGTGGGCTTGCTGATGCAATAGAGAATGTAGGACTTGACATGGCTCTCAATGTCTGTGCATAAGAGGCTAGTAGAAGATTTTCTAAAGAGCTGCCAATGTTTTGGTAACTCTAAAGTGTCCAGTTTTTTTGGCGTAACGTGCCTCTCAAACAATTCTCTAGTGGGGAGGCCTTTTTATAACATAGGGATGCCCAAGCTTGTAGAGAAGCTTGTCAAACAAGTAAAACTCACCAACTTGTTTGCCTTGCTCAAGCATGGTGTAGGTCTTTGCAAAATCTATGTCAATTTAAAGGTTTTTCCAATCAAAGAAATTATGGCCGTACAAGTCGAGCATTATGATAAGCTCATGAATTGGTGGTCAGCTAAAGTAGTTGATTGTCTTGTTGTCATTCCCTTTCTTGTGCTTGATCAACAAATGGAATTACTCCAAATATGTGATCCACTTAATGTGGCATGCATTCTTTCACTGCTCTATATAAATGTTAGCCATTCTTCTACTTGCATGCAAGGACCATCAACTAAATGCTTAAGACTTCCAGTGAATGGGTTGAATGGCAAGAAAAATAGAAGGGGAAGAGTAAATCGCTTTACTTTGAGGATTAGCATTCCAAATAGGTGAACTGTGAATCAAAAAGGAAAATATAGAATGTACAAAATTTAGAGTGACCACCCATGTGATAATGACAAGGCAATCAAACACGTGTGACAAACCCCAAAATAGTCGTAAAAATATAAAAATAGTTATAATCAATGTCTAGTGTAGATGCACAAAAGAATCTAGAAGGCCTTGATAGCACCTAATTTTGGCTGACTATCTATTCCAAAATTGCAAGTTTGATAGGACCTTTGATCTCCATCTTTGGACTTATGGATCTCGATGTATCAAAATGGCACCCGAAGCATATGTAAGCCCAAATCAAAGAGACAACTCGAAGAACATTGAGAGTGTGGGCCAAATAGTGGCAAACTCCAAGATTAAAAAATGCTATCCAAAAATTGAAGGCATGAGATAGAAGGAAAAAGATTTATTCAAAATGAGCTTTGAATGTCAAATAGTAGTCAAAAGGGTACCAATTGGTTGTCTTCAAACACACAATCTAACTCTAAAATTTGATTGGGAAATTAAAAAAATCAATGTCTTTGCTACCTTAATAGGTAGCAAGAATGTTTAGTAGGGCTTACACACAAGAAGGAAGGGATTAATAGGTTGAGGGTTAGAGGATACCTGGTTAGTCTTAGATGTTGACATGTTGCTTGGCACACTAATTGTGTATTTACCTAGGGAAAAGACAAGAAAACAAGAGGTGGGGAAATAGCAATGATAACACCAAAACTTGCAAAAAAGTTGAGATGGACTAAAATAATGGAGATGGCGAACATGGATGAAATTTGGAAAACAAGATTGAAGGAACATGTGACAGACAACAAGAAAAATACGTACAAGAGAACAAGAGCAAAAATGACAAAGGGAAAGTATGAAGGAAGGGGATAGAATAATCTTGTAACAACCTAATGAAATCACCAAGATCCATTTGTCCATACTCATCCATGTTTTGCTGTATGTTGTTATTTAGGGAAACAAAGGCACTAAAAGGCCAAACCTATCAATGGAGAAGTATTCTAAAGTTTAGTGTATATAGAGTGAATCATTTGCACAAAGAAGCTAACAATTAGAGGTAAGTTCTTGAGTTAGCTAGAAACAAAGAGAGATGAAGTTGAAGAGCAAGGAAACATAATCTTTGTATACAAGGACACGTTCTTTATCATGGGCAAGCTATGCTTGATTTTATTCTTTCAATTCATAGTATTTTCTTAATACATAGAATTTAGACCATGTTTTTTAGATACCCCCATCTACCTTGATATGCATTTCCCCATATTCAATTAAAATTCTAGATATGGATGCAATACACCTTAGATATGATCTAAATATGTATGTCTAGCTATGGATTGAAAACGAAGAGGTGATCCATAGTATATAATTGGTGCTAGATCTGAGCCATATTCAATAAAAGCTAAAGAAAATATTAACACTGATTGATTATAGTGGGAGGAAAAACACCCTTTTCCATACATATATTACTCATTCTTGTGCTCATACTTGGGGGTTTTTGGCTTGGTAATTTTTTTTTTGTATTTTTAGAGGTTTGTTAGGATTAGTTTTTGCAAGTATTATTGAAGTTATCTTTTTGTATCGCAACCTTGTCATAGACAAGGTTTTCTAATCAAGATGTCATATGCATATTCGCTACCATACTGATATATGTGCATGTGTCCATTTCAATGCAACTTAGGTTATTATTCATGAAAACAAATTATCCTTATAAGAATCCTATCTAATGAATAACTAGTTTACTTGTTTTTAATATGCTTTTATGTATAGTTACCAAACTTGAATTTGGCCCAAAAACTTGACACAAACTTGACAATTTGAAAGAGAAAAAAGGACATATAGAGATTTTTTAAGGAAGCACATGTTTTGCTATGCATTCTTCTCTAAGTGAACTTTAAAGAAAAAGAACTTTTCAATTACAAGCTACTTTACTCACACACAAGTATACATAAAACAAATGTATACAAATGTGGGTTTGAGTTGAAGGAAACAAGATTTTTAAATATATAAACCTTCATATGTGTTTTTGATGCACAAAACTAATGGATTACGATATCTATGGCATCAAAAACAAAAAGCACAACATGGAGTTATGGACTATGGTATAGAGGAACCAATATCACTTGACCAAACATCACTAGCTCTAAGGGATCTTGTGCTTTTGTTATAGATAGGTTCTTGATGTTGCTGTAGTGTTGATCTCTATGTGTGTGTCAGTAACTTCTAAGGGATTTGCTTGTGATCTCTCCTCCTTTGCAACTACTATTATCTTTGCCTCAAGTTCAACCTAATGAACCCACACTTAGTCATCCTTAGTAAACGCATGATCTTCAACCTTGGTGATCCAATTTGATATTGGATTGGATTTTTCTAATGCAATAGGAGACAATTTGAGCCCAAGATTTGCTTGTGATAGAGGCAAATGTATGTAATGAACATATGTGAGGTTGTTCAACCTTTGCACCATTATTGTACTGGTATTCTTGGAGTGCATGTGCTTAAACACACTCCAGTTACATTTGCACCTTGATGTGTTGTATGGTTGGCTTATGACATGTATGACAATCCTTTGAAGGATTGGCACCTTAGCACCATACCTTTTCAACCTTGCATATGAAATGAGAAAAAGGTGAAAAGAGCTCAATTGTGTTGTTCAACATTAAAGCAAGAATTGTGAAAGTATGACCTTTACCAACTTTTTACTTGGCTACAGTGTTGTTTTGCCTTACATATATCTCATGCAAAGTGGTTTGTCCAGGTTTGAAGATCTTGATCTTGGAGAGGATTCTTGCTTTAGTTTGAGAATTTATTTCTATCCATTCTATGACTATGTAGAGCCCCCTCAAAACCTCCTCATTGGCCTTGAAATCTAGGCAAGATTGGAATGTTGGATTGAAGAAATAAGTTGTCATATATAACAACTTATGAAGATGATGGCGGCATTAGTGGTTATTGATTTTCCATTCAAAATGATATTTGTTGTCAATGCCACCATCGATGTCTCTAATGGTCTACGTGGCACCATCTATGCCTTCATACACATACCCATTCTAGGTTTCTCCCCATCAACAACATGAAGGAGGTTAACAAAAAGCTTTAGGACTTGTTTAAAAAAACATTAAAAAAATGTAATATTTAAAAAGAGAACATAAATAAATAAAAATAACATAAAACTAGTAAAGTGGGCCAAAGAGGAACAAAATAAAATTTAACAATCTATTTTGCTGGAAGCTCAAAGTATTTCTCATCAAAGGATTAATCCAAAATATCAACTTCGACATTGCTCCTTGACTTTGAAGATTGGGACCACTTCTTACTAACAAACATATGTTTTAGGGTAGCCTTTGATTGAAGTAAAGATTGTAATGTGATAAAATTGGTGGCAAAGTTGATCACATAAAAATGAGCCAACTCTTTCTCCATGTGTTTTCATTAAGTTGAGGACACAAGCATGGTAGTGTATATATCCATAAATTTGACAACCATGATCCACAATGGGTTTGATCTATCAATATTCTCTAGTATGAACTCAAGGCAATGGGCATTATAGGGATTATAGAAAAAAGATAGGTGACTCTCAATAAGAAATCTACTTTCAACAATAAAATTTGCTACGTTATTAGTAATTACTTGCACGACATCGACCTCACCTACCTTACCCATCAAAACCTTGCAAAGGAATTATTCATTTTCCACTTTCCTAGAAACTTAAATGAATTTAAAAAAATTGCTCCACCTAAGGAAGAAACAATGAAATTGAACAGTGTCCCATCTCTCTTGTCAAACCATTAGATATGATGGTGCAACTGCCAATTTGATGGTGCTAATCAATAATGGACCTCATATTTGCCACCTTCTCATTCAAACTTGACCCCTTTATCTCTTCATCATTATGGATTTTGAACCTCACCTTAGGTAGCATCCATAAAATGTTGTCAATAAGGAGATCTACAACAATTTTTTTTTTCGAGTGTACTAGTTTTAAAAAAAGCGCTCATTTTTAAAATTCAAGAGACATCAATAAATAAAAAATCACCTTTTAAAACAAAAATAATGCAAATTTCTATTCACATGAAATGGAATGGAACAATAAAACAAAAAATATCTAGTTGAATTCCTTGCCGCCTGTTGTTTGTCTCTATTCAAACCTATCCTCTCAAGCAATGGTTGGGAACTTGGAGAAGTGCATGGTAGAATATAAAATCCAAGCTTGATCTACAAACTCTAGAGCTAACACTAGTACTCCAACTCCAAGGGAACATAGGAGTTTAGATGTAGAAGTGTCTACTTGGTCCATGGCCACCATCTCTTTTCTTTGGCTGTTTCTAAGGTCCTTATCTTCAAAAGGTCTCCAATTGAGTTTGCACCTCTTATACAACTTTAGGTGGGGCTTGTGTGCATAAATAAATGTTTGTTAGGTATACATGTAACGATAAATGAGTCCCCCACTAAGTTTGGCTGTGTAATAATTGCAAATCAATTCCCCTTTCTTAGCTCTTAGGGTGGCATGTTTCCAATAAGTGTATTTGCAAGTAGGAAAAAAGGGATTTTAAAGAATTATAATACAAAATGTTTGTACTTTGTAGATCAAAAAAGAGAGGTAGGAAAAATAATGGATTATGTAACAAGAAGCAAAAAGGGAAAAATGAAGAGAATACCTCTTTTGGTTTCTTGTTTCATAGTGGGGATTGAAAAAAATATAAAAAAGGGGAAGGATTGATAAGATCCACACATATAATATTGAAAATAATATAGTGTAGAAGATATATTTCACACAACACGAGATGTTTGTGGGTCAAGATGCCCTAATATCCAATATTTGCAAAAATAGAGTAAACCCTTGAGGTAGGGAACACCATACAATACTCCTTATGGAAGAAGCCACTCCATGCTATGTCTCTAGGATATCCCAAATACAATATCATACTTCACACACATCCTTACAATGATAATCACCTTTATATAGACCTCCTAATAACACAATGGAGGGGTAATCCTAATGAAGGCGTACTCATCATCTAATATAATTAATTACACAAGTTATCCACATGAACCAATATACCTAATTTAAGGGATGTATTCCACACATCAACATCTCCATCCACCTAAATACATTATAATATCATATCCCTAGGTGCATAACATGCCATTCCTCCTTAACATGTTTTGTCCCCAAAACATTAGAAGAAGTAAATAATATGAATGTTGCAAGTTATTACAAATATTAAAAAATAAAATAAAAAATAGTATGACTGTTGCAAGTTATTACAAATATGATGCCACAACCAATTATCTAACCATCCATAGTTGATCCTTGCAATGGCTTTTGCTTGGTAGTGCCTAGATTCCATCCTTGAGCTATAATTGGTTGCACCCATTTGATTCCATTCCTATCATAGTAAATCCTCATTTGCTTCCATGAGTAGCCATTACTTCTATGATACCACTAATTGTTGCAATTGTTCCTTTGATTCCATGTAGGTCCATATTGATTGGCTTGTTGATTCCTTGTAGTATCATTCCTCCATGATTCTTGCCTTTCACGATGATTTGGATGCTTATAGACTACACCCTTTGCTATTACTTGAACCTTCTTTGATTTTTCACCATTTTCTGCCACTTTTTTTATGGACTCCTCAATATAATTACTTGTCTCCTCTTTTTTTTCAACATCGTGCTGCTCTTGTTTTTCCTCTAATTCATTGTTACATTCTTTATGAGATTCCTAAATTCCTCTTCCTTGACTTTCCTTTGGACTTCATTATGTATAATATCCTATAATGTAACTTTTTTCCTCCTATACCAAAGCTTCATGAATCTCTTTTGCACATTGATGTCTACTATTCCCATAGATTCTAAACAAGGATAACTTAGAACAATATCCAACCCATCCATATCCAAAGCATGAAATTTTTAATGTAAAACATATTAATCTATAGAGAGCTTTAAATCTTCAAATTTTTTAAATATTTGTACGTAATATTTGATTGTCCTCGATGTTCCTTACTTGTATGTGTAGCTTCTTGGTTAATTCCATGTTGATGTAGTTATACTTGCTATTAGGGTTTGTAGAGACGATAATCTTTTCTTTTTGAATGCATCCATGAAATTGAAGGATTGAATCTTCCTTCCTTAGAGCTAAAGTGCATGTGCCTATGTCCTCTCCTTCTTCTAAGTCTTCTCCTTCTCCTTATCCATATTCTTTTTCTTCTTACTCTTCTTCCTCTTCTTTATTTTCTCCCTCCTCTTCTGCCTCTTCTTCTTTTGGAGCCCATCTGTCTAAGAAAGCTTGTTCTAGTTCATCCAAAGAAGAAATATCCTTATACAATGCTGCATACCATTGTTTAGCTTCACCTCGTAAAATCCACCAAAGCTTTGATTTCCTTACTATCTTTTTACGATAAGATATTTTTATATTTGTACCACCATGCTAATGCATCTCCACTTCCATCAAAATTAGGAACCTCCATCAAAACTAGGGTTTAAGAAAAAATTCTTTCAATAGATTACCATTCTACCAAATCTAGTTGACCCAACTTTGATCTGACCAATACATGATGTAGTTAGCCTCAAATTAAAACATTAAATCAATAGACCCGTAATGAATTTTGATGAGTTTTCCAGGAATGTAAAAATTTCAAAAAAATTCCTTGATTTGTGGCCTAGAAAGTGGATTTATGAAATTCCATAAAATTGCAATAACTCACTAAATGCTGATGATAAAAACCTGATTTTTGGTCTTTAGCTTCCTTATATGATCCTCCCACTTGAGTAAAAAAATTGCAGAAAAATTTTCAACCGTCTGTCAATTATAGGCAAATCTTGATAAACTAGGGTTTTGTCCTCCTTTGCCTAGATTGTAGCTTTGATATCACTTGATAAAATCTACACATATGATAATATAATGCAGAAGATATATTTCACACAACATGAGATGTTTGTGGGCCAAGATGCCCTAATATTATGCAGAAATAGAGTAAACCTTGAGGTAGGGTAACACCATATAATACTCCTTATGGAAGAAGGCACTCCACGCTATATCTCCAAGAGATTGCAAATACAATATCATACTTCACACACATATCCTTACAATGATAATCACCTTCTTTAATAGACCTCCTCCTAATGATAATTGCCCCAAAAAAAAAAATCTCATAATTTGCATAAAAGAAAATGCTCATAAATTCATAATTCGTGAATTCTTGTCAAATGTCAATACAAAATGAAAATTACAATCAATAATATTATTTTCATATTGCTCTTCATCAAGAGCATCATCATCAAAGTCAACTTTGGTTTGTTTGAAGCACAATTAGCTGCGGTGCCACTCTCTTTAAATGTTATATGTAGAATCTATCTCATCTAAAGAGACTACAATAAGCTATGCAATAGAAGTGTCTAAGTCTACACACTTAGGGGTTAGATCCCAATTCCTTGTTGCCCCTTTGTTGTAATTGAGTGTCTTATGTGACAATATATGCAAGTTGGAATGCACATAGACTAAATCCTGAGCTTTTATTGCATCCAACTGCTTGTGCATGATTGAGTGGATAGAGGAGTATGTACTCAAATTCCTCTTTGCTAAAAAACTCACAAATTTTGCTTAGCTGAAGAATTCACAACCTATCAAAATTGTATACAAATTCAGTACAACATTTGCAATTAGAAAACATAAATTATAATATATAACAAAAGAAAAGTAAGAAAGTTTAAAATTAAAAATGTGTACTTGAGAAAATTTTTATTACAAGAGGTTACAAGTAAATAGAGCCCTATCCATGGAGTACCACCATTCATGAGCATCTTTCTTGTACTTGTCTCTAAAAGTGCAAACAACATGATTCCTTAGATGTAAAGTGGCTAAACTCACCCAAGATAATCCTTTGTATTTCATCATGTGGAAATATTCTTTTGAATGCAGCCTTGTACCAACAAAAACCTCTTCATATCTATATGGTGTTACCCTTCTCAGCAAAGAAACCATCTTTGTGCTATAGTATTTTGGGGGCAAAGCAAATTCTTGGAGATGCAAGGGTGTGGTCATCTTGTTCCAATGGTCAACAATGATCTTTTTTAGACTTTTGAAAAATGCTTTTGTGGGGACATGTTGCTTGGCTTCTATTATGGTCCTTATTTTTTCAACCATAGAGTCCATGCTTTCATAAATTTCACCCAAGTATGGTTGATTTGTATTAGCATATCTAATTATACTCATGATGGGCAAATTGAAACTCAAAACATATTTCACATAAGCCTAACGCTCATCATCTTGGATTAATGCTTTGACTTTTTGGGCTCTCTTTGTATTTGATTGCCTCCAAACACTCCAAAGAGTGTTGGTCACCATGAGGCTCACTGGTTCTCACACCTTCACAAGTTGTCTCAAGACAATTGTGTGTGAAACAAATTGAGTCTCTGCAACCTAACATGGTGTTAAAAAGAAACAAATAAAACAATTAAAAAGTAAAAGACATCAAAAAATTAAAAATATAATAATAAAAAAAAAATTATCTTCAACAACTCTAACTAAGATGACCTAAGATGGCCAGTGACATCATGATTCGTCACAAACATTTGAATCTCCTCAGCCTTAGTGCAGCTTTCTTTGACCCAATCAATCTATGTGCCAATATTTTGCATTAATAAATTGAAAGAGTGGATGGCACATGTCCAAAAAATGTCCATATGTACCCTTCACTGTTAAACTAGTTGACTTGCAATTTTTAGTGTTGTTCGTTATGATTTGGACAACTTTTTGGGGCCCACCATCTTGATGTATTCCATGAGAATCCTTGCAATGAAGTTTGAATCTATCACTTACCCCTCACAATCAATTGTTTCAAAAACATTGCCCTTTATGGAACACTACAATGGCATTAATCAATGGCCTTCCCATTCTTCCACCCATAAGAAATGGACACTCTTGTTTCATGCCATGTATCCTTGATTGCCCTCAATGACGACTCAATAGAATTTATTCAATGGCAAATAGGTGGTGCACACCCTTTTATATCTAGGTCTAGCATAATCAACAAGTGCTTTAGCAATTGTTTCACCATTTCCCTCCAATATGGTGATTTGACAAGCTTGAAAGGAAGCCCATTGCCATAAATGCAATGAGCAATGCTTTGATTAGTAACCTTCCTTGACTCATGTTGGAAGGTCATTTCCAATTTGGCTCTTTTATAGGAAATGAAGGGGGTATTCTCTTCCTAGGAAGATGATGGCGGCATGAAATGATGTGGGCTATCAGATATTGTAAATTCACTAGGAGGCTTATGATTTGATCTTTCCTTTGTGCAATTACATGCAATGTTGGCATCCTTATGTGCTTTGATAGACGTCATAAGTTGTTCCTTTGGCAACTCTTTTTTATTTGGCCTTGAACAAACTCTTATTCCTAAGTTGGTCATAGTACATAGGTGACCTTTCACTCGATTGTGTGAGTTCATATATTCATTCTCACATTGACTACAATGCCAACAAAAACCCCCAACTCCAAGAAGTTGCGCGCAATCATACATGTATGTCACCAAAGAGGTGATGTTGCATCAATTTTAAATGACCTCTTTGGGATTGAGCCAACTGAACTAGAACTTCTTGCCATCCTATAAGAACAACAAATATTTTTTAAGAAAAAGAAAGAAAAAAGGTAGTACAACCCCTATGATATGTATTAAAAGTTAAAGAAAAACATTTAAATCATTTTTAAAAAGAAAAAGAAAACTTTAAAAAGTTAAAACCACATATAAACTTACTTTTGATTGATAAATCTTGTAGGTTCAGGCTTCTCTTTCTTGTAACACTCAACAAACTCAGTAGACTCTCTTTGTCAAGCCTTCACCTTAGAGAAAACAACCAACAACCTTCAAGAACGAAAAATGGCAGCTTGGGGGGGGGGAATTAGTGTTTTGCTCTCATCTATTTTTAAAATGATTGTAGTTTGAATGATTCTAGGCAAAAGGAGTGAATGTGTGCATTTTAGGGTGAATTTTAGGTAACGTAAAAGTGTTTTTTTGTTTGATTTTTTTTTTTAAAGTTGAAATTTGCAAATAATTCAGGCAGGGATTGTGGGTTTACTTGTGTCCATTTGAAGTTCACCTAGGGTTTTGCTTGGGCACCTTTGTACCTTGGGTGCTTCGGCCAAACCCTCAACAAACGCCACGCCATCTTGGTCTAGAACTAGGACCTAGACCATATTTTGCCAATATGTCGACCAAAACAAGAGGATTCGGTAACTTTAGGATTCTCGTTATAAGGAAAATATGTAGATTGAAAATGTAATCCTTTGGTATGTTAACTTAGAAATATATAAAGAGCAACACAACCGTACAATATAGTTAAAAATTAAAATTAATAGAACTGATTAACAATTAAATAAAAAAAAAATGCTCTTAAAAGAATTAGAGAGCTTGATTTTTTTTTTTTTAAATAATTTGAAAAAAGATTAAAGTAAACTTACCTTTGATTGATAAATCTCCTTGGTACAAGCTAGTTAGCACTTGGGAAAAAGTCTTTATGCCTTAACAATTCTTCACCAAAACAAAATCCAATAAGCTTGAAGAATGAAAAAATGGTAAACTATAATGATGGTCTATGTTTTTTTTGTTTATGAAATAAAAGGCTTTTGAGTCACTTTAGGTTGAATTAGAGTTTTAACTCACTTTTAGGTTAGCTTTTCTATTTAAAAAAGTTGTTTAAAAGCGATATATATATATGTCTGTATGTACATGGGTCCTCGCTAGGTTTGCCTAAGGCATTGTCCATGAGGCCTGTGCCCTAAGTGAACCTAGGTCAGCTCTAGACCCGTTCAGGCTGGGTAAAAGCCACATACCTAGCGAGTTTGGCTTCTTAGGTTTTTTAATATCATGTTATTTGTTCTAATTTCTGCACAAAACATTTACATAGTAGTTGACTTGATTCTTTCTCTTATATATTTTTAATCTTTTAGATATCATACTATAAGTTTCTTGAAATACTGAGATCTGTAATCTAGTTATTTTGTACAATTTTTTTGGGGTCTTTATGGCTAATTTTGTATCCAATGACATATGACTATTAATACTCAATTTCATGTGGATTTGTGTCTCTTTGAAGCCTATGGAGTTGAATTATCACAGATTTAAGAATTCCTCCATTTTTGGTTCTTTTTTCAGTTTTTAAACGAGTTCCAATTTATAATCCAAGGAATTTGGACTCCATTTATGTAATGCTGAACCTTTTGTACTTTGATATTCATGCCTAATTTAGTATTCAATCTACATACAACTATTAGCACTTAAGTTTACATGAATTTGTGTCAATTTTTGTTGGGAGACAATATCTATTATGGTGGGTATTCTTAATGATGCAGGGCTGTTTTCTTCTCATGATTACCAATTTTGCTTCTTTGTTTCTGTACTGATGATACTAATGACTACATAATCATCCATGTTATTCAGATCTGTCTTCCTGTTTTGTTGTTGATTTGTACATGCTTCTGTTTTTAGAGTGCTCACATGGTGACAAAGCAAATTTGAAACTAGGGCATGCTGATAAATTTGAATAATTGTGTTTTTATGGTGCCCACGTGGTACCAAAGCAAATTTGTGTCTGCGTATTGATGCTATGTGTGTCTTTATAATCATCCATTTTATTTGGACCCGCCTACCTGTTTTGTTGTTGATTTGTGCATGCTTGTGTTTTTATAGTGCTCACATGGTACCAAACAAAATTGAAACTAGGCTATGCTGATAAATTAGAATTTGCTAAGGGCAAAGCTTGTAGGAAACCTTCAGCAAGCTGTTGGAGAGGAGCAGATCCATTATTTCTACTAGAGCTGCTGAGGAGAGGTTGCGGAGCAGCAAGGACATGCTGCAAGTGTTGCAGATCAGCTGAGGGGAAACTGTACAGAGATACATCATAATGGCTGCGGTGTTGAAAGATATTGAAATCTGCATATAGACTGAGGCAAAAGGATTTCTGGCACCAAGATCTATGGGTTCAGACTGGAACAAAAATCATACAGAGTTTTTAAGTATTGGTAAAAATAAATTTGGATTATGTTCTGGTATACTCCTTCGTAATTTGATTGCTTTTTTTAACAAAACTTTAAATGTATATTCTCTTTTGAATTTATATACTAAAAAAATTATTAATACTATTAGTCTACAAAATATACATAAGTTCATTGGGTTTGTACTTTCTTTTAGAAGAGAGTTTGAGGGTTCAACTCTTCTTGAAGGATTTTTCACATTTGTTTTTGAAATAATATAAAGAGCTAATGATTTGAAAGGTTTATGACTCTAAAATGTCATAAATGCTACTACCATAATGGATTTGAGTGGTTCTTTTTCTGAAATTGTGTAGAATTTTGTCTACTATTCGATTATGGAGTTGGTTTTCTGATTTTGTGCTTTCTAAAAGACATCTCCATCATGTGAAAGAAAACATTTAATCCTTGTATTTTGCTCTTATGCCATAACTTGTTTTCCATACAACACTTTGTAGGTTTCAAACCATACTGTCATTATTTGTAATTGACGTATCAGTTTTCACAACAGTCAATGAAAATTTGAAATATAATATAAAAAGTTTAATTAATAAGGCCATAAATGAAAGGCGTATTGTCAAAGGTATGTGCTACCATTGCCCAAATTAAAATAAGAAAACAATGTATGGGGATTGAGACTATTTAGGCCTCATTGTTGCTGTTGGAAGTTGTGTTAAAAGTCTGCGTTTGTTTAGCATTTAACAATGTTTTGACCATCATGGCAGGCATAAGTAGTTCATGTTTTTTTCATGTTTTTCCGATAATTTGATGGGAAAAGATATTGTGTGGAAATATAATATCAAGAATATATTGACATGGAATACAATATCAAGAATATATTGACAATTAAGAGACTGGGAATTTATCCAATGTAATGAAAATAATTTATTAATTTAAAGAAGAAAAAGAAGCAAGATTCAGAAAGCAAACAATGAAGTTTAGGGTATTAGTGGAATGACCATCACATAGTGGAGAATTATATATAATTATATATTATAGAGGCTCAAATTGTGAATTTGTCACTATAAATCTGACTCTACATGCAGGGCATTTTTTCATCCAAAAAGCACAGTTTTGAAGAAAGAGGTCAAACGAATTTTGACCTGATAAATTGTGACCCATGATTAAATTGGGATTTTCCACAAATCTTTGGCGATTCTTCAATTTTCTGGCAAAATTGTTTTAGGGTTTCTGTTTTTTTTCTTTTTTTTTTAATTTTTCTGATTTCTGTGGTGATTTTTTTTCCTGATTTCTCTCTAACCCTAATCTTAACATGACTTTCCCCAAATAACTTAAAAAATCTTTATCTCTTGTTTTGCCGAGTTATTCCCAAGAAAGAGTTTTGCTACTATATCTATCTCTATATATATATAGTTTGAAGTGGCTGGCATGAATGATGAATTAGAGTTTGAAAATTCAACTGGATTATATTTCAAGATTATATTACAAGAACAAAAATCAAGAAAATAATAGAAGATTCAAGTTCAAGTGAGCAGGCCTTCATTTTAAAGTGCAAAAGTAAAGGAAATAAAGTGCTTACGAGGGAAATCTAGCATTTGATTATCTTCACAAAAGGCATGTAAAGTATTTTCAGTGTATTGATTCAAGGAATACTCAAAAGATAACTAAGAAGGCTTTTGAAAAGCTTGAAAAGAATAAAAGTGGGATCTGAATAAGTTTGTTAGGAGGAATGATTCTTCTCAAACATAGAAGGTTCTGGACAGGTACCCATGAAGTTGAACAAAGGCGAAGTAAAATTATCACCAATATGTTGTATGCGTCTAGTTTAAAGAAAAAATCCCTTCTAGTCAAATTACTGACAAAAATTAGGAGAATTATAAGAACAAATACCTGATCAAGTAGATTGTGGGACAATACAAATTTATTGCTGCAGAAATTATGGAAGGAGCAATAACAAATTTAATGCATGTAATACAAGAAAAAAGGATCTGATTGCAAAACATGGCAACATAAATGCGTTGGGGCACTTAAGACTTGGGCATTAAAACCATCAGAGTTTAGCCTTGATGAGTAAGGAAAATATGGTTCAAGGTTGAAATAACTAATGCAAATTTAGGTACAGTTTGTCAAGGGTGTTTTAATTGGTAAACACTACAGAGACAAGTTTGAACAAAGCATATGAAGGGCCAAGGAGAAACTTCGCTTTGTACACAATGATCCCAGAGAACTTATTTTTATTCATTAATAAGAGGAAAAAAATTGTGTGCCAACATTTATTGTTTATTCTTCATGAAAAAATTAGGTCTACTTCAAAAATTGAGGTGTTTAAAAAGTGAGGCCTTTTAAATACTGGTTGAAAATCAAAGTGAAAAAACAATTAAATTTCTTAGGACTGATAATTGGATAGAATGTCAACAATGATTTTATGCACATTTACAATCAAATAGGCATCAAGACATGGATCGCTGTCAAGTATACACCTTAGCAAAAAGTATTTCTGAAGAAAAACACAGCAAAAAGAATTGCTGAAAGAAAAACACAAGACCTTGGTTGATGTGACCAGACACATGCTTAAAACCATGGACATGTATTAATAGTTCTGGGCCGAAGCAGTAATTGCTACTATATATATGCTGATCAGATCATCAACAAAGTCAATTAGGAATATGTCAGTAAAAGCAGAGTAGGAGAAAACCCACATTTAGATATTTTAATGTTTTTGGTTGTAATGTATTTGCAAATGTTCTTGATGGGTTAATGAACAAGTTTGACATTTTTTCATTGGGTATAGTTTTCATCCAATACTGGTTTTATGATCCTCTGAATCACAATTTCTTCAATAGTAGCCATGTATTTAATGAAGGATGTCAAGAAACAACTTTATTTGCAACACTTACACTGCAAAATTGCAAAAGGAAAAGAAGAAAGCGCCAGTGAATATTCAAAGCTTGCAATTGAAGAGGTAAATTGGTTAAAGAGATAGTTCCAGGTACTGGTGAAGGTAGTGAATATGAAGGTATTTTTTCAAGGACAAGAAGTCTTCAAGATATTTACCAAGAAAATAGAGTAACAACCAAATTCCACAAATATTAATTATGCCCTGATGACAAGCATAATGAAATTGATGATTCAGATGTTTGATGAAGCCAAAGATAAACATGAATTGGAAAATGTAATTAAACATGAGTATAGCTCCTTGATAAAAAAATCAGATGTGGGAGTTAATTGCACAACCAAAAAGTAGAATAGTATTTGGGTGCAAATAGGTGTATTAAACCAAATATAAATCAGGTGCAAAAAATTGAAAAGCATAAGAAAAGACATGTTGTGGGTTGGTTCTCTTGGAAAGCTGTAAAATGCAATGAAATTTTTGTTCCTATTGCCATGATGAATATTAATGTGGATTGTGACTGCTATAGTTTCACACTTAATAAATGAAGTACATCAAATGGGTGTAAAAAATGTTATCATTAATGGTGATTTAAATAAAGAAAATCACATGAAATTGATATTGGAAAGAGTATCTAATTTGTCAACCAAAGAGATTTATATGGGCTGCAACAATATACAAGGGAATGGCATGTCACAATTGATCAGTTCTTTGGAGAAATAAATGTCTAAACGGGGTTCATTTGAACATAACCTTAAAGTTTGTGACGTTGGAATTTGTAATGGTGCTATGTGGACAATTTAATCACGAAGAGAACTGGTGTTGACATGATCAAATAAGATTGAAAAATGTTTGAGACTACAAATTTGGGGTTGCTTCACAACTTCCTTAGAAATCAGTTATGGGAAAGAGAAGAAGAAATTTATCTATGGCGAAGAAGGTGGGATCATTGTCTTTCAATCTAAATATACAAGTTTCATAACAAATTCAATATGGAAGATCTCAAAAGGTGCCCTTACATCATTAGGTGCAAAGACTAAATTGACAGAAAATTGTGAGTCAGAAAGCACAGATGAAACTTTTATATTTCAGGTCATGTGGGAAGTATGATCTACTTGATAACAACCAAACATGATCAAGTCTATATTGTTGGATTGATGTCAGGAATCTTGCATACTCTATGAAGTAATCACTGCAAAGTAACAAGAAACATTTTGAGATATATAAATGGGAGTCTGAATTTTGACATCGGGTACACTACAATAGGTGATATTTGTTTGAGAGGATTTACAATTTCAGACTAGATAGGTCATCCTAATGATAAAAATCAGCTTTGAGATATGTTCTCAAGCTTGGTTCAGGTGTCATCTCATGGAGCAGTTAAAAATAGTCTACCGTTGCTTTATCCTCAACTAAATAAAATACAAACCAATAGGTATATTGACAATTCAGTTAGTTTAGTTACAATAGTTTTTTGATGACTTGGGTTTTTAGTAAAATGATACTATTATTTTGTTTTGCGTCACTCGGAATCCTATACTGCTGGCAAAAAATCCCATCGATCATGCTAGAACCAAACAAATTGTGATTCATGATCACCATATTTGAGGATTGATTCAGAAAAATGACATCTGACTATATTATTGCAGAACAAAAGAAAAAAATGTAGATGTTTTCACATAGATTTTGAGTGAAGCAATAGTTACAAAATTAGACAAGTTGTCTTCAAGTTTTCAAGAAAGTTAAGTAAATTGGTACTTAGTCAGGTGTACTATCCAAAGTGGCTGGTGGGATCCATATTTTAGCGGTTATGATTAAATGGGGCTCTACAAGTGTGAACTTTCTCTCTTCTATAATATGTTGTATCTCCTGAATGAAAGGGTGATGGCAGTAGATCATATTTATTCTGGAATGTCTACTGGTAGGTGATGTGCAGCTAGGAAATTCATTATTGTATAGTGTTTGTACCCATACGAAACTCAGTTTGTACTTACCTTTTGTTAGGTTTGTTGGCAGTTGATTGTCATTTGTTTGTCACTGCAAGGATGTTGTGTCATGGTCTTGTTTTTCAACTAATGATTCTTGCAGGTTAATCAAGGTTGCAGCTCTTCTAAAGATGAAATAATGATGAGGCTCCTGATTGATGATGCTGTGGCAAAGGAAGAAGTATGAAATGACTAAGGCATGAAGACTTGAGAGAAAATTAGGAAGTCTTGGTACATGTTTTTGGGTGGTCTAAAGATCACAAAGTTCCGCTTTCAGGGTTAAGTGGTTGGAAAATTCCTTCCAAAGTTCCCTTTTTTTTGGCTCAAGTCATACAATATTCTACCTCTCCCAAGGCTGACACACTTTCTTTATGGTTAGGTGTAATGTCCCCTTTTTCAAACTAAATAAAGTCAAAGGACCTGAAGCCTATTTTAATTCCCTCTAGGCTAAAGGGGGGATTGAACAAGGGAATAATGTAATAATAAATTATAAGGTTATTCAAAAAGGTACTTTAAGTTATAACTTTGGAAAATGAAACTTAATTTATTATTATTAAATGGGACCAAAAGTAAATATTAGATTAATGGCTAAAAAGGAAAATAAAAATTATAAGTTGGGAAAAAGGGTGAATATTCAATTAAATAATAATTATAAGTGGTAAATAGATTAATATTCTATTTTTAAGGTTGGATGGAAAAATGATTAAAAAAACAACTATTTGAAAAAGAGATTCATTCTATTCTATCAATTTTCATAAATCCTCATTTTGGAGAGCATTGAGCTTTGGTGCAACTTTTACTGTGAAGACGAAAACCCTCGTGATTTTATTTAGGAATGGGAAGACAAAAACCTTCTGGTTCTCATTTTGGCTTCATACAAGAGTCAAATTTGTGCCAATTCAAGAATTTGTATGGAGATTGGAAAAGTCCAAAAAAATTATATATTTATTAATATTTTATTGTAGGGATCATTGTTATTTGAATAATCCAGAAAATTATCATTTTATTTGTTGTAGTTAATAATTCAATAAATTATTGTTTTATTTGTTGGAGTTAATAATCTAGAATTCAGTATTTAATTTGCTAGTCAATTAAATAACCCTAGCCGCACCACACAAGGAGGGCAGCGACTGAGATTTTAATTCTTTTAGCCTACAAAAAGGAGATGCCACAAACAAGAAGCAACTATCCGAATTTTATTTTCTGTTGATGTGTAAGGAAATCATTGGACAAAGTTAGTCATTGCTGAGGTCAAAGGGAGGTTGTGGGACCCTCCCAATCCTGTTGCCCTTGTTAATTTTCAGATTAGAAATGCATAAGAAGCAGAAAAACACAACACAGAGCAGACAACACAGCAATTTATCCTGGGAAAACCCTTCTACACAAGGGAAAAACCTAGCGGAAAATTATTCTCTTATAAATCAGAAATAATAGTGCAGAAGTAGCACTCAGAATCAGGCCCTAGAAAGGTTGAATATCATACAATAGACCGGCACTTGAAGATAGTCAAACTCCTTAGTTACAAAGAATATTGACTCTTCTTCTTGAAGTGAATCTGCTCCTCTTGAATGCGAATCTTCTTTTGAAGGAAATCAAATTGAGAATGGAATGAATGACTTCAATAATGTGGAGACTCTTTCTCCATTATATACAAGACTAGGCGAGCTCTCCTCTTGAGCCGACCTAGGAAATATAAAATTTGTTTTATAATTGATAGGCCGACTTGCCTTGAAACTTCATTCTTTGGGAAACACCTCCTGCAGCTACAAAAACACTAACACTCCCTCTTAGCTAGGGAGGTATTTTCAAATATTTGGTCATGGATTCTCTCAACATGACTTCCACAATGGCTATACCCAATTGTGGAAAACACAACTCAGTCTCAGAGATGTGATCTGTACAAGGGCTTTCACCTCATATTTCTCAGTCTTAGAGAAATATACACTACAAGGGCTTTCACCTTATATTTCTCAGTCTCAAAGAAATATACGCTACAAGGGCTTTCACCTCATATTTCTCCGTCTCAAAGAAATATACACTACAAGGGCTTTCACCTCATATTTCTCTGTCTCAGAGAAATATACACTACAACAATCTTAATGATGCTGTGACTCTCTCTCAGTGAGGGCGTCAATTTCCATATCCTTTGTAGCCTCTATTGGTTTGTCAGACTCCCCCTGAATGTTATTTCCTCCTCCATGAAGTATCCTTTAGATCTCGTGAAGGTTTCCTCCTCTTCGAAGTAACTGGTTGTAATGACAATCTGTATAGGTTCTCTTGACGAATGCCAATCACACGAGTTGAATTTATGCTGGAGTTCTTCGGCCATGCAAGAACCTTTCCTTCAGAGAAGGCAACCTTGTACCCTTTGTCCTCCAAGGCTGAAATGGAGACAAGGTTCCTTTTGATCCCAGGTACGAACAATACATCACTCAATTGAAGAGGGATACTTGAGTCTAGTTGGAAGGAAGCGGCCCCAGCTCCCTTTACGGCATAACTAGCATCATCTCCAATTATAACCTATAAATTAGACTCTTTCTCTACTAAGTCTGTAAGATGCTCTCTGTAGCCTGTAATGTGACGTGAAGCACCACTATCTATCAACCAAGCATGACTGTTAGATTGTACATTACTTGAAAGAGCGGAGATGAATAGGAATCCTTCTGAATTGACTTTAGAATGACTTGACTCCTTCTGAGATGTCTCTACGTCAATTTCTGCAGTAGAAACATGCTGCGATAACTTTAATTTACAGTCCCGAGCATAGTGTCCATACTTGTCACACCTGTAACATTGAATATGAGAAAGATCCTTCCTTTTCAATTTTGGAACAGAATCTGACTTTCTGTCTCAATTTCTCTTGAAGGTGCCTCTTTTTCCTTCTCTTCCTTTGCCTCTTTCTCTAGTAGCATGTGTAGTAAGAACTTGATTTTCTTTATTATGGGAGTTTCGCCCATTTCCTCTTGTTGCCAATCTGGTTTCTTCTTGAATACAGTCAAATTGAAGGCGATCAAACTTGGGCAACTTGGATCTCCCACTGATGCTCTGAATAAAAGGCTCCCAAGATTAGGGAGACCATTTAGTGCTTTCATAACAAGATCTTTGTCAGCAACTATATCACCAATAGTACTCAACTGATCTCTCAAATAAGAAATCTTCATAAAGAACGAAATGACTGAATCTTCTTTAGCCATTTTTACATGATGAAGTTGTCTTAGAGCAAGGGCTCTGCTGGTATTGTTGATCTCATACAGTCCTTTTAGAGTGTCAAACATTTCTTTAGTTGTCTTCATCTTGGAGATGATCGGTACTAGGTGATCCATCACAGAGTCTATCATGATCTTTCTAGCCTTCGTGCCATTTGTCTTCCACTAGATTTTCTCTGTGTCTTTAGACGGCTCAAGCATTTCATTTTCTATGAATTCTAGAAGATCATTCTCTTCTAAGGCAATGAGTACCCTAGGTTTCCAAGAGTTGAAGTTTGAAGCTCCATCAAGCCTATCTTCTACCTTGACACCAGTCACCATCTTCTTTTTCTGAGTAACTGCCCTAAAGAGTTGTCTTCTACTCAAATTGGAAAGCAACCGTAATTATGTATAAAAAATACGGATGATGGATCTACCCTAGATCCCTTCAAGGTCTTCAGCAAAATTTGCTTACTACACAAATATGCTTTGAATTTCTACTCACATAACCTACACTTAGATCTGCAATTTTATATTCAATAAATACTTTCAAATCTGAACTTTCCTTCAATAGAAAACTGCATTAAGTCTGCTCAAGATTTCTGCTCTATATCTGCTTTTAGATCTGCAGAAATTCACCTTCAAAGTTTGCTCATAGTTTGCAATACTTTATCTTCAAGTTCAGCACTTAGGTCTGCAATAATTTGCCTTCAAGGTCTGCCCTTTGGATCTGCTATCTTTGCTTCACAAAATCTCCTTAGATGCTGCGCTTAAATCCTCTTCAGGTCTGCTCTTATCTCCCTTTAGATCTGCTCCTATGTATGCATTAATTCCCCTTTAATTTGCTCAAACATTCATTTTTGATTTGCATCTAAAGTCTGCTTCAGATCTGGTAGGAATGGGAATGATATTTAATGCAAAAGGCTTAGACAAATCTGATTGGATATTCCTGAACCTTGCTTTGATACCATGTTAATTCTCAGATCAGAAATGCATAAGAAGCAGAAAAACACAACACAGAGCAGACAACACAACAATTTATCTTGGGAAAACCCTTCTACACAAAAGAAAAACCCAACGGCAAATTGTTCTCTTATAAATCAGAAATAATAGTGCAGAAGTAGCACTCAGAATCAGGCCCTAGAAAGGCCGAATATCATACAATAGACCAGCACTTGAAGATAGTGCGAATTCCTTAGTTACAAAGAATATCAACTCTTCTTCTTGAAGCGAATCTTCTCCTCTTGAATGCGAATCTGCTTCTGAAGGAAATCGAATTGAGAATGGAATGAATGACTTCAATAATGTGGAGACCCTTTCTCCATTATATACAAGACTAGGCGAGCTTTCCTCTTGAGCCGACCTAGGAAATATAAAATTTGTTTTATAATTGATAGGCCTACTTGCCTTGAAACTTCATTCTTTGGGAAATACCTCCCGCAGCTACAAAAACTCTAACAGCCCTACCTATATGTCACTAATGACTTTATAACAAGGATTGCAACATGCAAGAAAACATTGAGGAAGGTTGAGGGGGTGACATGGAGAAAAAGGGAGCCGTTGGAGAATAGAAGTGGTTGCTGCTAGAAAAAGGGGTTTGTGGGATGGTTGTAGCATTTAGGAAGACTACCGCTCCTCCTTTAGTAGTTGGTATCAGCTGTTTACAAGAGTCTGAAAATGTCAAAGCCAGCAATTCATTTTATGCTTTCCAATAATATTTTGTGAATATTTTATTCACCATTATTAGTATTATTCTGGTTGTAACAATAAATTCAGTCGGCATTTATTTTTTAAAATTTTGCAATTGAGAAAACAAAAAAAAAAGTAGAATTTTTGGAAAATTAAAAAAAAAATCTCAGTGAAATTGCCAATTTTTTTAAAAAGGGGATATTATAGTGGGGTATTGGAGCCATTATCTTGCTAGCTGTGGGAAAACGTTAAAAAAAAATCAGAATCAACTTCATGCACCAAAGTGACAAAGAATTGAGATATTATCAAAGGGAAAGAAGAAAAGATATGGAACAGTTGGAAATTATTATAGAGTAGAAGGTCATAGAAATTTTTAGAAAGACAAAGAAACGATGGGCGCAATAATAGGGATGTAGATGATGCTTGGTTTGAGATACTTGTTCAAGGCCAAGAACAGTTAGCTAACATGATGGGTTAGCTTGTATCTACCATGCAAAATAATAATATATTGAGGCCACACAATGGTGAAGGTAGTTCATTAGGGGAAAATATTCACCAAAACACTCAAAGGACAGTCGTTGGTTCTACTGCAAGACCTTTCCAGCCCAATCTCTTCCATAGGGAAGAAACAATTGTTGAGTTAGAGATTCAAACATCCATAGCAGATGACATAGCAACTAGTTATGAGGAGTACCAGTTGAAATTAGGGAGGCAATATCACGTACTAATTTTATAGGTTTGAAGAAAAATAGGGGTGGTCAAAGATCTGAAATAAGGCAACAAATAAATCAAAGGGATCTCTAACAGGCATTAGGAAAATTAACACTTCTTTCATAGGATGAATGTAGTAAGTGTACAACATGTTCTCGGATACAAAAATTGGATACTTTCTTATCATTGAGATCTATGACGGAGGATGAAGCCATCAAATTCACCACCCTTCACCTTGAAGTTGTAGCACATGGGTGGTGGTATTACAGGTTGATCACATAAGGACACAATCGTATACACACTTATTATGAATTTAGTATCAACTAATGCAGAGGTTTGATAGAGTTGATCTGGGAATTCATTTTCTTGAATTAACTCAACTCAAACAAACCCATATAGTTGATGCGTATGTGGCTGATTTTTAGAAGCTTTTTGTTATGGTGCCTGATGTGTCAGAAAGGAGGCTTAGTGAAGGTTTTCAACTCTACCTATTTATAGGAAGCTATTAAAAAGGCCTTGGGTCTCGAAACTTTAGCCCCTAGAGGTAGATTTCAGCCTATAGGGCAACAAAGATCAACACCCTATGGACAATCCAAATCAATTCCTTATGGACAATCAATGACAAATAATTATGGACAATCAACAACCACTAATTTTGGACAGCAAAAGAAACCATTCCAGCAGGGTTATCATAATAAAGAATTACCCAAAAGCACTAAGGAAATTGAATCAATGAATGAACTCCAAAGAAACAAACTTTGCTTCTCATGCAAAGAGCCTTGGGAACCAGGCCATAGGTGCCTTCCAAAAGGCCAAGTGCATTACATTGAGGTAATTTATGAGGATGAGGAAGTAGAAGAAGAACCAGAAGTAGTAATGGAAGTGGAAGAACTAGAGATAGAAACATGAGTGATGGATGGAAAGAAAGAAGACTACTAGTAGTACCTTAGTTACACTCTTAGGTGCAATCTTGTATCACCCATTCAAAGTTCGTGGAATGTTGAAAGGGCATATGGTGACAGTATTGATTGATAGTGGGGCAACCCACAATTTTATTGATGATAGCTTGGTAAAATAGAGGAGGCTACCTAGAGAGAACTTTCAAGGATTTAATGTTATTGTAGTAGGTGGATTTACTATACCATGCATTGGGAGGGTCGAAGGATTGATACACTTGGTAAACACAAAATTATTGATGATTTCTGTGTAGTTGGCATAGGAGAAACAAATTTGGTTTTAGAGGTACAATTGCTCCATTCGCTTTGGGAAATCTCAAAAAATTGCAAAACTATGGAGTTGAAATTCCAATATGAAGGTAAATGGTGCTTCCAATATGAAGGTAAGAGGTTGTGCTTCGTGGTATGGCCAATGGTGCTCTTACACCAACTTTAGCTAAGAGGATGGAGAGAGCTTTTCATAAGGGAATAGTAGAGTGGGTAGATCAATGCTTTGTTAGAGATACATCCACATCCTATAGTAAGAGATCTTATCTTGTGGATATACATGTTATCTTAGACAAGCATAGTACAGTGTTTAGTGATTTACCTTCAAGATTGCCTCCTGATAGAGGGTTCCAACATATTATAGAGCTTGAGACAAGATCTAAACTTGATATGATTACTCCATACCACCTTTTGAGATCATTCAAAGAGGAAATATAAAAAGCAATTAAGGATTTGTTGGATATGGGCCACATATGTACTAGTTCTAGTCTTTCTGCATTGAATAAGAAGACCATAAAAAACAAGGACCTAATACCTAGGATCGATGAATTACATGGAGCGGTCTATTTTTCAAATTTTAGCAAGGGTTTGGTCCAAATCATTGGAAGGTTAGATTTAATTCCAAGTCATCAATTTGGTAGTGGTGAGGTTGTCATCAAATTCATGGTTCTTAGGGTTTTAGACTTTTAGTGTCTGTCAAAGAAGTCGTCGGTTTTTAGTGTGGAAATTGCTTTGAAATCCCAAAAAGTCACTTTGTGCAAACCGCAATTTTTAGCAGTAGCCATTAGCTAGTAGTGGCTATTACAAGTGTTCTATTTTCGGGCAGTGGATGAGAGCCTATTTTAAGCTGTTTGTAATATATTATTTGCTTAGATTAGGTTTTCTTTAATGTTCCTTTCTTTCTACTTTTTCTACAACTTGTGATAGGTTTGTGCTAACAATTCTTTTTGGGATATTTAATTACTTAAATCCCTAAAATCTGTTATCATAACCTATAAATAAGTTTTTGAGCACAAACTCTTAATGATAGTTGAAGTAAAGCTTATGCTGTAGAGATTGTCATTCACATGTTCGATTTGAGTTTTTGTGTTTGTGTAAGGTTTTATAATTGGATTATAGTAAAGATTTGTGTTAAGCTTTTTGTATTAACACTTATCTTTCATTTTGGGAAGTAACTTTGTGTACTTTTGACAAGTTTTGAGTCTACTTTTCTTGAATCTTACACTGTGGTTTTGTTTGGTAGAATTAGTTTTTGTTTAGTCTTCTCCTATAAATGTGGATCTACCGACCTTTGCTTTATCTAGTTGGTATGCATTTGTCTTCCATTTTACTTTGTTTGTTGCAAGTCTTATTAAAAGACCTCAAATGTGAGATAAGTACCTTTCAGGTCTTGTGCTCAACCTCTGAGATAAAAAAGATAGGTCAGATTTACTTTTAGTTATTTCTTTCATTCAAACCCCATCGATAATCTTGGAAAATGTGCATAGCTGTAAACTTGTTCATAGCTTTTGTTTTAGGGGTAGTGTTTAAGTCTTAGGGAGCTTCCCCTACTAATTTGAAGAGAGGTTATCCTTGTATGCTATTCTGTTTTTTGTTCTCTAACAAGAGAGAAATTAAAATGCTAATCTGTAGCTGTTATTTCTTTATGCTTGACTTGTCTGCCTCTTCATTTGTTGTTGATCTGTGAGGGTTTATGCTTTTTGTGCTCTCAGTTTTGATGCTTACAAAGCCGATTTTTTGCAGACCAAAAACTTCATATATTATCATACTGATATTTTATTGATTGTTTAAATTTCGCGAGTACTTCACCAGGTATGGTTTCAACTCTTAGTTTACAGGATCATATGACTTTGATCTCAACATTATATGGCAGATATTGGATGGCTAATGGATACTAAAAAGTAATTATGGAACCATCCGTATTTCACTTTGATGCTTTAGAAAATCTTGTATAATTTTTTGTCATCATCTTGTACCTCCCCCATTTGATGCACAAATAAAATTTTCTCACCTGTTTCAAAATACTTTTTTGGAGTGCTCTTTGAGTGGGCCTGATGCTTGAGGCTTGTATACTCCATAAAGGAGCCCACATGTTCGATCTGGCAGGGGGTAGGTCATCTTGCTTGGCTGTCACCTTAAAAATTACCCCAAGTTTTGCATGTGTTGTAGGCTAAACCTTTTGAAATCTTTGATAGTTTTTGTAAAATGATCAATGCATGAAATAAACTGCCCTTTTCCTTTTTTTTGAGTGTTCGGTTGTCTAGTGGTATTGATAGACTACATTGCAAATTCTTGAATGGGATATTTAGGCAGCTGTAGATTTGGTTGCTTCGAACTATTAATGTTGTTACTGTGTACCATGTGCTTTCAAATCAGTCACCTCGATGCTGGAAAAAAATCTAAAGTCTAAACATCTTCCAGAACTTACCATATGTTTAAGAAACTGTCTAACAAAAGTGTGTGCATTGCTCGAATCTTGCTGCCAGGCTTGTCTTTAAATTTGCTTCATGCCAAAACTGGAACCAATTCTTTTTATGTATGTCCATCATTTCCCATAGCAATTGTCAACCAAAAAATAAGCCCAATTATTGTATTATGAAATACTGCTGCGTGGCAGTAGTTTGTTTGTTAAAGTATATGTGTTAAAATTTCTTGTCTGAAATTCACAAGCATTTGAATTCTGACCTTTTTTTAATTCTCACTGTTATATGCCCAAATATGATTAATTTCTCAGGTTATTGGAAGGACAAAAATCTCTTTGTTTATGACAAGATCAATTGAAATCAAATCTGAGTTAATTGAACTATAGTGGCTCTAAGTTGCTGAGGAAGATAAAGAATGGGCATTAGGAACCAGAAACAAATCTTTTGCCTAATGCACAAGAAGAAAGATTTTAATCTTCTTAAGAACAATGTTTTGCATGAGTAGGAAAGAGCCTGATTTACTCAAGACTAAACCTCAGCTGAGAAGCAAGAGCAACATTGGCAATTTGCTACAAATAAATCTGAATAGTTTAGTCATTTTGAAAGAGGCTTTTTACCTTAGAGCTGAAAATTGCTATTTCAATATAATGAGGTTGTTATTGAGTAAGATATTCCCCTTTCAATTAGTGCAATTTTTAACCAAGCTTACATTGAGACTACTTTATCTAAATGATGAAATCCATTTCATAGGATTTGTATCAATGCGTGCACACTCCACACTCTACATTGTTTGTTTAATAACTGGTGGTATTATCAGAATAGGTGAAAATTCAATAATTGGTCATATTATCAGAATCAATGAAAACAAGATCTAATGGTCTAACCACAATTTTATTACTCTGCCAAATTAGATTTGCATGATTCATGTTTAAAAAATTCCATTGTGGAGATAATCTCCTATAATCATCAACATATAAGGCTAAGATTGCTCACCAATCCTTGAAATTGTTATGTAAAAGTTCCATATTAATTTAAATCCCATTTATCATTTTTTTGAAGATAACACACATTAAATGTTCCCCTTCAGGATTGGTACACAACCTATGGGATTCTAAAACCTGCAGACCTAAATCTCAATTTTTTGATGTCTCCCATTGGTATATTATACTTGTCTTTTGTTTCAGAGATCCACAATTGTATTGTCTCCTTGGTTGCTCTGACTTCTTTCTATGTTTCTCATGATGTATTATTTCCAGAGAGAACTGAACTTTTAAGGGTTTCTGTGTTCTTACTCTTTAATATATTTGCTGATTGGTGTTACATTAAAATTTGTTTATTCTTTTACTATGATTGGTAGACATGAAGAGCAGTCTTGCTCTGGCACTGAATTTTCTAATTTTTGCTGGTTTGTTTGGATTCTTGAGTATGGATTGGTTGCTTTACAGATCCAAAGGTCTTCATATAATTTGCATAGATAACATCTGCTTGTGTTTCTCTATCCATGTCTTATGCTATTTTCACGTAAGAATACCTTTGTTGTGGGCTAATATTGAGATTAAGGTCCAGTCTCTTGGGCATAGTCCGTCTTGATGTTTTCCTATTACATTTGTACTCAATCTTTCCAGTTGTTTAAGCCTTTAAGGCGCTTGATTAGATTTTCTATTGATTGAATGTCCAGTGTTTACGATTCTGTATACTCTTTTTAATTAATGAAATTTGTTAAGCTCTTGAATTTGTTCTTTGAGCGCAGAGGCATACCTTGTAAAGTTTTTTGTACATCAGAGAATTCCAGCAACATGGTCAGAATATCTAGCAAAAGATTAGGTTTTATACAGATTTTGGAGCAAATAAGGTCTATCTTGAGCAGTTTTTTCTTTATGAGATTCTAAGAAATATATTCCTTGGTTCGCAGAAGTTTTTCCCATTTGCTAAATGATTTCTGTCCAGGATGTGCAATCTGCTTCCAGTTATAGCATTATGATGCACTTCTTCATTATAAAATTTGCTTCTTTTTTCACCTGTCCCTATATTGTAGATCCTTGTCCTATTGGTTCTATGTCCATTTGTAGATTTATTTGGTTGACTTTCCAATAGTTTTCTTCTTTAACTATTGCTATAAGTTGGTAACTCACCTTGTAAGGCTTGCCGGGCTCATTTGGCACATAAGATACTACAGATTATTATTGGACGGTACATGCTGACTCCCCCTTTATACCTTGACTAGGTAGAATTGTCCATTTCTCTTTTAGCACTTCCCTGGTATCTATGAATCTGTAGGGTAAATTGATCTCATCTTGTTTCTGTATTCTTCTATGAGAAATAGTGTAAATCCAATGAATTTTTAGATTTTTTGAGTGACAATGGCACTAAAATTTCAACTTTCTTTAAGTACTCTGCTACATTATTTACAATAGCTTATATTTTGATTCTCTGTTGGTCTGATACAGGTCCTGGATGGGAAGCCATACAACAGGAAATGTGATGTTTACAGCTTTGGAATCTGTCTATGGGAGGTCTACTGCTGTGACATGCCTTATGCTGATCTCAGTTTTGCAGAGATGACATCTGCAGTTGTCAGACAGGTAAATTAAATATTTTGATGTTTACTATTTGGAATTTTGTTTGGAATTTAGCATGTTTGGTACCATTGACTAGATAATTTTATTTCTTAATTCTTAATTTCAGAATCTGAGGCCAGAAATTCCACGGTGTTGCCCCAGCTCTCTAGCAAATGTCATGAAAAAATGCTGGGATGCAAATCCTGATAAGAGACCAGAGATGGATGAGGTAGTTCAATTGTTAGAGAATATAGATATACATAAAGGTAAAGGAATGGTCCCTATCGATCAACCCGACGGATGTTTCTGCTTTTTATTGCACCGTGGTCATTAATTTACCCGTGCAGAAACAGAATGGAAAGGCTTTCAACAACCTTTACCATGAAAAGTAGTTTGTTGGGAGCATCGTTTTTTCATCATTTTGCTTGGTTGGTTTGACATGTAGCTGGAAGTAATTCTTCAGCACTGAAATGTTCTGGTTCAAAATGATTAATTAAAATTTGATTTGTGCACACAACAGTATATGATTCTTCTTTTCCTGTGAGACCAGATCGATTCTTTTCTGAATCTGGTCCAGATGAATTAGATGTTAGATCTGTAGTTTTATTCTGATGAATGTTGAATCTAAGTTGATAGGATCAGATTGCCTTTGGAATGTTTTCTTGGTCATTTGAAAAACTTTTCACAGGCAAATCCTGTCTACCGTTGTAGCTGGCCCAAAGGAAATAATGGAGGGTCTCCTCTTGTATGTACAAACAAGGAGTTTTATCTCCACTTATGGTCACGTGGTTTGGTGCAAGAGAGCAGTTAAGATATTGTAATATGAAGTATTCACATTAATCAACCACAACCATTGCAACGAGAAATAGGAGTGATTTGTTTAAGTTATTACCCTAGTTGGTATAAATAATCTGCAATGGTTGCAATCAATTACTCTGTATGATTGGTAAATATTTTTTCTGATATCTGAAGTTTGTTAGTGGATGAATACATTAGCATGAAAACAATTGTTTTCAGAAATTTATTCATTGTAGGATGAATTCATGTATGAACATGTCATTTTTTTTTTTGCTATATGGTATATTTAGCGCTTTTGATTGAGGAGAAATAAATAGAGGCCTAAAGTATTTAGTAAATATAAGGCATTGATTTTTGGATTTTATCTAGTTGAACATTTTGGATGTGTGCGATATTGCTAAATGTAATCAATATTATTGGTCAACATTGGATGTCTGCGATATTGTAAGCAAGAGTTGCAATGAACTAACAATTTCCATCAACAAGCACAAATATTTTTTGCATATTTATTGGGCTACTAACTCTATTTTCTGTCTAGAGTCTAGACCATTATTCCTGTTGGCATGTTGATTTTGGGGCTAACTTCATGTACTAAATGCAAATATTGCAAGTACAATTGCTTATCCACTGTAGAACCTCTAGATTTCTACACTATCACCTTTTGGAACATGTACTGTTTCTATACCCCATCATAGGTAGTGTTTGAATTTTGAACCCAGCTATGCAATGCTTTCTTGTTATATTTAAATATCTATGTTAAAAACATTTCATTTGTGTTCCAGTCAAACTCATGTTGATTCCTATGGAGAAGATTCACCGTTTTGGGATACGGTATGTTAAAACTTTTCTTACATAAAAGCCTTCTAAGATTTGAGGTCCACGATACAAGAAACATATCGATACAGACTACATAATTATGTTGAGAAGGTGAAACATTACTTTGTTTTAAAATAATCTCACAAGGAATGAATTATTTCGAGCAAAAGTTTTAAAAATCATTCAGTAGTTTGGGGTCAATTTTTTTTATCTTGTGTGAAAACTTGTGTTACTAAGTTGTATTTATAACAAACTCTGTAACTATTACCACTGAATTAAAACATTCAAGGAATGCTTTCTCCCAAGTAAAGAAACTGCAACGAAGTACCATGTAGGATGTCATAGGAACTAAAAGGAAACTACTATAGGTTTTGCACCCCCCTCTTTGAGATCAGTGTATTTTGAGTTGTTTGTCAACCAGTTTTTGTGCTTTTTTACTAGCCCTTAAAATCACAATCTATTATTTACAAAAGACCAATAAATGAAGACTCAACTGTTGCACACTCTTGAATTGTAATGGCTGTCTTAAGTTAGGGAAAAACCATGACTTTACCTAGCGAACAAATGCTACATTTGCATACCTGTGTTAAGATTATTTGTCAGGTGATATACATATGAAATTATTGTAATCGAATGATATTCGTCTGCATCATAACAAGTGCTATAACAACAATAATCAGGAGGTTCTTCTTACCTACATTTTCTGTGCACACCAGTGGTCGTGTTGTATTCCACTTTTCCGCGGTCCATTTGAGTTTTCTATCCTACGTCCAAAGATGTCTGTCATCTACTTCGTCTCCCTTTAATTTTTGATGATTCAGATTCATCACCATCTCTCTCACTTCATTCTTCGATGTTTGATGGAATTTTCTACATTTCCTTTGATTTTGTTTTCTATCACCTTTTACTCTCCTTTCTTTCCTCGCTGTATTCAGTGTTATATAGTTGTTACCATAATCTAATACTCCTTGCTAGGTCCACTCGGGGGCTGAAAAAACACTTAAATGTCTTAAAGCACTTTTGCAATGAGGTAAACATGTGAGTAAACACCAACAAGACCAAGATCTCAATCTTCTCTAGTCAAAAGGGAAAAAAAAAACGGAATATTAACTTGAATGTATGGCCAAATAATAACAAAAAGAATAAAAGACATTTGTTATAGAAAAAAATCACGTATCTATGTGGGAAAAGAGAGAAAGATGAAATATTATCTTGCAAGATTTAACCCTGCACATGGTCGCCGTCAAAAGGCCTATATAGAACCAAACATCAAGTGGAGAACAAAGATGCTCATGGCCCAATTAAGGACTAATTCATGTTAACTTCAATATGAAATATGGAGATGGGAGATACCAAAAGAAGAACAAAAGGAAATAATGTGCCTTTTGCACATTCAGGATAGTTGAGATAAAGAAGCACTTTATATTAGAGTGCAAGGGATATAGTGAGATTTGACCTAGATATTTAGATACTTAAGCAACATATTAATTATATGGTTTGTTTAAAGAGGAGAAGATTGAGAAAAAAAGAGAGGAGAAGACTAGGAAAACAAAAGAATTCATCATCATGATAATTAGTAGAAGATCAACATCGTAGAAAGAAAAAATCACTAGTCAATTGTTTTCTAGGTTGGAAACCTTGGTTCTTTGTTAAGTTGTCCCATAGGTTTCTTTTGGCTTTATGGGTGTTAAAAACCTTATATTATATTCCATTTTCAATTTTTCATATTTTGTCTTTATAGATTTTTTTAGATGAATTAGTTTGGAGAATCTATAGGGGTTCTTGCCCATAAAGCATAATATAAATACAAAATACAAATTTATATATAGATGTTGGACATAGACCAAAATGAGATATACAAACTAAAAGGAGGCAGTGACAAAAAAATGTCACTATAGCCAGTCATAGAAATAACCTACCACTATGGTTATGGTCAATTGCTTGAGAGAAAAAAGCTTCCACCACTCATAAAAGACCAATAACAACATAATACTCTTTGATGTACCACAAAATAGATCTTTCAAACTCAAACCACACCCTACACCATATGACTTTGCTTCACCCCATCCAACCGTTTCGTCCATTTCAAGCACATCTAGATAAGCTTTGTCACCACTCCTAGTAGTTTGGTCAAGATACATAATTTGAATGCCATGAATAACTTCTACTTGCCTCCTTGCCTTGTGCACCTTATTGTAAAAGAAGACATGAATTGTATGGTCACTTGTAACTTTTAGGCACTCTTTGCAATGGGTTACTGTAAAGCCTAACATGATGCAATTAACCAATTTTGAGATAAAACTCTACTTTATTCTTTCCTTGGACCAAGGTGGCCCTTGTAAGCCCATTCTATTCTCCATAAGAATAACCTTAATGAAGCCTAGAACAATCAGGGTCTTACAACAAAATATGGATGCAAGACTATTATTAGAGACTATTCCATTTCTTAATAAATTCCTTAAACATTGAGTGTGCCCTTTGTGAGCCATCCCATCCCTATCATGCAAAGAGATCACAAACACCACAAATAGAACCCATTGACCAACCACCCTACCAAAAACCACTACTAAACAAACATAGGCATATTACACTTGCACAAAGATCATATAATGACTTTGCATGCACCTCATAACTAGGTTATACACATCAATGAACAACATTTGCTATGCAATAAAATAACAAAATTTAAAATAAATGCACCTAACGAGCACACATAAACCATAAGGTATGAAAATAAGAAGATAAAAAATCATCATGAGGACTTAACACAAATTTACAAGTACATCTTTTCCCAATACGTGGAGAAATGGCTGTATAAAACCATTAGAGTGTCTTGAACCATGCCACAAGTTAAGAAATTGGTTGTGACATTTGCCCCCTACTACAATGTTGAAATCTAACTTTAAAAAACTTAGTTCCCAAAATTTTAGCACTTATTTTGCATTGACCTAAGTCATCAATTTAGGAAGTGTTGTTAAACATATTTGTTGCTACAATTTTCATTGGAATATCACCCTAAATCACCTAGTGAACAATCACAAATGAACCAACAGTTGGAGAGATCGCTATTGGATTAGCATCCTTCCTCTAAATTTTAGAGGTACAATTCCCTTTGTAAATGTAATCAAATCTTCTATCAAAATGAGAGATTAAGGGTTCTAAAGAGATTCTAAGTTTCCAAAATTCTACCAAAATTCTAAGACAAATTTTCGATTTCCAGATTTATACTGAATGTGCTGATTGCAGAACATTAATGATTTTGATGTCTGCATATCAATGAAAGAACAAAGTTAAATACCTTTTGGAGACTCACATCTAAGGGATGCGTCTCATGAGAGGACGTGTCTCCACAAGTGGAGACACGTCCGTTCATGGGACGTGTCCCTTTGAGCGCGTGAGTTTCAAAGAAAACCGACTAACACTCGGTTAACAAGACTAATATAAATAAGCCTTCAAACATGACAGATATTTATATGAGTCTAGTCAATGCAAAATTTGAACACCATTTGTTATATTGAATTTAAGCATGCATGTAAATTCAATTTTATTTATTTTCCATAAATATATATTTAAGGATTAAATTCGATCACATATAAATGATGATGATGCTATTTAGCAATCATCATTTATATCTGACCGAAGCTATATCCCATTAACACCCTTGTATGATGAAATTTAGATTTGAATGCGTATGCTTTTAACCAAAAAATGGGAAAAGGAAAATAAGTTAAAACAGAGACAAGAAAGATAACTACATAGAAAAGAGGACAAACACACAAATTCATCCCTTAAAGGCATAACCAACACATATAAAATGAAGGAAAGCAATTGTAGCTAAACACATGACAAAACATCAAAGAAACAACCCACAACACAAAAACATGTGACTCATAAACCAGCCATACATTCTTTATTTATTTCTTTAATTGAAGAGCTCACATACTCTTTCCTTTCTACGAAGTAAGAAACTCAATCCTATCTTTTAGAAACCCCTTGCTCCTAGCCCCAAAAACTCCCCTCCCCTCTTTAGAAGTTTTACAATAAGTGGAAAAGGGAGCCTTTTTAGTTTTTGTAATAGACTCTTTTTCAATTTTGGGAGTTAATAAAATTTTGTAAAATAAATTACAAAACAACTCCCACAACTGATTCTTGAAATCCTATTTATTTTATCATAAACATATTTGAAACAACTCGATACCTGAGTAAGGCATCCTCAATAATTGCACTTGTTGAAATCCAAGAACGTAGCCCAACAACAAAATCACAAATTTTAAAGTTCATTATGATACATCCTCACCAATAACACCATCAGTGATTTCTGCGTCAACCATCTTTGATGGTGGCAAAAATTGAGATTGTACACATGGAACTGATCTATCATTAAAACTGAAATCCAGAATAAGCTTCTTGGTGATACCCAAATCCGCATTATAAAATACCTCAATGGTACCCATATCTTCCCAATATTTGTCATATAAATATGCTTGTGCTGTCATTTTAGCCCTTAGAAGGGATTGTCCCCTTTCATTCCATTATCTTGCCTATAGAGTGCATATCCTTCTTTGGAGGTGGGTGAATTGCCATGGTTTCCAATACTATCTGTTTCTTCCACAATGCCGATTTCATCATCTGAATTTTCCCTCAAAAACATAGATTGTCCCACTTTAATTGCCAAGGTTTCTATCTTAGTATCAACATCTACAAATCATTACAATGCTCCAATTCCAATGTTCTCGTCTTGATCAGCTATGTAATCTTGCTTCTCATTTAATTTTATAATTTGTTGGAGAACTACCATTGTTAGATATGAAATTGCTTGAAGATATGCTAGTGGGATATTAAGATTCCTTATTATTGGAGTGCCCATGCTACCATTCTGGTATACTGTAAAATGAAAGAGTTTTGTGATGATTGTTGAGCTCTGCCAAGGTTCTAAGAATCCTGTCGGGAGCCAACATTAGCTACACAACCATTGTAACTTTCTGAAAAACAATAGTCATTAAGAAACGCCAATATTACATGCTCACATTCTTCAAATTAACATTCTTTGTCTTTGATTTTCAGGCACTTCGACGGAGCTCACCCATTGACAAACCAAGAAGTTCGCGGTCTTAAGACTTCACCGAAAAACAAAGCATTGGTATTTCAGAGAGTTCATGAACTCATGAACCACTTCCTCCTTCGCTTCTTTCTTCATTCGACAGGAGGAGACTTTGGTGAACTTCAATTTTGGAAAAATAAGTGGTTTGCGAACTTGAAACTTTACTGAGAAGCTTTGTTTTTGGCTTGTGGAAGAGTTCACTAACTTATTATTTGGTTGACAAAGTTTTTCCCTTCCTTCTTTTTCAGTGAATTGGGTTGTCAGCGAACCAAGTGGTTCACAAACCTGAGAAACCATTGAAACTCCATACACATGCCTTTGTATATGTTTCTTGTTTAGTTGTCGACGAAAACGAGGGGTTTTAAAACATCCTTAGGGCCTTGAATCCACTTTTAAAACCATGGGAAATTGCTGATGCCCTTCGAAGACCTTTAATTGTAAAGTTATGAATAGTATATTAGGACAACCTTGTCCAGGTCCGACAAAGGTTTTCTAACTTCATTGAATCTCTAACTCAAGTTTTCCAAAGGTTTCAAGAACCGAGATAAAGTGCCAACTTGTTTAAATAAATTTTGAAACTCAAATTGGGTGTACTTATATATGGGGCTAACAGGAAAGAACCTTTTTTTAGTGCATTGACAACCAACAAGGAGTCTCCGGCAAGTAAATTTTACACTCGATTAGAAGTTACCATGGCCATGTTTGCCACCACTCCTTCCCATTTTGCTTCATTTTGGGTTCTAAACTTGGAAAAGAGAATCGCCATACAAAAAGTTATGACTCTCATATCCAGTTAAAAATCACGTGCTTGCATTATTAAAATTACCTCAAGATGCGCCATCAAATTTTAATTTACAATTTTTTAAGAGGGGAACCCAAACCTTATCCTTTTTAGTAGAATGAGGGGTAACTAGGATGCTCATTGTTCCTTCCAATTTTAGAAGCTCTCAACCATTTAATGAGGGTGTCTTTAAAGTTTCCAACCAAATCTGATGTAGTCAAGATTGGGGGTCTTATCAAAGTACCCAATCTTGTAGCCTTAACATGCCATCCAATCCACATTAACATATATGTTTCAATAAAATCTGAAACATATATTTATTACAACTTTCATATATACATTCATACAATAAAATTCCTCAATAACAATTACATATATGGAGGATTTCAACAAGAAACAAAATTCGATTTTTTTTCTTGGGTTTCTAGACACCTATTGCTTGCAAGTCTTCAAACCCTCTTGCCTTCACACCTTCTTGGCTTCAATCCTCTTTTAAAATCTAATTCTTATTTTCATCCTACAACTCTCATGGTTTCCTTAACACCTACAACACACTTTCAACTTTATTCTTCTCTTCTTTTATTCCCTTCCTCTTGGCAAGCTGGTTTCTTACAATTTTCCTCATGCAATCTGTAGACCCCTAAAATTTGACCTTACCCAACCATGCCTAATTTTAGCCTACCTTAAGCCATTGATTACCTAAATAATATTTAGTTAATTAATTTATCCCATCATCTTTATCCCACCTTCTCCTACCCAATTAATTAAATAAATATTCATTTTTTATTTAATTAATTTATGCATTACCCTTATCCCCAAATCCTCCAACTAAATTATATAATTAATTAATTTAGGAAAATTAACTCTCATTACCTTTTCCTCTAATATTTAATTCCACTTTATCCCTCAATCCTTGTCCATTTAATCTTAGCCCTTAAACTTGTTCACATGGTTCACAATCTAAATTTTTCCTCATGTGACAAGTGTCCCCTTCACATGTCTAACTAACTCCTTGTCTAGATAGACACTTCCCAAAAGTCAAATTAACTTTCCATCTCATCCATTCATTTTATATCCCACCTTTAAATCCTATCCATCCACATAAGGATGTTGCCCTAATGCAAATCCTAAACTTGACCCTTATCCCTCATGTGACACTTGTCACATGACTACAACTTTGATCCCAACCCTAATCCTTGACCGATCCTAGCCATCCATTAACCAATGCATCTTGGCCCTTGATTTCTCTCATGGAAATTCTATAGGTTAGAGGACTCTCATCCCATTTACATAATCTACTCTTATGCTACTATTATGTTGCTCAAATTTCTAGTGAATCATATTTGATCAAGTCATCATGTTATTGAAATCATGAGCATCCACATCCAAGCTATCAATCTATCAACATATTACACTTGATTTTTCTGAGGTTTGCATGTATTTTGTTTGATATAGGCTAGATTTTATGCATATTTCATTTATATCATTTTCATGCAATATAAATAGTATAACATAACATTGGAAATCTTGATAGATTAAGATTTTATTATTATTTCTAGTTAACCCCCCTCAATTAGGATTTCAATGGTTAATCCCATGATTGAACTAGACCTAGAGGCAAAACCCTTTGATCCCAAAGGTAGAACCCTTTTGGCCCTTGTGGGCTCATTACGTCCCACCCTCAGGTGGCATATCTAGTGGAGATCAACCTAGACCCAAGGGCAGTACCCTTGGATATCCTAGGAGGCAAGTACCCCCTTGGCCCTCATGGGCTGATTACATCCCACCCTCGAGTGACGTATCTAGGAGACTCCAATGCATGAATTCCCCTTTGTAATCCCTGCTTACCATGGCAGAACATGGGTAAACAATTGACTAATTACATAAATACATATGAGAAAATATACAAACACATAAATTTCTAAGCATGTATTATAAATAAATGAAGGCGAATCAAATAAGTTCATCTATCTAATCTGGTTTATATATATATATATACTAACATAAATTCAAATTCAAAATGATAACATAAGGAACATCAATAGTAGTGTCTCTCTTGGTGATAACGATTTCTGCATCGTATATAACTTTTAAAATGGACGGGAGCGGGAATGGAAGCGTGCCCCTGCATCCAACCGTTGAACCTGGCGCATGTGTGGTTTTTGCGTTTGCTGCCGTTGTCTCGCATGTTGCTCTGGATGGGTCACATGGTAGGGATGGTGTGCTGGCTAACAACCAGCTGAATACAGATCCGACTAAGGGGGCTGCGAATGATGTTGGATGCGGTCTGCAGGTGATTGGAACGACCATTGGAGGTGGTCTGGGCAGTGATGGCCCTATGTCTACAGTGTCTGGCGGAAGGAAGGTTATGGGTGTCGGCTCTACGGCCAAAGCCAAGAAGTTTGCGGGTCCCAAGTTTGGGTCTTTTGGCAGATTTATCCCAGTCAAGAATGCCATTTTAGTGAAGCTGAAAGATGAAACAGTAGAAGAAATTGAGGAGGTTGCTACTGACCTTTCCCTTTGTGGGGTGGTCTGCCAGTTCAAAGGTTTTTGGCCTAACCTTCCTCAGCTGCATTCCTGGATCTCCAGCGAATGGGAGTCTTTAATTTCGGGTAAAGTTGATATTTATCCCTTGGCTAAGGGATTTTTTGCAGCTAAATTTGGCAATGCTTAGGACAAAAATGTAATTTTGTGTGAATTTTTTTTAAGCTGGGAAGATAAATATTTGTTGATGATCAAACCTTGGCACTTTGATTTCAACCCTGTTTCTGAAACTTTTAACAAATTCCCGATTTGGGTTAGATTGCCTAATCTCCCCCTTCACCTTTGGCATGACTCTCTTCTGGAGGAAGTGGGTGATGCCCTTGGTGATTTTTTGATGGTGGATGAAGAATCTTCTGAATCATTCCACCTATGCTCGCATACTGGTTGAAATAAATGTTTTAAAAGGGTTGCCTGTTGAGGTCCTACTTAAATCTTCTAAAGGCTCCTGGGTCCAATCTTTGGATTATGAAGGGATACCCTTCCAGTATAGATGATGCTTCAATACTGGATATGCTGCTGCACATTGCAGATTTGAGAAAAAAGCAAAGACAACTACTTGGTGGAAAGGTGCTTCTCAACAACATTATACGGTTGAGAAGAAAGCTGATCAGAATAAGAGTTTTTCAGAGGTGGTTGCTTCTGAATCACTGGGTCTTGGGATGCCCCCTTCGGTAGTCTCAAATGGCGGGGTCGCTAAGGCAACCCCTATTGAGTCAAAGACTGCCTTTTCAGGTGAAAGTGCATCGGCTTCCCTTTTTGGTGGCTATTCAGAAAATTCTTTATTTGTGCAAAGGAATCAAGATGAAACTCCAAATAATTTGGTTGTTGGCTTTCATCCTCATGAAAGTAGCAAGCTGGTTTGGCATGGTAAGGCGGCGCAAGTGGAAGAAGGTTGGATCACAGTTAAGGGAAAAAAAGATAAATCCTCTAAGCCTTCTTTCGACATGATTCTCCGCTCCCACAATAAGTGTAAAATGTAAATCTTGAATGGTTTTGTTTTGGAGCTGGTCTTTTTCGTTTGCTGCTTGTTGTCTTTTCTGCAGTCTTGCTCTTTTTGTTAAAGGGTTCCGAGTCCCTTCAAAATCTATTTTTTCCTTTATCAAAAACATTAATTCAAATTATAATTACCTTATTAAGAGTATCGATATCATCAATATTATGATATTCTAAATAACATCATGCATCAACATTCTTCACACTTGTGGTTTCCTATCATCACATAACTATTTTAATTCATAACATAGTCCCTAATAACAATAATAAATAATATCATATATTAAATATTACTTATCAGCTATGCTCCTAAACATCACAATATTATCACAGTGATTAATACTTACCAGAAGTATTCTGATATTCTGATTTTTTGACTTTAATTGTTACCACTATGCTTGATCAATCTGTTTTTATATTACTAATGCCTTTGTCCTTATCTTTATTCCCCCATGACTTGCAGTTTCTTTATAGGTGCTCGATCCGCAGAAGCATATTTTACTTTTTCCATAGCCCTTATATGATACCCCTTTTCCCTACAGTCATCCCCCCTTAAATATTCGATAGCCTTCCATCATGGGATATGACTTTTAGACCAATTGACACCCATTTTGAGGAATCACATCTTTTCAAGTGTTGTTGACTAATGGTTGTTGATTTTGGAGGCATCGATGTTTAAGGTTTTGGTTACATATTTATTAATAATAGTTTCACAAGACTTCGGTGTTTCATACTCAGCATGAACATTGTAATATTTATTATTTAAGAGTAGGCTCATACTATGATGTCTATATTTATAATTTTAATTTTATTACTGTTAATTATCAGTACAATGTTAATTCATATTTATATTTATTTTATTCTTTATTCTGATCTTGTATTCTAATACTCCATATTCTAATATAATATCAATAAGTTATCAATATATATTTTTTTTCTTGTAAATATTATTTGTACTATTATGATATTTAATATTAATTATTTCGGATTCCATGCTATCATATTTGTATTATAATTATAATGTTATCTAGGATAATTATAATTATAATATTTAAATTGCAATTACTCATATTTTTAATTTCAATATTCATTTGACTCTCTTATTTGTATTTTTAATATTTCCTATTTGGTGTTACAATTTCAAGGGACATGATAGTCCACCCTGCCCAAGATTGCTTGTCCTCAAGCAATCACCTTAAACCAATTTTGAGGTGAGAATGATCCTAGGGTTTCTGGGTTATGGGTCCATGATTTAGCTTAACTTATGCTTATGTAATCAATTTTGTTAAAATTGGATTCATATTAAATTTATTCAAGGTATCTAACATTGAAGTCTCTTAACACATCAACCTGATTTGCAAAATTAACTAAGATTCTATTCTTAATTGGTTTCTTCCATTAAAATGCTCTTTTTTTTCTATCACAAATTTGAGGGAGCCACACCTTTTTACTTCAATAATCACAACTCTTTATTATTGCATTTGGATACTAATAATAATTCAATTTTAGATAAGTTGATTTGTTAGTGCCTTCAAACCCCATAAGCATTAACATTTTCATAGTTTAAGCATAAAGTAAACACAATGATGAGCTCCACATGAATCATAAATTAAAGCAAACAACTAAGTAGTTCAACCAAGCAGACAAGTAACTCAACTAGGAAAACAAGTAGCTCAAGCAAGCAAGTGACCACCTCAAGCACACAGGAAAGTAGTTCAAGCATACATGTAAGTAGCTTAAGAAGACAAGCGGGTAGCTCAAGTAAACAAGTAGGTAGCTCAAGCACGCAAGAAACCAACTCAAGCAAGTAGGCAACTAGCTCAAGCATGCACCCAAGTAGCTCGAGCACACAATCGGTAGCTCAAGTACACAACCACGTAGCTCAAGCACTTAACCACATAGCTCAAGCACACAACCAACCAACTGAGACAACATTTTTAATATTTTTATAGTTTTTAAGCATAAAATAATCACAAACAAAATGACGAGTTCAACCACACATCACAACTACATAGTGACTAGCTCTAACATTCATCACATGCATAATGGCTAATTAGTACATCACAATGGTTGAAACACACATGTCCATAATGCATCTTAGCTAAAAAGAATATCGGTGCATTGTGCACTACACCATGGGTCCTATCCTTTCCTTTGGTATACATATGAGCACACAATATACACTTGAAGTCACAAAGTATATGCAAGGTATACACATAGTTGCATAAATACAAGTAGGTCACAAGTATACATATGAAAGGCATACACATGTATTATTGGCTTACTTAAGAAGGTTGAATAGTTGAGTCTAATTGAATGGTAGTTAAAGTGGGAGTGTCTCGTAGGATGGCATAGACTTGGCTTTGATACCACTTGTAATGCCCCCTTTTTGGGATAACCCTAAATCTTATCCTAGAATTGCACTCTTGATGTAGTTAGGGCTTTAACTTACCACTAAATGCTTTAAAAAGGATGAATCTTGGATTTAGGCCCTACAATCATGTTAGATAATATTGAAAATATAATTCATGTGATCAAAACATGATAAATGTCTTATCAATCTAAGATACATAACTATTCCAAGACTATCTAAACTACCAATATCCATAATGCATAGTGGAGACTTTAATCATAATAGGACTTGAATGAGAGGCAAGATAATTCCGCTTGAAGCTATCCATCTATGCCCGAGAGCATGAGTTTCCAACCAGACTACCCACCCGTTGGCCTCGAGCGACAGGAACGTCCGAACCAAGACAATTCCACCCTCAGAGTGGCATACTTAGTGGAATACACTTGTATATGCTTTTCCTATCCATGTTGTCTTATCCATCCTCCTTATGATTGAGATTCCTTGGATCCATCCTAACAATAAATCATAGTTTGGCTTGATAGAAAATTCTTGAAAGGGTTGCCTATAAACTACTCAATCCATCTAAGCCCAAGACCATGAGCGTTCGACCAAGACTACCCACCTCTTGGCACCAAGCGATAGGAGTGTCCGACTAAGACTATTCCACCATCAGAGTGGTGTACTTAGCATGGGAGGCTCATAAACAACATCCTCCTAACTTGCTTCCTTCAACCTTGTTTTTGATTGATCATAGGATAAGGACAATACAATCTATTCATTTATATTAAAGAGTCATAATTACTTATAAGGCTCACTGATTCGTGCAAGTATCATTATTGCATACTCAATATATATACATATTTAAATATAGATCATAATTATAATAAGCCTACCACAGACATACAATGGTATACTATGATAGAATAATAAATATAGATAACATAATATAAATATTGTAAATAAATATAATAATACTTGCTTGAGAATAATAAATAGCAAAATATACAATTACATTCAATAATTATCATAGGACATACCTGATCTGCATAAATCAGAATATGTTTGTATATGTGTATAGAACATACCTCTATGGGTAATTCCTTGCTTTGAATTTGTTTATATATTCTTTTCTTTACCCATCGATGCCTTTGTTTTGAAGATGTCCTCCCTTAAATATTGCTATGGCTAAGAAGTCATACCCTCTCCTAAGGGCATGTCTTTCCTTGATCACAACCTTTGGGAGAGTTGACTGAAACCTTTTTGAAGCATCACCTTACATGGTAGTCGCTGCCTTTAGTTTATTCAATAGTCATTGCTTTTAGTTTATTTGATGATCACTGATTTGAGGGATACAAATCGTTGCTTTGATTCTTAATATTCATTCATTTATTATAACATGATAGTAATCATAAATAATTGATAATAATATTTTTAATTATAATATTGTCACTTTTTTAATTATAATATTGTCATTGATAATTATAATTACAATGATATGTTTTAGAGTATATCTATTTTATTATTTTGTTTTGGATGTTTATTTTAATATTTCATATTCTAACATTAAAATAAATTGTCAATATACATATTATGTATTTCACATTATTATAATAATAATTATAATATTTAGTATTTATATTTTGATAATTATGATATTATATATTTAATATTTATAATTAT